>CAXIPT010000002.1:14662424-15078390 GCA_964030475.1 Tethya wilhelma | reverse complement strand
TTTACACACTCAAACAGCTATTCCATCTTGTTTGCTTTCTTTTTTACGATTTGGCCATTCCTATGTCTCATTACATTTCCAATGTTTTTTTCACTTGTCTGTTCTCATTTTTTCATAATTCTACATCACAGTTAAGTTCGTGTGTATATGGTAGTTACTTGTACACTATCCGCATGGATATAAAAGCTTATGTTATAATCTACAATATCACTGAGCAATGTCAGTGAAGCAGCTGCTCATCTTCTTATAATGACAACTATGCAACAAAGTAGTCTATTCACCTCCTGAATATTCCAGGCTGAAAGGTACCGGTAACTGGTTACAGAGACTTCAGCACAACCAGAAATCTTCAGGTAAAACGGGCAGGCAGCGAATATTCGGATTCCAAAAAATGCACACTTGTCTAACTGGAAAGGGTCGTCACTTTGATTTCCAAAGTAGCTAATGAATTTATTTATGAGTAGAGAAATGAATGGCTGCCATACGGAGAAGGCGCTTTTCGTCTTGTATCTAGTGACTCAGCTAGAGAAACGAATAACCGATGCAAAAAGCGACTGAAGACAAGTTTATTCGTTCAAGAATCAGCTTCTGAAAGTGAGCGGTCTCTGAGAAAAGGCTTGCCAACATAAAAGAAGAAGAAGAAGAAGATGGAGAAAATTGGAGGTTTGGCATATTTTTGTTTGGTACTTTAGCGATGGTTTTAGGCCATGTTTTTAGGCTTGTTAGAAAGAGAAAGAACTAAATAGTAGCTTAAGAAGCCTTTTAGTGCCAAGCACTCAGTTTTTGCAGAGTTATTCGCGTGAATATTTGTATTGCGCTAATGGGGCACCCGTGCCATTCCTATGTACCCAGTACTACTGTACTGGGAATAGTTAAATTTTATACCTGAAGATTTCTGGTTTTGCTGAATTCTCTGTAACTTTTCAGTCTTTAGTAATTAGGAGGTGAGAATGCTTTTGTTATGTAGGTGTCACCATATAAGAAGATGTGCAAAGCAAGTACATTTGTTTAAATCCAGCTTCCTGAGATGCTTGAACTTTTCAATCACTGATAGCATAAATATCTATGCTGATAGTGTAACTACCATATACACGCACACTCAAATAAGATTCGTAGAATTATGAAAACATGAGAAAAAACAAGTGAAAAAAACATTGGAAATGTAATGAGACATAGGAATGGCCAAAACGTAAAAAGAATTAAACAAGATGGAATGGCTGTTTGAGTGTGTAAAGAAATATTCCTATGGGCAACATGAGGGACTCGATCATGATCAACATGGAAAGAGAGTACTACATGCAGCCCACACAGGAAGAATTCTGAACACACTCAAACAGCCATTCCATCTTGTTTGCTTTCTTTTTACGTTTTAGCCATTCCTATGTCTCATTACATTTCCAATGTTATTTTCACTTGTACATATAGATTCACCATGGCCAAATATATCTTATCATGAGGCTAGCTGCAGATCAGGGCATTTAGTATGCTTATTTGGTATATCCATTTCTTGGCAGTTGCAGGATTTGTTCAAAGCAGGCTGCATGTGATCTCATGTCTGTCTACTGGTGGCCACACAGACTGCAAACATTGGAATTCGAACTTGGCCAAAATATTGTAAAAAGCCAACACTGAATGTGTAAGCAGCTCCTATCTCAGCAAGTAGAACATGTTTTACGATTATTCAAGATATTGCTGATTTATGAAGGTTAGTGGCCATGGGATGAAATCCAGTAATGCTCAAAATTAATTAAAATACATATATGTTCAAATGACATGGGGCATATACTCGTGAAATTTATATTTGCATGTGTAGTACAATGACATTGTGACACAATTTCCAGTTAAAGTGCAGTATGTATGCATGGTACAGTTGATAGAATTGTAGGAGAGTTAATACGATTATAGGACTGACTTGAGAAATGCTGAGAATACAGAACTAGGTGAGCCTTAATTACTGATTTTGTGGGTATTTGTTTACAACTGAAAATGATTCGCTAAATTATGACTAGTGATAGCTCATTCTCTGTGACAGAGATAGCTACCTAACATGAGAGTTGATTATATGATGTGTTGAGTTAAGTTATGGGTTACTGTTATGAATATGTTGTGAAATGCAAGTTGACAGGTTTTGCCATATATAGCGTTCAAACCATGATGCCACGGTGGCAATCCTTCATTCTCTTAAGATTTTCTTTATAATTGGTATTCCAGTATAACACTCCATGTATGGGTATTAACACAGTGCTGGCAGAAGATAAGATGATGTTATCAGGCCGGAGGCGAAGCCTCTGTGCACATTTCGAAGATACGCTGCAGTTTTAATTGTATGATAACTTGAAAGCTATAACTGCTGGATTTCCACAAGCATTTTTCTAACATTGATGATCTTTACCATGCAGTGAATGTTGACAATCATAAATTACCGATTTCATGTAAAATAGTGGTCCAGTTTTTGCTGGACCAGCCAGACCGGTTCCGCTGGCTCTGTATCACCAGTTCCCCGATCTACAAAGTGACTGACAACTCAATGTTTTGAAACATTAGGGAGGTTTCGTACACTGTGACACTTATCACTCCATATTTCAGTGCCAGGTTTACTGTGTGCTGTTTACTATAATAGGGAGTAGATCATGACTGCTTACAACTTACATCACACGACTAGCTAGTACTGGTATCCACCATTCCAAACACCCACACAGGGTTTGATGATGCTCTGCCATCTTAAAAGTACATTAAAATTTTACTAGTTCAGTTCAATCCGGATTCAAACCAGTTTCAATCCACCTCCAGATGTGGTTAGGTCAATGCACATTCAAGGGCATTTACACACAATTCGCATTCACACATTAGAGGGCAGAGGAGGTTCGACACAGTTGACCTTTGCTTGACCTTTTGCAATTAAAGTCCTCCACGTCCTCCATGTGTTCAATACATTATACGTGCACATGGAGGACTTTAATTGCAAAAGGTCAAGCAAAGGTCAACCGTGTCGAACCTCCTCTGATTAGAGAGTGCATGTAAACAGGGATCATGATTATTGATTTCAAGTAATTATGACTGTTTTCAACGATTTTTAAGAATTTTGGTCTCTTGTGTGGTTGCACTACAAGCTGATCCATGCTTCATAACAGCCTATGACCAATAGCTAGTAGACTCAGCAGTGCTTAATAAACCGCACACGTGAATATAAACTGTGCGAGTATAATTAGGCACATTGAATTGTAAAAATAAATAAGTGGTAAAGATGGACCGGCAAAACAACTACTGTACCCCTCTGCACGTGCCAAGGGTTAATTAAAATTAACTAGAAGTTTTGGTAACTGTAACTCTTACTTAGACTCTGTAATAGTACTATTAATGTTAACCTAGTGTGTAATGTGGTTAATTGTAGTTATGTAATTTGTGTGATGTCATTTCCTTGAGTGTATGTGCATATAATAATTAATTTTAGTTGTTGTCAATGTTGATTCATTTGCAAGAGAAGTTATCTGGCGACGAGGATGGACCATGGCCACCCATGCTAAGTTTAACCCGACTGGAGTACTTGGATAGAGCAGCTTACCTTTTATTTCTCAACACTATTATTGTCCACCCTGTATGCTGGCATAAACATTTATTGAAGGGGAAAACAAACAAACAAAAAAAACCCTTCAGGAATAGGGCTTGAAAGAACACGGTTGCCAATAAGGTACACTGTAAAATTGTAAGTAGATGCTTGTAGTTGTATATTGGCTGAAGCTGAAGGAGAAGGGTGCATGTATGGTGAGTATGATGGAGGTCATGACCCCAAAGATTGGGTCCATCCACATGTATGTTTACAGTAACAAGTTTACTCTTGTACTTTGCAAATACAGCTGTAACTCCTACAACAGGTATGACCTCTCCAGAGTAAGATTTTAGCTTCACTCGTGCAGGTGTGTGTAGAAGATGGGATACTGTTGCTCTCTCATAGGTGACTGTTGATTACTGACACTGCAGTACCAGTGTCTAGTTCAAACTGGACCGAAACATCATTTAATGCCACTTCCATCATGATGGGTGCATCATTGCCAGCTGCAGACAGGCCACTAGTTGCCATTGCCACTGCCACTGCATGCACCCAGCCTACAAGCTGCAGGTGCTGCCATTAGAATAATGCTTGCTGGCCAAACTGCCTGCCACTTCTGGCTGTGGCTCTCAGGCCACTGCTGTGCCCCGCCGTGCCCCCACTGGCCGCCGGGTGTTACTTATATGTGTGTGCTAAAAGTATAAGAGTGACTGGTGACAAATCTGAGTGAGTGCAGGGGCAGACACTGGTTGGTGAGCATGAAAACCCACTTGGGTGATTTGTGTCCAGGTGGTGAAATACAAACTGTGTGGTGTATGCAGTAATGGGGCAGGTGGGTGGGTTATTTTGCTAACTTTGCCACTTGCTTGCTGCCTGCTTACTGCGTGATGTGACTGCAACTGTGCAGGACTGCAACTATCCTGGTGTATGCTGATACTATCACTGCCTATCAACAGATCTACCAACCACAACCCAACCCAGTACCCACAGAGTGTACTACCAAACACTTTATGTTTATGAGGAGTGCATGACCCTGCCAACACCACACTTACACTCAATGTTAACTCTTATTAGTTGCGAGCAACTAATAAACATTAAAAGCATTTTGCTGCTCTTCTAGATCTAGGAACATTGAGAAACAAAACTCAATA
Source organism: Tethya wilhelma (assembly GCA_964030475.1). NCBI lineage: Eukaryota > Metazoa > Porifera > Demospongiae > Tethyida > Tethyidae > Tethya > Tethya wilhelma. The sequence continues at coordinate 15,073,692 of CAXIPT010000002.1, read as the reverse complement.
TACAAACAATGCAAGCCATTTAGCGTTCTTTCTAATTAATGCTCACTCTCACCTTTGTATCATGTGACATTTACGTAGAGCACCTGTAGAGCTCACATGCACTTTACTGCGCATTCTTCTAATTCAACACATGGATAGTCAACTGGATGGATTTTGCAACTCAGATAGATCAACAAAAAATGCTATATTACAAGAGCATAACCGTAAAATTGCACAAACTCTAAATTCAAAAAAATTTTTTAAATACGTCATCATTGTCGGCACCAGATATATCCCATAGTGGATTTTGAAGTGGTTGGTACTCTGATCTATAATGGATTAAGTGATTTGCCTTTGAAGAAGTTTTAAAGTTAACTTTCATTGCCTTTTTTCAAAATCATGAGTTAAACACTAATACATGTTATTATGGGTTGATAAAGATTCCTATGTGCATGCAACACTAGCGCTTGGATTTCTGGGAGAATTCTGGGCAGTCAAGCTCGAGAGGTCCCTCCTGGCATCTATCGAAAGGGGTGGGTGTAGTTAAATTATGATGTAGCCAAGTGACTGAAAACGTCACAACCTTGTGAATTTTGAGAGCAATCATAACACAAAGTGCCAATTTGCTGATTTGATCAAGGGAAAGGGTTAAATACTATCAGCTTACAGTTATGATTTAATTACAGACAAAATAAGTACAAACTAGCAAATAGTATTCACGGAAGTTCACACAGACACTGATATGATAATCAACATGCAGCATTAACCTATACCTTTATACAAACCTAATTATAATTTAGCCTTACAGCATTGCATTGCTTCCTGCAAAGAGAATTTGATTGGAATTCTTGATATAATCATAGTTATTACAGCAATTGAAATGTTCACACAGCATAAACATATTTATTATTGATACAAACTGATCATCAGCTTGTAGCTCACACATGCATGCTCATAAATGTATCTTGTTGCAACACAGTTGCAATTACTCATTGGGACAACCTGTGTTCATTTATTATCACATGAAATTAGATGGTACATTTTTTACCTGTGAATCATCAGCATAGAACCATATAACTATCATTCATTGACCAGAAAAATGCTGTACAATACTCTAGTGTCTGAGTGAGTCATTTGTGGACTATGATACCACATAGTTTGTAAGTTTGTGGGATAGATCCATAGATGCACACCATTGTTGTCTGTATACATATTTGATACAATATCTTTAACACAACTCTATACAATCATGATCATGGTAACCAACTTCAATCCGAATTAGATAATCATTGTAATTAATAATTATTTGATATACCTTCCTTTTGTTACACGTACACACATAAGCTTGGGTAGTTTTGTGAAACTGACTTCTAAATATACCCAATTGGCCACAGCTATATAGTATCGCAAATTGCATGCAATGTCATAGATGACATTGATGTACATTGTGCATAATTGTACGAGGTCAATCTGCCATTTGTAGCCAGGTACTTTTTCTTGCTATTCCATAAATCTTGTAAGTAGGTCTTGTACATAGTGTGTTCCATGCTATAATTTGATGCAGGGAGGCATTGACTGCTAAAATTGTATTAATTATCATAGTCTTACATTGATAACCAAATTCCAACATGAGAGCTCAGTTTGTGTTGTTGAGGTTATGTGAGTACAGTGTTGGCAGCACACTGTAGAGTTTTAATTTCATTTATGCAATTCTATATTTTTCATCAACTTGAACCTATTTGTGTTTTTTCAGTGCCCAGGGACCCAGCCGTATGCTGTGTGTATACATCAAACATGATGTAGTGAATTATACAATATGCTTGCTACTTTGTATCTAATCTTTCTGAAACAGTACAGTAGGATTAGCCATTCCTGTGTCTCATTACATTTCCAATGTTTTTTTTACTTGTTTGTTCTCATTTTTCCATATTTCTACAAATTACATTTGAGTTGGTGTGTGTAGCTAGCTACTGAGCTAGTAGTCTGGCAAGCCAGACTCACTGAGCCAGCAGCGGGCTGCTGAGCTGGTACTGAACACAACTTGTTCAAGTGTGTAGCCTGCATGCTTGATACTGAAGTGAAACACACATCTCAGTCATTTGGAGGCAGGAGCTGTATCATAAGATTTACTTGTCTTTCTATGTTATGATAGTCAAAGTCCTGATTCATCTCTTAAGAAGAGCAACCAGGTATCACAAAATAGTTCCAGGCAACTTCAGTGCATTTAATTCCAAATAACACACACTTTTGTGTGTGGAAAGGGTTGTCAATTCGAATTTTCTAGAAGCTAATGAATTATTCATGAGTGTAGAATTTAATGGCGGCCATATGGAGGAGGCGCTTTCCGCCTTGTATCTAGCTACTCAATGAGAGGCGCTAAAAACCGATTGCAAAAGCGACTGTACCGGAAGAAACCAAGTTCGTTCGTTCAAGAATCAGCTTCCAAAAGTGAATAGTCTCTGAGAAAAGTTGAGCTAAGATAGAAAAAGAAGAAGAAGAAGAAGAAGAAGAAGAAGAAGAAGATGGAGAAAATTGGAGGTTTGACATATTTGTGTTTTTTACTTTAGCGATGTTTTTAGGCCATGTTTTTGGGCTCATTAGAAAGAGAAAGAGCTAAATAGTAGCTTTAAAAGCCTTTTAGTGCTAAGCGCTCAGTTTTTGTAGAGTTATTCGCGTGAATATTTGTATTGCGCTAATGGCCATTTCTGTGTACCCAGTACTACCGTACTGGGAATAACCTTTGTTCAGAATGTTATATGAAAATGATTTTGATATCAAATTGTAGCCTATTTCATGCTTTCCACTGAAATAATACATTTTGGTACTACCATCAACTGTAAGCATAATAATCATGAACAAACAAAGAGACCCTCAATTTCACTGGAACAGGAATACTGGATCAGTAGTAAACAAATGAAGGATGCAGACATTCCTGTGGGTAATTATACCACTCTACAGTGATATGAATGATTAGAAAAGCTCTTTAGTACAAGTATGGATTTTTAAAATTTTTTTGTGTGTTTTGATGATTATAATACTGACATGTACCAACTTGGATGAGTATAACAAGAGTATCAAAAAAGTAACTGAAAATGTGATTCATACAGCTTAGAACAAGCTATTAAATGATACAAAAAACCCTCAAATTTAGGTTAGACAATAACTAAGTAATAGTCGTTGCAAATCCCAAAAAGATACATTATGAGAAAAGACAAGTATACTATCAAAATCCACCAGGTTCGTATATAACACCTTCCTCTTCAATTTTCTCTTGTTCTTCTGCTAACTTATGTAGTCTTATAGCCTTTCTTTTTCTCTTAGCTCCCTCTTCACTTCTTTTTTGTAATTGGTCCAACCTTTGTTTATCTTTATATGTCAAATACTCATAACATGATGGCCCAACCGACTCAAGCAGTGGCTGCAAAGCATTCATCCCTTGGTTGAAAGTGATTACTGCTAGATTAACTGCAATTTTTACACTTGTAGGGGATGAAAATCTTTCTTTTGGACACCTGAGCCAGATGGTTGAATTAAAACTTTCGTTTTGGTTCTGTGTGGCACCGAGTAAGCAACGATCCAAAAGATTCCTGTCTGCAAGCAGCATAAACACAGGTTTTAGATGTACTGCCAAATCAGGTGGGATTAATGGGTCACTATGAGGAGGTGGTTCTTCATTTGCAGCAATAACATTGTTGTATTTGCACCAGTTTTTCTTGGGATTATTACCACCAGGAGGACAATATTCGTGGTGAGGGTGTTCATCAGTGGAACTGCAGTGCCAGAAAATTGCCCAGATCGCCTTCACCATTCCATTTAGATTTCCAGGATGAGAGCAGATAGCCCCTCCATAGTAGACTTGCAATGTCTGGATGTTTTTCTTTGTCAGTTGACCCTTTCCACCCCAGACAATCTTTTTGCCCTCATCATCCACCTTCTTTGTCTTTTTCAGGTTGTTAATAGCTGTTGTCAGTCGCTTTTGCGCGTGTCCGATACATTCGTGCTTGATTATCTCGACTCCTTCCCCATACGGTTTCTCACTGTTCAGCAGGTTTGCTGTCTTACTATCTCCATCACAGATTACACTAGTGTATCGAAGGCAGTTTTTCTCGACAGATCTCTTCCAGATTCTTAGCGCCCCATTACACTCCATAGCTGGAGATGACCCCTCGTAGTTTACAGAGCAAGAATCTTTGTGATTTGCCCACCAGTCCTTGTATTCCTGGGAATTCTCATCTTTGTTTGTTTGGTGACTGCAGACGGCACAATGCTTACTCCACATCAAGAACTTGCCCAGTTTTCCACGAAGCCACTACAACAACTCCGTACAAGGCTGTAAATCCACGTTTAGACCATGTTGCATCGCAAGTTACAACTACATCAATGACTTGATTATGTGGGACACCCTCAAGGTCATGAAGATGTGCTGATGCTGCTTTGAAGCTCCTTTCACAGTGTAGAGAAGACGTTTCTAACAGCTTCTCATTGTATTTACCGTAAGAAGTATGTGACAATGGGGGAGGAAAATCCATCAGTGCAGATACAGTTGCCAACGCCTCTCTACCTTTACCGATCATCCGCATGGCCAAAAATTAACAGCAGTTGCCTCAGAAGAACTAGGGTCTGAAAGAACACGCTCAAAAGTACATGTTTGACTGGTGCAAGAAACACTTATCTTAGTAACACGACCCTTTCTTAGAAACCAATCTTTTTTTTTTTTTTTTTTTTTTTTTTTTTGAGTGCCCCTTCGGGTTTTCCACAATTGTGGCTAACGAGGGCCTGCAAATAGCCTAGGGCTAATGAACGCAGGTCCCCCGGGACCAACGGCTTTACATCCCCTCCAAAGGATGTGGTGAAATTACACCTCCTCATTTTTTGGGGTAGAGCTGAGTTAACTCCTAGGCAGAGCTCGAAAGAGAAAATGGGAAACAAATACCTGTGGCACTGGAGGGACTCGAACCGCCTACCCATGGGTTGGGAGTCTGAGTCAATGGTGAACAAGCCACCAGGCCACCTTCTTCACTAACAGCAACAGGAGAGGAGCATTGAGGACAACAGAGATCACCAATGGTTTCCGCCATCATCTGACAGCTAAGTAATCGTGTCCCTACCATCTCTTTCTCGGGGTTATATTCATCTGATGTGCAAGTATCAGACAGACTAGACTGTGGTGACAGTGCCAATTTTTTTTGACTTGCTGTCTGCACTGGAATGGGCCTTTCATCTGGCGGTGTCTCTGTACCAGAACCTTCGCTGGCCTTCTTTTTATGTCAGAGGAACACTCTGGGCCTTTTTCTGCGACATATGGACCTTTGCTTTATTCTTTTTTTGACAGATACAGTGGGTTCTAGCGTCGCCATTTTCAGTCATTACTAATTGGATGCGCAGTAGCGCCTATGACGTATGTGTTGCCATGGGCACTGCGCAGATAAAATAATACATTACCTCATGCAGTGTTCATTATTTTGATACCAGAATCAACTCTTCAGGGGCAACGGTTGGCGAGATAGAAGAGTCACACTAACTTACAATTGTAAAAGGTTTTCAATGGTTTTTATTCAACTATAGCATGTACAAAAAAACTATAAAATAATGAAGGAGCTTTTATTTGCTCTAAAATTTGAAATACAAGTTATCAATAGACTTAGGAATAATATGAAAGAAAAAGGGGAAAAAATGAAAAAAAAAATGGTTGAGACTCCCCTTAATGTCACCAGAACATGCCATGACTCGTTTCCCTGGTAAAGATCTGAAAACACTTCGTACCCTAGCTGCCACACTTGTTCGAGATTGTGTTTTTGGCCGTGACGTTCTTGTAGTGTCATCTATTTCTGGTCGTGGGAAGAAAGAAAAAGCCAAAGACAAAAATGACCATCTGTGAGTATTGATACCTTTTTTTGTGTTATGTATGTATTATGGCAGCTCTGGCACACAGATCTGAAGATATGGACAATATTTTCACAATGTACATGTGATCAGCCAGTAAAAAAGCAACAAAATTCACAGATATTTGAATACATTTTTATCAGAGTATATCAGTCCGTGGAATGACAAAGAAGAGTTTTACCAACAGGAGGAAAACAAAGTAACTTACGATCTTTGTAGTTTCAATAAACTTTTATTTGTACTTGGTTTGGCACCGAGAATTTGTATGTTTTTGATCATATCACAACATAATGAAATAATGATAACATACCTTAATCGAAAATTTCTGGACGGGAAACTAATGGAGTGGCCTTATCACCTCCTACTAGCGAACGAAACTACACTAATAGTTTTGGTCTGAGTAAATTAAGTATATGCAGCTGTTCAAGAAGAGAAACAAAGCTTCTTAGTTGAAAAGGCTCCGAAATGAATTCTTAGGAAAGCGCTGTGACTGAGCCAGGACTACACTCCACTTTATTCGACTCAGCTTAAACATTGAACTGCTCTTATACCATAGCTTGGACCGCCTAGTTTTTTATTTCCCATGTACACTGGCTAACCTGTTACCACTAGTACGTCTAGCTAGCAAAAGGAGAGCTTTATTATAATGAAGAAAGAAAAAGCCAAAGACAAAAAGGACCATTTACAATGATTCATGCACACTAAACTAACTGTTGTTTTGCATATCATTACTCTGTACTTATACCTATCACATATGTGCCATCTGCAAAGCTTTAAAGGAAAGAGACAGGTACAAGCTCCAGCTTGAAGCTATTCAACTGAAAACAAGTAGTAATGAAGTAGTAAGTAGGAATGGGCAGTGCGGTAAAAAGCATTGGAACAAGGCATGTCTCAATTTCAGCACATGACTAGTTCATTTTTGATTTATTCTTGACCCCTAGTATGGATTCTCAGTGTCATAATTGCAATGATCTGTACTACCATTGCATTGACTAACCATAACAAGATAGGCAACTTATAATTAAACTGGACTGCCAGCCAAGAGTTGCCGGGCATAAAAAATGAAGTAGTCATGTGCCGAAATTGAGACATGCCTTGCTCCAATGCTTTTTACCGCACTGCCCATTCCTGCACTACTTATTTTTTTGAAATTTTACTACTTGTTCATTCACTTTTTTCAACACTACAGTGTGGAGACTATCAGAGACTGGCTAGTCCCTACAAAAAGCTTAAGTAGCAGCTACAATGTATTATGCTGGAGGAAGCTAATGCGCATGCGCATAATAATTATACCATGTGGATAATGACCTTTGAACTGTACATACAAAGATGGCTGTATTGAAGTACATGAATTTATACACTAAGTTTCAAAGTTTTTTAGTTTTTGTTTAAGCCTATTTGAGATTGAAACGAGTATAAAGGAATGTAGTACCCATGAAAAGAACTTACTTTGTGCTGTCAAAGTTGGCTCAACACATTCTGGTTCTCTGGAAATCCTTTTCAAGTAAGTCAGTTAGGAAGTACATACGTACGTACATACGTTAGAGAACAAAAATGGCACTATGATGGCTTCCCTTTAGTGCTCACTACTAGTGCTGAGGAAAGATTTTGTGAGTTTAGGCAATTGGTAATCTGTCAGTAAGTGTCAGTGGCGTAGCCAGGGGGGTGCTAAAGGTGCATTTGCACCCCCTTTTTTTGTCTCGCGAAATTTACGCGTAGGTTATAAAATGCGCTATTTATTAGCTGGTAGAATAATTTTTTGTGCACTTACTTAGTAGCAACACGTAAAGCAGTCATCTTTGGCCAGAATTCAATCCAGAACAACTATTAGAAGCTTTCTTTTTGCTACTACAAGGCTTTAGAGAGCGTTCGATCTAGCGAGCGCGTGCTACTGCTCGATTTAATGAATGGGAGGGGCTAAAATTAGCTAATTAAGTGGGTGTGGTTTCCGATCGTGCAAAATTTCCGGCGCGCTTCGCGCGCACCATTTTTATTACTCCCCCTTTTTTAAAATCCTGGCTACGCCCCTGAGTGTCTCTGGGCAACTTTGAAGGTTTAATTTTGTTCAACTAGATTTTTATAGTGGCCAACATTTTGTATTGTGTCTATGGGGCAGTCGGCCCATTCCTACTATACGTACTACCGTACGTATGATATTCATGATAGTGAAGTATCTCTCATTGCATGGTATTTCATTGGGAACATATTTCAAGGTAATTTGATTGACCATGAATGGTAAACTTTTTATACCTATTTCGTGTGCTTAGCACATATATATTACCCAAATAAATTTCACTGTAAATTCACAATAGTACCATAAAATTAATTGTGAAAATTTTGTAATTGATAATCGCTGCAGAGTACTAAAATCACACACAAAAAATTGCAAAATGGTGGGTGGAGCGGTGATACTACAAAAATTATTCAACAAAGATTTAACGTACAAAAAATTTTAACACGGAAATTTTGCAAGCATAATGTATATATAACTAGACTTATACAACTAAACCTACTACCACTGATGCTACTCCAGGATGTATTTTTCTTTATAAAATGTATCAAGAGTCCTTCTGATAACTTTAACATTTTTGACTACGTTTGCTTCTCCACAAACAATACAAGAGCTTCCTCAGCAAACAAACTTGTCCCAAATCCCACTTACTACCGATCTTCACGTCACTTTACTGTAATAGAATTGTTAGGATTTGGAACAAACTTCCTAATGAACTAACCATTCTGACTCCTTCTCTACAACTAAGTCTAAACTATACAAGTAGTTTGAATCTCATTTCTATTCTCATTTCAATGGCAACAACACATGCTCCTTTCATTTCATCTGTCCATGCAGTCGTTGCATTCCTAAGTAACACGCAGTCTGAGAGGTTTTCTCTATTTATTTATTATTGTGTATGTTTATGTTGTAAATTATATTAGTTAGTTATATACTCCAGTAGTAGTATTGTTGCAACTACTGTCTGTCAGCAGATCACCTGAACCTCAACTTTTATAACTCTTACCGTTTAAACTTAGTATACAACACATGTTCATTTGCTGTAAAATCTATTAATAATAATAATAATAATAATAATATATATATAATATACATATTATGAAAAAAGATTTGATATGTAATAATGGGATTGGCTGGTACCATGGTCAGATTGAGTAAAAGGTCATTTCTGTGTGCAGGCCTAATGTTCATATCCCTAGCTCAGTGACATAGTGAACACAGGAATAAACTTAATTTCACTCAATCTGACTGCCATTCCTATTAAATTTCTTATGATGTTTTCACTACTTTTTCCTGTTATGTTAGTTTATTAATATGTGCATGTATCCTAGCAAATTATCTAAAGCAGCAGATTTGCATAAAATACATGAAATTCATTCTAAATAATGCACGCTTGTATGTATGGAAAGGATTGTCAATTTGATTTTCTAAGTAGCAAATCAATTATTCATGAGTATCAAAAGTAATGGCTGCCATATGGACAAGGCACTTTGGTCTTGTATCTAGTAACATCTATGAATAACTGATGTTAAAAGTGGTTAAATTAAGACAAAGAAACTAAGTTTATTCGTTCAAGGATCAGCTTCTAAAAGTGAGCGCTCTCAAAGAAAAATCAGTGCAAGATAGAGAGAAAATTGGGTATTCAAGCAGTTTAGGTTCCGTAGGGTTAAAAATTTGCATATTCACGTGATGCTGTGATGCGATATTGTCGCGAGCTGTGTAACCGACAAGAACCAAAGAAGCTTCTACTCGGTTTCTACATATACACGAAGCATGACTAGAACTCTTGAACGAAGGGATTTCTATCTATTGGAATGGTATATCAAGCTGTTCAGGAGAATAGTCAACATATATGGCTTAGTACACTGCTGAATTATGAATGTGTGTGTGTTTGTGAGTGTGTGACAAAAATGAAGTATGTAAACTAGTTGTATTATAACTGTAAGTTTAAGACTAAAATTAATGTACCAATTATTGTAACAAAAAGTCTACTCCACTCTGCTTTCCATCATTGACGTTATGTGAAAACTGGCACAACTATTCACACTGATCAATGGGCAGTAGGTAATCGGTTATCAACTGTGGGATACATTCACTATAATGAAAAACACTCCAACTTCGTAGACCCAGTTACAGGTGCATTCATCGAGGGTAGTTGGTATGCAGCCAAGCGTAAACTGAAGAGGTCATAAACATCTGTTTCCTAGTTACCTGGTGGAGTACATGTGGAGGAGGAAATATGGAACTTCATATGACACATTTCTTATGTTTACAAGGTGTATAGTCAACCATCACCATGAACATGTTATCTGTACACCCTCCCACAACCTGTGTCACTCTACCAACATGGTATTTCCTAATCCAAAGCATTGACTCATCTATTTCAACCACTGTCCCAGGTCCGCCGGTTTTTTCAGCTCCAGTATGGTCATTACACCATGTTACACATACCTCCCTGCAAGAGTGACACCAATCTATAAAAGTGTGCTCGGCAACTCCAACCCATTTCATCATCACCCAAGAGAATTTAAACCAATTGCAAGAACCTGTTCGAATTGATTTCATTCGTGCACTCACAGGACACCTCCATCTGTGTAGTATATTGTTTAAAATATTTTTTTATTTTATTTTCTGTTTTCTGTTTGTATATACACACACATTGTAGCTAGCTAGCTAGCTATCCATCTATCTATGTATCTGTCTGTCCATCTATTATAGCCTGTATACCAACACCAGTGCTGCATGTGTTTTTCCCACAGCATGTCTTTGTTGCACCAGTTGCAATCTTGCCTCCATGCAAGCACACCACTCTGCTTACACCAATTGATCATGGTATTTTGGTCAACCAGCACCTCTCTGATCAGTCTCTTGTTCTTGGCTGAGCCATAATGGACTTTGGACAGCCATAGGCTTAATCTATCGCCAAAAGCGTGCCAGAAGACTTCATGTGATTACGTAAAATTTAAAACCTATTGAACCAAAACTGCAACAATACCAAAAATTTGAGGTTTGGCATATTTTAGTTTGGTACTATAGCATATGTATAGACAAAAAGCGGCCTTTGGCTTTGTAGCCTGGCCATATGGCCTTGCAGATCCTGTGCGTGGGAAACTTCATTTCAGTCACATTTCATCCTAGCAGGAGACTCTTCTTTTTATTGAAGTTTGACAAGAGGGAAGACAGTGACAATTTTACTGCTGGGACAAGTTAAGAGTGCCACAGACACTGATAGTGATTTTCAAACCAGTTTCTCCACAATAGGAATTGTTTCGAGCTATTAAGTGAAGCTAATTTCAGAAAATTTGAAACTACTTCTGTATTGCCATATAAACAGCATAAACGTGGACACAGGTTGGGGCACTCACTGAGTCTTCATCTCCATAAGCCTAAACCATGGCACAAGAAAGGAAAGATGGCATTGGCATCTGTGCAACGTTGCAAAGAGGAAAAGTTAGTGACATAATTTAATTTTTAAGCCTTGGCGCATGAGTATCACATGCAGAGGATTATGGTAGTCATTTTGTGTGTGTGTGTGTGTATGTATGCGTCTGTCTGTCTGTTACGGGATGATGTGAAGAATGGCAGCTCCATGGTCCAAATCGAAGGTACTTAACGTTCATGAATCGAAATTATCTTGTGTAGGACACTGTAGTTTCTGAAATACAGGGGTTTTGTGCTTCTCTGAATGCTTACCTTCGAAACCACACCCATCAATAATGCATAGTGTGCTTATCAGTTGGACTGGATGTGCTTCAGATAACAGAGCTCTGGCTCTCAATGATGTGCTTGGCTTAAGTGGCTTAGCTGCTTGCACAGGTAACTAACTCAATTCATTGCAAGCTAAAATTCTGAGCTTACAAGTTAGTTGTGTCAGTGTGTTTACCAGTGAACTTTGATTTGGGCCTGGTTTGTCTCCTCAGTTTTGGTCTACTGATGTTTCGTCTACTTTATTTTCGTCTACGCAACTCAGTTATAGCAGGTTGCCTGATTCCAACTTCTTGTTCAGATTAGAAAAGTTCTAAATAAAAGTTCAATAAATGGTAGCGTCTTTTAGAGGAGGGCCCAAGAACTAACAATAACTTAAAAGACTAGCACAGATGGACATAAATCATGTTCAGCCAGGGGGTTCAGAGTTTCTACTGACTGAAAGGCATGACTGGCTGTTCTTTGCTCAGGCTAAAGACTAAATTCCATAAATAATTATTCAAAAAATAGAACAAACAAGTACAAAAAACATTAGAAATGTAATGCAAACATAGGAATGGCCAAATTCTATAAAAGTGAGCTAACAAGATAGGAATGGTTTTGCAGATTGAGCAATGTCTACATTGTCATTGAGCTAGAGATGTTAAGACACAGTGAAATGAACTCACTCAATCTGACAATAATTCCTATATCTTGTTTGCTCACTTTTTTATGATTTGTCCATTCCTATCTTTGTATTACATTTCTAATGTTTTTGTACTTGTATAAAAGTAACAAGAATTCTAACTAATACTCACTACAAACCACATGGTAGCTGATTCAATAATTTATGAATAAATTTCTAATAAAAAAGATAGACTTAGTCCTAGTAGTAATGAAGCTTCAGGTACTCAAACTAGTACTAATAGATATTGTGGTGAAGGTTGTGAGAATAAGAAGCTGTATAAGCAGAACCTGAAATATAATCCTGAATGGAGAACCAAGTGGAAATGGATATTTTATTCTGAGAATGTAGGGGGTATGTTCTGTACCTTTTGCAACCAATATGGTAAGCCATCATCTCACGCATATGGTGCTTGGATCACTCGATCGACCTATAAGTAACTGGGTGAAAGCTACTGTATGGTGGCCCAGACAGTTATTTACATGGCTCATTTGGAGAATTCACTACTGGGCACTAATGGTCTTGTTTTTTAGAAGAGATTCATTGATGATATATTTTTTATCTGGAACGTTCATTGGCCGATTTACTCGCTTTCTTGCACAAATTCAATGGTCTGTCTTCTACTATCAAGTTAACTTGGAGCATTTCTTCCGATAGTATTGATTTTCTGGACATGGTCATTTTCAAGGACAAGGATAATCCCCAGAAGTTGTTAACCAAGCCATTCCAGAAGCCTCTCAATAGATATCTATACATTCCTTTTTCCTCCTACCATCCAAGCCATTCTAAAAGGAGTTTTATCAAAGCTGAATTGATCAGACATGTCAGACTCAGCTCTAAACTTAGTGACTTTTTCAACATCAGAAACAAGTTTTACTAGTGGCATGCAAGCATGGAGTGGGGCGAGCACGAGCAAGCGCATGCGCATAAAGTTTTGCATGTGGGAATAGACTCGTTGCAGGCTCCCCCCTATATACTCACTGTGAAAGGGGAGCCTAGTAGGTTATGTGGGAACGAGGCTAGTGCATATTGTTTGTTATAGCACTGGTGAAAGAGTATGGCATAATTATACAAGAGACACTTGACTTGGCTAAATTGCACGGTTGTTGACAGAATACTTGTTGATTTCTTTGAGTCTGCAGTTATTCTCATTACTGCTCAGGCAGGACTCCATTGATCCTCTCTTGCCAGTTAACAGTTACTCTCCTGGCCACCTACGCCTGGGGTTTCAGCATCATGCATGCATTGAATCTTAGCAGCTAGCTGTTGTATCAGTTTTGAGTTATCGGCAGTTCAATAGCTTCTCGCTCAGGGTTTTGTAGTTTAGAGCCTCTCACTGGTGGCTGCTCTAGCTTCTGCTCTTGTTATCCAGTAGTATTGACATCCATCCATACACCCAACATTACTGCAGTAGTATATTCAGCTGTGAAACTATTCAGTTTGCCTCAGCTGGTTTTATACATGGCCACTGCGTATAAATGTGTCACTGTGCTATGATTTTAGCTAACAAATTAACATAGTGATACAAATTGAGCTTACCTTCGTGTAGGTTGTTGCCACCTGTAGTAAAATGTGCTTTAGCTTTTCGCCGTGCCTATCTTACATAGACCATAGATAATGCTACTCAGTCCTTCAGTGGCTTTCTGTTCGGTGTGCGCGCGCGAGGCCAGTGTTGACAATCAGAGCTCTGGTTGACAATTTTCAGGGTTTTGCAATTTTTCATAGACGCGTGGCATGGCATGCGGTTAATTTGGAACAATTAGAATATAGTTCGTATTTACGGAAAGCGGTCGGTCGGACGATTAAATCACTATATATATACAGACATACAAATCCCTCGTTCGACACGCCTATGTGGGGCTCGCTCATGCTCGCCCCAATAACAGGTTGAGAAATCGTGGCTACCCTAAGTGGTTTCTGGATGATGTGTTTGCTCAGGTCTGTTACACTTCTCGTAACAGATACCTCATGGTTAAGCCAGGCCATGCTAGAAGAAGTGGTGGTGATTACTTGCATGTTTTTTTCAAGACTTGTAAAAACCCTGTCTTTCGTGGCATCAACCTGAAGAAATTGCTTGTTTCGAACATTGGTAGTGAGTTTAACATCACTGTTTCGTATAGATCTACTTTTAAGTATCGGAAAATTTCAAGTTAGGGCTGTCTGGTCAACGTTGATCAGACAGCCCTTTTTGTCTTGTTTTTAATGCTCTTATTGTTATAAACACATGTTTCTCTTTTATACAGGCTTGCTTGTTTTTGTGTTTTCTGTCTGTAAATCCTCTATACATTTAGCTGTTATCTGCATTTTTTTCAGTTTTATAAGTCATCCTGATGAGTTCTATCACATAAAACGAAAAGCTTTGGTGCTAACTATAATAACTGAATTTTGAAGCTAAAGCTATTGTAACAGTTATAATAATTGGGAGCTAGCACACAGTTTATCTTCACATAACAGATAAGTTCCAAGACTGTGAACAACGCTTTAGCACTTTTTTAGCTAAACAAGCACAGCAAAGCCAAACCTTCAAATTTTGGCACCAGTTCACCTTTCAAGATTGCTTTGCTTATGTAGCTCTTTTCTGTGCTATCAGAAGTGGCAACTGGGAGATGCGTAAGTCTTAAGTAGATGGCGGCACTGTTTACTGCTTTTGATAGAGCAAAGTACCAAAAGTTAATCCTACACCACTTAGTCCAAATGCTTGCCCTTCCTGATGATGCTCTTTCTGCTTTAAAACAAGGCGGATTTACAGTTAGCATCCTTGGTAAACCTTGCCATTGTATTGGTATTGATGAGGCACACGAAATGTGCATCAACAAGGAGTACGTGCAAGCAGTTCATTACCAAACCATCAGCTGGTTACATCAACTGTGTTGCAAAATTTCTATCAATAAGATCAAAAGCAATGACAAACATTGAGGACAATGTGTTTCCACAGAGAAAATCTACACTGACCACAATACATACCAAAGATCCTGAAAGCAAGAAACTTGAAAGCAATGTACGCTCTCAATTTGAGAAACTGAGTTCAAGTGCTATATCTTCTGAATCTACTGAACTTCAACATCTGTTCAAACAAAAGCCAATAACCCCAGAACAAACTCATGATCTCATCAACTTTAGGGATATTGGGCAAGCTGATTACGAGCGACATGTTGACTACTATATCCTGCGCACTCCTATAGTGTTAAACCACCTAAACATCGAAAGTCTCTGCTAACTTTTACAGAAAGACAGGCAAGGAGGAAGAAAGGTTCAGAACTTGAAGGAGAACGAAAGCTTTAAATCGAGTGCTGGAAGAAAAGAGTTTGCTATGCAGCATCAACAGGAGATACAAGTCATACTTCTTTCCAACAATTCATAGAGCTACCTAGGGCTATAGCCACTGTTGAAGGTAAGCTAGTGAAAGGGTCAAAAGCAAATACTACCAAAATCCTGGAGAAAACATATGAGAACATAGTATCAACTTCACTCAAACCAGAATGGACAGCTGACACTGTGGTTATAGAAGGGATGTTTTTGATCAATATTACACCCTGGAGTATGCACAAATGTATGGGTGACTATGCTCATTTTCTTCTCAAACAGCATATACTTCCCCACTTTCGAAACCACTCAAGAGAAGTGCACTTACTTTTCGATGATCCACGGTGTCAACAGTTGAGTCCGAAGTATTTTGAACTATAACATTGAGATCTGCCCAACAACTACCAGATGACCACTGTTGCATTGACTTTTCAGAAGACTTGCTGATTCCACCTAAATGGAGGAGTATGGTACTCAGCTATAGGCAATGCAAGAGACAACTGATCTGCTTCCTATCATCTTACTTCTTGCAGAAAATCAAACAGAGACTCGGGCCCACACAAAGATTCGTAACAGCTGGCAGTTTAGAGGGTGCCCACTCAAACAAAGCTCTGTTTGTTACATCGTCAAGAAACACAGCACCACAATGGGATGATTCCTTAAGTTGTAATGTTAAGGAATCAGACACTTGTATCTGGCTCCATGTCATCAACTCTGCAGGAAACAAGAAGCTTGTGTTGAGTCCAGACACAGATGTCTACCAAATTGGCTTACCAATCATTGCTAAATCCGATCTTGAGGTGATTGTGTGATTGAGTCCATTCAGCTCAGTGGAACATCGACTGCTTGAAATGCAGAGCCTCATTCAAGCCTTCACTGATGATCCAGAACTTGCCACCATTGATCCAGGTAACTTAACACCTGTAATGCAAAAGCTGTATGCATGTACAGGCTGTGATTTTGTTTCGTTTTTTAACGGATTCGGAAAAGCTTCTTTCTTTGCAACATTTTACCAGTATTCTGAGCTCATAAGAAACATAGTGATTGGCTTGCCACTATTCGGAACAAGATCTGGAGCCGGATACAATATGAGGAAGACATGCTTCCATCTTGCAATGCTCTACTGAGACATTGGAAGAGATCTTGTTGGGTGTCTCTGGTATGGAGTCAAGCTGCTACCAATCATATTACATATCCCCCACTGGAGAATTTTGGCTGGAGATCCAGAAACACTGTGTGTAGATTGGTACAGTGACACCAATGTTTCTCAAGTAAGAGAACAAGTCTCACAGCTCGATGCAAGTGTAAGAAAAGCAATCGACACTGTGGTCCAGGGTGCAAATGCCATGGATGTCACAATCTACCACAAGAGACTCAGCAAGTCGATCCAGTCCAGTCTGACGTCCAAGAGTGTGATAGCAGTAGTGATGACAGTGACTTTTCAGATGAGGAACTTGATGACATAATGGAAGATGTATTTGGTGGTCCTGGACCCTATAGTGACATTAGTGGTGAAGATGATTAGTTTGTGATTTTGCTTTACATAATGTGGTTTAGGTCTCAGTTTATTGTATCAAGCTCCATTATCTGTGTATTTTATGTATAATTGCCATCTCAAGCTAGAAACATTAAGATTGAACATGATCCTAAATCAAAATTACTTTTACCACCCATAAATTTGTTTGTTTTACTGGATAAAAATATAGTCTCAAAAAAGCATCATGATCTCCCCGCATGAGATTGGAAAACTACTTGAGTTTCATATTAATATTAAGCATCTTGTATGTGATTCTAGCTTCTTACCGGTCAATTCCACAGGGAAACGCCGTTTGAACACTGATCGTGAGGCTTGTTTAGTTAACTGCAATCGAAGATCACCATTTTCATTGTTCGCTGTGCTCGATCTGTTTCATTTACAAATACGACCTTAGTTTCACATAACACAGGAGGCGTTGCCCTTCATTTTTGTGAAAAGTTCCACTTGAATCCGTATACTGGCTTGGGCATGCAGTCAGCACAAACATTGGTCTAATAATATGAATATTCTTTCATATAACGTAATGTATTTTGCATACTAAATTAACGTTGTACTAAGACAATAGTAACTTCCGGTCGCTGGCCACTCGACTGCTAATGCATATGTGTTCATCAATTTTACAACTGTCCAAAATTAATAGAGCAAGATGAATCAGACTGTGAACATTAATTGTACACATTTCTTGAGGATATAGTTCAGGTATGAGTTGATAAAAAGTGCAGAGCATCTCATTTGCAGTAGCTATATCATCAGCATGGATTGAATCACTGAGAAGAATGTGCAAAGTACTTACTAGTAGTGTAGTGAACATATTCAGTTAGCAAATAGGTCTTTAGTAGTGCTATCGAGTAGTACAACATCCAAGCTCTATATTCAGAGGCTTTCCAATACTTAAATAATATAACTCAAGGAGTACGATTAATAAGCTGAGAGAGGACCGACACACCTTTGACACCTATCATTGCTTCTCCTTTTCTTATTGCTTCGTTCGTCCACTTGGTAATTTTCTCAGGAGTTTGTTGGTCATCAAGCAGGCCTGTTACGGCCAATCAAAGTGCCTTTATCTGTACAATAAGTGCAACTATACTGTATTTCACATTTGTCATGGTAGCTTTTGCTGGAAGATCGAAGACTTCTAGTAATAGCTTTACTTGAATGCACATGCCACAATAGTACAAAATTCTTGCTATGGTCAATATATACCTGATTAATTTATTGTTATCATATAATCAGGCCATGTACTTACCCTCTGTTTATCCCATGAAGTTCTTTCAGCTGTTTCAACACCATCCAATGCAGTCTCCAAGAGTAAAAATTCCTTTTCAAAATAGCTAATAATATTAATTACAGCATTACAGTGTTCTCGTTAAAGCGCGGTTGCGCGGCGCTACGCCGTGCTGTAGTTCGCGCTAAGGAAGTGGGTGTGGTCTATAATAATGAATCGGGACCTACTCATATTGCCACGTGGCAACTTAGAAAAACTTGAGAGAAAATGAAGAGGGCAAATGACTCTACTGTATCGAGCGACGATCATCCATCGGCGAAGAAAATGAAGCACAAGATCGAGTACAACGCAGAATGGAAACAAGAGTTCCCTTGGCATGTTCCAGTGTGCTCTGAGGAAGACAACCCCGACAGCGAAGTAATAGGTCTCTTGTGCTCTCTTTGTAAACGCCATCGAACTAAACAGCGCAACAACTCTGGTACGTGGGTAGACAAGCCTTGTACATATTTGAGAAAGGACATGCTTCAGCGTCATAAAACTTCGAAGATGCACCATGAAGCAGCAGCTGCTGAGGCTGAGAGACTGGCTTCAGAGCGCAATGGTGGTATAACACAGGCCTTTTCTGCTCGAATTGAGGCAAACAGAAAAGCCCTGATTGGAGCTTTGCAGATGATGTACTGGTTAGCTAAGGAAGAGATAGCACATACTACCAAGTTTTCATCCCTGATGGAACTCTCAATTCAATTAGGAAGCGACTACCTTAAAGAATTGAATCTTGGTAGAAATGCTAACTATACCAGTGAACAAACGATTAGAGAGCTACTTCCACAGTTTTAGAAGAGCAGATTCTTGACAATATTCGCTGTAGTGATTTTTTTAGTTTGATGACAGACGAATCTACTGATATTGCTGTACTCAAGCAGCTGGTGCTTATATTACCAAAGCAGGTATGCAGACATCTTTTTTACTAATTCAAGATATCCAAGATGGAACAGCAGAAACGATTGAGAGTGCTATTTTAAGAAGTTTAGTGGAGAAATCTCTGGACATCACAAAGCTCCGTGCATTTGGTAGCGATGGAGCATCTGTAATGATTGGGAGGTTGAATGGTGTTAGGCATAGCGTGAAAATGATCTCTATACACTGTGTAAACCATAGGTTAGCTTTGGCTACTGCTCAAGCAGCTGATGGGATTCCATATTTGCAGCGCTACAAGTCTATCCTTCAGACACTCTTTTATTTCTACCAGAATAGTGCCGTTCGTATGGCTAGCCTACATGCTATACAAGAAATTCTGGATGATCCTAATATAAAATGCAAGCTAGCTAAGGATGTACGTTGGCTGTCACATGATACAGCTATCAAAGCGATTGTTCGTATCCTCCCTTCTCTGCTTACCAGCTTAGATCGTGAAGCTTCTGAGAATGGTGAGCCTATTGCTCACGGATTACTGAAGTTCATGAAAACGTATAAGTTTGTTGCTTGTACTTACCTACTCTCAGATGTTTTGCCACACCTTAGCCGTCTTTCTAAAATTTTTCAAAAGCGGAGTGTTGATCTATCTCTTGTACAACCATGTCTGAAGACAGCGATCGATGCCATCAAGAAGTACGAGACTACACCAGGACCAAACCTGAGTAAGGTGAATGAAGTACTGGTTACTGACTTAAAGGACTTTAACATCAATCCAACCGATACTCAGAAGGAGGAATTCAAGTCAACTCAACAGAAGTACATTCAAGCAATTATCACACACCTTCAAAATTGTTTTCCTGATGTTGAGAGTCTAGATGCTTTCTCTATTTTTGATCCAAAGAAAGTACCGTCTGATGATACTGATGCACTTGCTGTTTATGGTCAAGAAAGGATCGAATACCTTACTACTTTCTACAGCAATGGAATGGCTCCAGATGTGGAAGTGCTAGTGAATGGGAAGATCTGAGAATGCTCTTTGTAAACAACTTTTCACACATGTCCATGCTTCAAATGACCACTCTGCTCTGTACTGACAGTTCATTACAAGACATGTACCCTAATCTATCAAAGTTGGCTTCAATATCTGCTCTCATTCCAGTTAGCACTGCAGAGTGTGAGCGTTCTTTTTCAACAATGAACCGTGTGAAGACGAAACTTAGGAACCGCATGCACACTTCTACTCTTGATTGTCTTATGCGAATAAGCATGGAAGGTCCTCCTTCATCTCAATTTAATTTTGAGAGAGCTGCTGATCTTTGGGGTGGTATGCGAAACAGAAGACTGCGTATAGGTCTGTCTCCAGGCTCAGCATCTTCATCTACTTAACTGAACCTATTATAGTTACTGTATTAGTTTAACTGATGTTTTTTATTGACACATAATCTGTTATAAATTTAATTGACTAGTAAAAATGTCTTGACTTCTAAAAAAGGAAGCAAATACATAATCTTAAGTATATAATTATGAGACCTAATATTCCTTCATTTTGAGGGTCATGTATATGAATCCCAGAGAGCCTTAGATAACTTCAGATAGTCTCAGAATGCACCTCTAAGCATCTAAAATCTCAAATTTTTCTGGGGGGGCATGCCCCCAGACCCCCCTAGGTGGGGCAGGGCCGAATAGCACCGCTCTAAGTAAAAATTCTAGCTAGAACACTGCATTAGTTAACTTATAGTCTAAGTTCCATTGTTTGACACCAGTAATCCTTCATTGAGCATGCGCCAGGCAAAAAAAAAGTTCATGCTGAGCTAAATTTAACCCTAAACTAAATGCCAAATGTAAAATGCTAAACGCTGAACTCAAAACAATAAACGACATGCCAAAAGGAAAACGTAAAATGCTAAACATCAAACAGGAAATGCTTTCTTGCCACCATACTACTGAGTTATTGAGTAACAATGGCTGATTTAACAAAATCACAAGGTAGTGTAAATTGAACAAATAGTTTCTGCTTCCAAAAGAGAAAGAATCGTGAGATGATGAAGCAGCTTATCAGGTCACTTTATTTTCTGTTTTAAAATAGACTTCCACAGACTACAATGTTAAGGCCTAGGACTAATCGCCTTACAAATTGACAATGAGAACGAACAACTCAAACACCACTAAGAAAAGTGTCCTGGTAATACTACTTACCTACCACATATGATCTGCTAAAAAGTATCAGTATTGAAAGGGAACTCCTGGATTAGTCAAATGGACCGAATTCATAATTATTATTCTAATTAATACACACCACCGCTTGCTATGGCAGGAAGGCGCTAAAAACCAATGGCAAAAGCGACTGCCCCGGAAGAAACCAAGTTCGTTCGTTCAAGAATCAGCTTCTACAAGTCAATATATAGTTACTGAGAAAAGTTGAGCCAAGATAGAAAAAGAATAATAATAAGAAGAAGAATAAGAAGAAGATTGGAGGTTTGGCATGTTTGTGTTTGTTAATTTAGCGATGGTATCATGTTTTTGGGCTCATTAGAAAGAGAAAGAGCAGCCTTTTAGTGCTAAGCGCTCAGTTTTAGCAGTTATTCGTGTGAATATCTAATGGGCCATCTGTGCCATTCCTGTGTACCCAGTACTACCGTACTGGGAATACATACATCTCTCTCTAATTTGCTGTGTCTTCTTGTGTTCTCCGTATCTTATAATTATATATACCCTGTGTCTGTTGTGTTCTCTGTATCTTGTGTATCTACTGTATACTTCTATATCTTGTATACAGCACCTCTATCGTATAGTCTGCATCTCGTGTTCTCTGTATCTTGTATATCTAATGCATACTTCTATATCTTGTATACAGCACCTCTATTGTGTACCCTATATCTCTTGTATTCATGAACAGTATGTGCCAATAAAAAGGTTACATGAGAAAATTGTTCATGGTCATGAAGATAAAATATAGTTGATTCAAGACATGTCTTCCACTTTCATGAATCTCATTGCAAGGGTACACAAACCTTGTAATACATGATAAATGAAACAAGCAAACAACAGTTGCCACAAAATTTTAATTGTGGTATTCTTAAAATTCGTGATATTTCAGTGGTGTAGGAAGATGTTTTGGGACAGGGGGGCTGACTAACTGCGAGAGCCAGCCCCTCCTCTTCCGGACCCTCCCACGTGCATAATATGAACACTGTATTAATATTCATGTACTTAATTATAGACTACGTATACAAAAAATTAAAAATAACCAAAATAGTTTACTCTTCGAGTGTTGCTTGACACACTCTTTTGCAAGTCCAATGAGTTTTTGTGTACATAGAGCAAGAACAAATTATTCAGTCGCTGAGAAGTCATACTACTTCTGAGGTATGTCTTGACTCTATGAAAAAGATCTCTCTGCTGTAGCACTGGTGACTGGGTAGGTAAGATAGCTATGATGTTCAACATATCCTTGACCATGCTACTTCGATTAAGAGCATCACACACGGTTCGTACATTGGTCACTTGTTTCACTGAGCCAGAGAATGCAGCCTGAATAGCACCTGGAAGCATGGATTGTTGTGCTCTGAGCTGAACAACTTCCTGCTCACTAAGATACTGAAAAAGAAGGTCTGGGAATTCTACAAAACTACTACCATTGACAATATTGAGAAGGAATGTCTCAAGAGAGGTAACAGCTACAAGGTCAGATTGACTAAACCGGTTATCAATCTCTCCACAACAGTGATCCAGGACCTCAAAATATATTTGATGGTATCTGTCTTCAGGAGTGGGAAAGTGACACCATCATCCAGCCGTCGAGGCCTTCTTCTGTATCTTGGCAACACTGGATCATCTCTCAGACCTTGAGAAGAGCTAAGCACTGAGCTATAAAGGGCTTAAAATTTCTCTTCATTCCTGTTTGAAGAGAAGAGGAGAGTAGCTTCAAGCCTTCACTAACTGTGGTATCCTTAGCCTGAAGGTTGATGGAAAACTGCTCAGCTGTAATACCCCAACTTCAAGGTAAAAAAGGTGTCGAAGGACTCCATTTGTGAAAGTAACCCCCTACCTTTTGCAGCATACTCATCATGACCTTGCTGAATCTGTTCCAAAGATGAAATTAGTGCGCGGTAATTAATGACTATGGAATTAATTGCAGAGTGGCGAACAGTCCATCGAGTTAGACATAGTGTGCATTAAGATGGATGTGGTACACTGTCATCAGAAAAAGTGAGATCCTTTCTATAACGCTCAAAGATAGTCAAATGTTTTGGTTAGAATTTAATGAGCTGTACTAATTGAAGGATAAACTCAATACAATTGGATAGTAGTGCAGGGGTGTAGCTAGGATTTTTAGAGAGGGTTTCCGGCACGAAGCGGCAAAAATTTTTGGGGTGCCACACCCACTTCCGGTGTACACGTCCGGGAAAAGAAACTAACCCTTTTTGCTTTGCATAGCAGCACACCTGGCAAAATACTGCATAATTAGGCACACAAACAGAAATCCAGGGAAATTTCTTATACCAACTGGTTAGGATAGACCTAGTTGATGTGCCCATATTTTTCAGATTAATTGGCTAATGTGGTGTGCTGTAGTCACTGCAACAACCACATTTGCAAAGGCTACCAAAGCTTGTCATACTATCAGGCAGTATTTCAGTGTTACTCTAACTAACTAACTTACCATTCTTTGAGAGGGTGGAACAAAAAGTAAGAATGCTTTTTTGTGCCATTTATTATAACTAGTGCAGCTGACCTCACTGTGACACGACAAAAATATGTATAAATTAATAGCTTTTAAGAAGAATGAATACAGTTAGAAATGTCTAGCTTATATACAAACAAAATCATACTGAATAGGTGACTTATATATGTTTAGCACTAGTACAGGATATATGTCATGTAGACACCTTACTGAGTTGTAAAGGAAATAGTTTAACTAATATGAGTTGGGCAATAAACTGTATAGTTCTAATTACAAAACTTAAACCTTAAGTAAAACTATAATCAAGGAAGCAATATCCTAATGTGGGCATAACACCACAACTATCATTTCAACAAGATTATTACGAAGAAAAAAAAGAAACAATGTTGTAACATTACTACATTTTCAGTTGTTCCCTCTGTAACACTTGACACTGCTTTGTAATGGATATAAGGCACTAATTCCACATTAGCTCTACTTCAGGATCTTTAACATTCTTTTTCATTCGACCAGCAATCATACTCTTTATACTTGTCTGGATCAAATTAACTTTTTGCACCACGTCAAGTTATTGATGACTGGAGTAAAACACTTGTACTAAAACACAATGCTTTTGTCGCAATAGCCCGCAATGTCTCTTTCATCCTGACCTCAATATTTGCCATAGCACATTCTGGTGACATTAGTGATGGGGCAGGTGGTTGAGGGGGAAGTGGAGCCAGCTGGAGGGCAAGTAACAGATGGAGAGCCAGCTGGGAAACAAGTGGCTTAGGAGCAGCTAGCTAGGTGTTGTTGGGTAGATGTTGGTCGAGTATATCAGAAATCAAGCTGACTATTCATCAGGGATTGACTCATCAGTGTAGTCAGACTGAAACTCGAGAAGTCATACAAGTGGCTGGAATGATCCTGCCAAACTAGCACCTGACATTGCATGTTGTGACATAGTTGGGGCTGTGTATCCAGAGAAGTCAAGATCAGTTGTTGAAACTGGTCCTTATAAAATCAACCGTGGGTGTGCTGTCAATTGAAATTGTGGCATTGGGCTTGTAGCAAATTGGAGTTGAAAAATCTGGTTCTCCATGTTTTCAAAATCTCTGTTCATGGTCAAAATGAGTAGAACCAGATGATGATAAATAGAGTTTTAATGTTTTCAGGTTGTGGTTGCATGGCGGTGACTGGGGAAGTTCAAGTCGGCCCAGTCAGCAGAGGCTCAGTTGGTATAGGCTCTGTCAGCTTAGTTGGTATTGGCTTATGTAGTGTCCGCTCAGCTCAGGTAGTGTCTGCTCAGCTGGTTTTTGCTCACTCAGCGTTGGCTCAGATAGCGTCTATTTGCCCACATCCAAAATAATAATGTCAGATTTAGCTTTTCCGGAAAGTTGCAGACTGATTGTTCATGTAAATTAAAAGAAATATTCAGTTAGTTACAACATGCATTTTTAAAATGCAGCAATAAACATTTACGTAGGGTGGTCTTGATTTTGGAGGGGTTTGTTTTATTATGCTCTTTTGCTTGCCTGCCTTAGTAAAAGTAGTAGTATCACCATTACAGATTCTGTGCTTGATGTAGTAAAGTTTGTAAATAATTAAGCTCATAGCTTAGTATACTACAAGTGAAAAAAACATTGAAAATGTAGGAATAGCCAAATCGTAAGAAAGCATTGTTTGAGGGTGTGCAGAATTCTTCCTATGTGGGTTGCATGTAGTACTCTCTTCCCATGTTGAGTCCCTATGATGCCCATAGGAAAAATTCTTTACACCCTCAAACAGCCATTCCATCTTGTTTGCTTTCTTTTTTACGATTTGGCCATTCCTACGTCTCATTACATTTTCAATGTTTTTTTCACTTGTTTGTTCTCATTTTTTCATAATTCTACATCACAGTTGAGTTTGTGTGTATGTGGTAGTTACTTGTACACTATCAGCATGGATATTATTAATCTATGCTATCAGCATAAAAGTCATGCTCAAGAGGCTAATATAAAGCAAAATATACTTGCTTTGCTCATCTTATAATAACAACTATGTAACAAAGTAGTCTATTCACTTCCTAAATATTTAAGACTGACCCTGGTTACAGAGACTTCAGCACAGCAGAAATCTTCAGGAACATTCGGATTCCAAATAACGCACACTTGTCTACCTGGAAAGGGTCGTCAACTTGATTTCCAAGGTAGCTAATGAATTATCAATGAGTATAGAAATGAATGGCTGCCATACAGAGAAGGTGCTTTTCATCTTGTATCTAGTGACTCAGATGAATAACCGATACAAAAAGCACGTAAAGACAAAGAAACAAAGTTTATTCGTTCAAGAATCAGCTTCTGAAAGCGAGCGGTCTTTAAGAAAAGTCGAGAAGAAGAAGAAGAAGAAGATGGAGAAAATTGGAGATTTGTGTTTGTTACTTTAGCAATGGTTTTAGGCTATGTTTTTAGGCTCAATAGAAAGAGAAAAGGCTAAATAGTAGCTTAAGAAGCCTTTTAGTGCCAAGCACTCAGTTTTTGCAGAGTTATTCGTGAATATTTAATGGGCCATCCGTGCCATTCCAGTACTACCGTACTGGGAATTCTGTTATTTTAAAGGCAAAACTTACATCTTAGTTACAAAACATACAGAAACATAAATTTATTTTGTACCTGACTCACTTTTAATTCTGTAAGCCTCCCACAATTCTTTTTTTGCCCTTTTTTGGGCCACAAAACCTGTACTCTCCCTGGCTTTCCCAGTAATATGAGATTCCAGGTCTGTCCCATTTCACTGCCACCATGGATTTAGAATGTTTAGCCATAGATAATATACGCTTCACGTGGATTGGAAACGCCTCCGTATACTGGAAAATTGCGCTCCGCAAACACCTTACCAAATGACAAATACCCACACATGTCAGTAGACCGCTGCTTTCTGTATAGGATCATTGCTCATTCTGACACTTTACACATGTACGAATAGTCAAACATTAATACGTTTAAGACAATGGAATGAAGTGTTTTAGTAAGGAAATTACACACATTTAAAATTACCCTCTTCAGTCATCCAGTGCCAGTGCCTTTTTCCTCGATTTGCAAGTACTTCTTGGCTTCTGAGAGTTCGAGACATAAATTCTCCAAGCTTTTCTGAATTATCAGAGAGCTTGTGCAACAACACTGCACACTTTGAGAGATTTCAAGCCAGATAGATCTCAAGCTTTGGGTCATAATGGACAAGGACTTGAGATCAGAGTAACATCTCCTTGGACTTCCTGAAGGCTTCCTCTTCTTTCTCACTCCATTGTCATTGTTGATGATGCTTTGTATAATAGTGCTAGTACAGTAAACAGGTTATGCAGGCACTTGGAGTAGTAGCATAGAGGAACAAGGTACGACTTCAATTTGTCTGGGGCTTTG
Source organism: Tethya wilhelma (assembly GCA_964030475.1). NCBI lineage: Eukaryota > Metazoa > Porifera > Demospongiae > Tethyida > Tethyidae > Tethya > Tethya wilhelma. Next base: position 15,046,406 of record CAXIPT010000002.1, on the reverse strand, counting down.
TGTACTGCTCTTGTCTAGATCACACTAGATCTCAACTGATAGAAAGAGAAACAGACACTTCTATAACTTCAGATATAGCGCAGACTTTACTAAATCGCTTGAACACCTCTTTCAAAATGGCTATATCCTGTTTGCAACCCCCCAAAACCAGCCAACTGTCACGCTCAGATATAGCTCAGACTTTGCTAAATTGCTTGTACACCTCTTTCAAAATAGCTGTTTGCAACCCCCCCCCCCCNNNNCCGCCCCCCCCCCCCACCCTAATCAAATCTGCCCTGATGGATCAGCATGATCTCTCCCCTTTTGTATCTAACTTGGAAGCTACTACTTTCTTTTGAGGAGTAATTTATTTTTTCTATTTACCTACGTCACCATCAGGTCAAAATGCTCACATTGGTTTTTCCTGACATCTTTGTAATCTTTGAAATTAATAGCTTTACTTGATTTGCAACATACAAAGCTTTTCCAAAAAGGATAATGATGAACCACTCATGTACTTGGATTCTTCTCCATGGCTACTAGTGACAGCCACATAGTTTTTCCTGTTTTGGAAGGTCCAATTGCTACTGTTGCTGGACACCCACTCCACTATGAGAGCACACTTTCACAATAAAAGCCATAAGCATCCCAGATATCATCAATAAGCTTCTGCCTTTGCAATATGTCAGAGAGCCAATCAATTGGCTGAATGTAAGGGGAGTATGGATGATAGGCATCACATCCTTATTTGGAACAATAGCATCCTGCATGTGAGTATCATATCCAGCCAAATATATCATAATTCTTCAGAATTGAACTGATCTCATCTATTGTGATCATTTCGCACATATTTATTCCTCAGCCAGATGTTAGTTTCTTGTCGCCCAACATGTTTAGCAGCCTTTAGCTGTGGAAGAGGATTTGGGGCCTGATCTCAAATGCCTTTGTGTAATTGCTCGAAGAATAATCTTCAAAGCCATTTACTTCGTTGTCAAGAAAGACATTCAAGAGGCTGCTGGCTGTTGTCAACTATGTGGGGACAAATTGCTGGGATCGAAGCTGCTCTAAGACATCTTTTTAATGATGATGATACGGAAGCTTTTCCTGTAGTGGATGTACTGCTCAGAAGAGAAAATTTACTCTTCAGTTGCCCTTAACAATATTCAGAGTTTGTACCTTCTGTCTCCACTGTTCTAACCAATTTCTATCGTATGAGCACTGAAATGAATTTAGGAAAGAACATTGCATTCAAAAGAGGGTATGTGTGATCCCTTAGCTAATGAGTTGAACCAAATATGATATGCCGATGATGCTTCAGCAGTAGGGAAGATATACAGTCGTCACTCAAGATGACCATTTACAATCTACCTCTGATTTTCACAGATGTTGACATTACTACTAATAGAAGACCTGTTCAAGGCACACCTGTTGGAACACAGGAGTTCATTGGACAGGCACATCAAATATTATGAAAATAGCCTGAAAGCTGCTTACACCACCAGCTCCAACATTCTAGATTATCTTTAGCAACTCATTCTTCTTCAAAAAATGATCAGCTAAGTACAGGTAACCAGTCTGAGTGTGGGAAAACAGACTTCCAGGCTTACAAAGTCTGATCAGCAAGACCATCAAGAACAATCCCCCTCCTGTTGCCACAGGCTTCGTGAGTCTTGTAAATGCTCAAGGGTGGTTGGTCACAACAAACGTTCATTAGTACGCATGAGCTTGTTAGTGAACATAATCCCTACAAGTTTACTCATCAATAATTAAAACTTGCATAATTTCAAACTCCTTTGACACTGAGCATCACGGGGGACCATACTTTGCACACAATCTACACATGGTCAGATCTTGACTGTAACAGAATTTTTTCCAATTTTATAGCCAGAACATTTTCTGTGCGATCATGATATGAAAATTTTCTTGCAAATTGTAAAATCTCTCTGTTAATCTCTTGGCATTGATCGATAGAAATGATCCCTGGAGAGGTTCAGACAAAGCATTCAGAACTAGTTTGATGTTATATGCCAAAACTGTTTGCGACTATATCTTGCTAGGCTATACTTAATTGATGCACCACTTGTATTTCTGTACATGCAAGCTATGTACACCAGGTAGTTCAAGCAGCAAGTTATTGTATCAAATTATCTTCACCCCTTAGCAACGAAAGTGGGTGGGTGTGACCAACCATCCTTCATCAAACTATCACTAATACCAATTGCTAAAAATGCTTTTATGTTAAAGGATGTCATAGAACACTGCAATATAATTGTTACTGCTGTAGAACAATGTAAAGAGAGACAAATGTTAAATGCTGAACACAATTCATATAAACTTTTTACAGAAAACTCAGAAATGAAGAAATTTGCTGCATCTTTGCTAATATACGGTGTATACCAAAAGTATGCCTGAAGTTTTATCAAGTTTAAGAACTGTCCAAAATATTCATTTTAAAGCTAATCCAGGAAGGCAATTTTAGATCTTTTGAATCATCTCAAGTCTTACAGTGTTCCCAAAGTTTTCTCTGTTGTAGAGGATGCGACATGACTTATTTCTTGAACAGATTACAATAAATTATACTAGAAGAATGCAAGGCATTGTGGGGCGAGCCTGAACTTTACGAGTGAGAGTAGGCCTACAATAAAAAATTACATTATGTGTAAAATTGATATCTAATGGCAAATGAGAGTACATCTTGAGTACCAGAGTATCCATACTGGCCAAGTAGTAATTGGTAGATTGACACGAAAGGCATAACAGTCAGATATCATAAGGTGAGACCTTAATTTTGATTATAGTAATCATGAATGGTTCATGTATATGCACATGGAGCAACGTGTCAGTATTATATGTACCTGTATATTGTGGAAGCTATTTATCGATCCATATTGTTGGTTGCCGAGTACTCTTGGTGCATCTGAAGAGCTGAGTAGAGATTGCATTTGATGCAAGGGTACAGCCTTTACAACTCCGGCACATTTTTCTGATGTAGTAGAAGTCCAGTGAAATTATAGCTTGTTGTCTGTAATAGAGATGGATGCTTATTGACGTAATCTGTTCTAGTAGTAGTTTCCTGCCCACTCACAACAGCTATAGCACGTTGTTTAGGTATCTTTCCTAAATCCACTCACATCATCACGGTTTATTACAACAGCTTTAGTACCACCCTTGTACTGAAGTTCATTCAAACCTTTGTAAGGGACAGCACTCCAATAAGCATCTGGATTATATTTCAAATTAAAACCTTTGCGAGCTCTTCTTGTGGTCTTGTGGTCACTTTGGCAACACCTTTATACAGCTTAGCAGACTGGCGACGATTGTTTTTAGCGACACAGAGCTGAACAACTGAAAAAGTTCTATTATAATTGTACACTTTCCAAATGTGTTCTAATTCTTTCATATGTCACCTTTTCCTTCAAGTGTACATTACCATCAAAAGTAAGGATACTAGTACGACGCCATGTGTCTGCTCCAACGTTTCGGTCAGAAACAAAGTCTTTGATGACCTTTCCAATGCAGGCCACTGTTTGCAAAACTTTGCTTACACGCTTTGGGACTTTGTTTACAAGAAAGCGTTTCTCAGCAATCAACTTTGCTTTCAATCGCTGAGCCCTAGAAATTCTTTTTTTTCTCAATAATCGATTAGATGTAATCTTCAGGATTATCTGTTTCTTTTGCAGCTGCTATTATTAATAGCTTGCCATGTACATGTAGCTGGCAAATGGTATACCCTGGCCATTTTTTGTATGATATTAAATTACACCGCCAGGAATTAAAAAATTTCAGGGCCAGAGGGAGGGCTCAGAGATCACAGTATTGCAACAATGTGTATGGGCATACAAAGTCGTGCTCGCTTAGCATCTCCTGTAACTTTAAATATGCTCAGTTGAAAAATATACATGTATTCTTTTGCCACCACAATCAGGAATCCACAAATTGTCTGCATCCAAAAGGACAACAGGATCCCCCTCTAAGGGTTTGGATGAGGTAATGTCACAAATTTTTGGGACAGTTGCCGTCTGCTCCATGATGGTCAAAGGAAGATTGAATGTCTTCTTTATAGAATTGTTTGAAGGCTCATAGCAGCATATTTCAACAATCTTCGTCCATGTCTGGTTTCCGATACCTGATATCTTTTTGGACTCTATAAAATGTTGGGCAGACCGTGGGAGTAAATTCTAAGCTGTCACTATTGACGAGCGTGATGTTGGCCTCCATTTCGTCTTTTGCTTGCCACCTTCAAAAGAGAATGAGGAAACCCCACGACTCGGTACTGTTGCCTTACTGCTGCTCACATTCCAAGTAACTCTTGAGTTAATGTCAAAAGTTGGTCATTTAAGTGGACCTCAACTTTATAGACAAGGTTTTGTTCTTGACAGAGAAGAGATCAAGTGGTTCAAGATCAAATGCCATCTTCACACGCTTTGCTCTCAAGTGGCCAGTGCAGCACATGTGTAATTACAGTTGTGCATGGCCAATGGGACATAATCAAAATTATAACTGTTCTCATAAATATTATGACAACTAGACATAATTGTATAATTATAATAGTACAAAAAAGATAAGAAATGTAATGCGCAAACATAGCAAATCGTAAAAAAGTGAGCAAACAAGATTAGAATGGTTGTCAGATTGAGCCAGTTCATTTCACTGTGTCACCTTATGTTCATATCCCTACTGGGCTCAATGACATTGTAGATACAGAAATGAACTCACAACCATTCTAATACTCACTTTTTTACAATGTGGACATTCCTATGTTTGCATTACATTTCTAATTTTTTGTACTTGTTTGTTCTATTTTTTTTGAATAATTGTTTACAATATCAGGTGGTATCCTGAGCAGAGAACTTGCCAACAGTACAGACATGCCTTCTGCTGAAATTCTGAACCCCACTTGATTTATGTCCATTATATATATTTGTGTCTTGTTAGCTAAAGATAACTTCCCTGCTGAAGAACTGCACGCAGAGAACGACAGGATAGGACAGAACTGCATGCTTGCAATAGATTCCAAATAATGCGCACTTGAATATGGAAAGGGTCGTTAGGCTCGCTAGCTAATGAATAATGCATGATTTAGAAATTAATGGCTGCCATATGGAGAAGGTGCTTTTTGCCTTGTATCTAGCGACTCAATGAGAGACACAAAAAACTGATTGCAAAAGCGACTGTCCCCAAAGAAACCAGATTTGTTCGTTCAAGAATCAGCTTCTAAAAATGAATAGTCTCTGAGAAAAGTTGATCCAATATAGAAGAAGAAGAATAAGAAGATGGAGAAAATTGGAGGTTTGGCATATTTTAATTTGGTACTTTAGTGATGGTAGGGCCCCAGTCTCTTGCTTGTACTTCGTAAAATCCATATATTTCCTGATTAGCCTTGTTTCCTAGTCTACAGCCAGTATTTATGAGCCATAATTACATCCCAGAGGGCAAAAGGATTTTATTGCAATAATATACTCAATGGTTTCAACCAATGAGAATACAGGAATGTCAATTTTAGCTGAATATTGTTCCTTCATTTGCATATTGTTCCTTCATTATATATATTTTTTATGAATATTGTTCCTTCATTAAGTTTAGTGTATGAAGATGTAGGGTTGTTTATCAAGCCTTTTAAACTATCAGCAAGAGAGAGCCTCGGAAATAGTCCAACGGGATATATAGGAAGAAGCCACAACAGACTGAGTTCACTAAGTTCTGGCAGAATCATGCATGCACTGAAAATTTCAATAGGTCAACGCTCTAGCCTAACACTTACACATTCAAGCTGTTTTAAACTGCCAGCATGAAAGATAAAAAATTGTCCACAGACTGGTAGCAGCCACATTCGCCAAATTCTGCCAGAAACACTTATTGCCTGGTAAAGGTCGACGCTTACACTGTTGTAGTGTTCTATTTAACATTCACTGGTTTCTTGATGTAGCATACAAAGCAAAACTGTGTAAAGAGTAGCGATAGTACTGTAGAAACTGAGCTATTTCAAGTGTTCTTTTGAATTTCTGACTGAGCAAAAACTGGTTGCTATGCTGGAGAAGCGAAGGTAATATAGTAAACACGGACCAATCAGATTGCAACAGAAATTTAACCAATGAAAAGCAACTTTTGTGTGGAAATATGAAAATTTAACCAATGAAAAGCAATTTTTGTGCGGAAATAAAGGCAGATATTCATTACTTGTACTTCGTTAAATTAGATATACGGCTGGGAGGGCAAGTGCGTTAATTAGAATACCTACGTGTATCATAAAGTACTACAAGCAACACGTGGAGTACCAAGAAGAAGGCTTCCTAAAAGTCGCTTTGGTGAAGGATCAAGGAAACTACTGTTTGTACAACTACTCCATAACCATAGATCAAGCTACAGCAGCTCTTATCAAGAACACTTGCGGTGATTCTGACATGCTCTGGAGGCTTCATGTATGTGTGATCTGCCAAGAACTTAGAGAGAACAACCAGCAGCTTGTGAAAACTTTTGTTACATTAAACTGTCACTTATGTACATCCTACAGAGCAAGTATCTACTGTGTACCAGCTAACCCAAAGAGATCAAGTGAAATATTGGATACAATCTACTCTGCATTGTCAAGCACTGAGCTATTTGTTAGCTTTTGGACAATAAATCCATGTCTGTGGATAGTCCTCCACTCTGATCTACTTGTTGGTTTGTACTGTGTGTGTGTTATTTCATCATACATGGCGGTGAAACTGCAAACATATCACATTATGTTCATGTGTGAAAGATACACATATTTTTGGCTTATGCAGGATGGTACACAATAGTTAGAGCAATTTATTACATTGCCTAACTTATACTGATAGTGCTGAATACCTAGCCTCGTTCCCAAGCTCCTCCCAGCTCTTCAAGTTACACGTTGAAAAGCGGGAGGGCCTGGTATATGACGGCACGTGAATGACGTCAGAAGCGCATAGAAAATTTTAGCATTTCCATGGATTCTCCTGGCAAGCAGCGGTAAAAATGGCAGATAGCACAGGCACCAAACTCTGATATTTACAAGGCGTTCAAAGACAGCAATGAAGACGGCAATAGCGTACAGTAGCTATGCTCTGATTTTAAACACTGAACGATATATTTGAGTCTATCGTAAGTTGTCTGACAAACTTACACAGTCTTAGCTAGATCAGCAGCTGGTAAAATTACCTTTTACTTATTTGGAAAGTTGAAAATTATGGCGAAAAACCACGTTGAGCTGTACTGGCAATGGCTAGCAACTTCCTTCAAGTAGTCTCGCTAGCGTGATGAGCTCCAAGGGCTTGTTTTTTGCCAAAATTTCTCTTTTCTCAAAGCGGAAGTGACGTTTTTCGGTTTGCCTATGTCACAGCTATGATACTGTTCGACCACTGTTCGACCTCACGTGCCGTTATATACCAGGCCCTCCCGATTCTTAGTGAGTAACACTAAAAGAGGGTGTGGCCTGGTACAAGGCTACTGAATACCAACCATAACTGCTAACTTCTTTTTGTCTGGCTGGGCAGGACAGCTTACCAGATGTCATTGTCATGTTAATTTTACTTCTTAGAGTTTAGCTTTTATTTTCTTTATATAAATAGCAACTAAACCAACAACAATAGGTAGCATTACTCCCAATAATGTGAAACTTTTGATTATTACTTGCAAGAAGTTAAGGTTTAGAGCCAAAATAGCTGGATATTCATCCCTACTTCAAATGCAAGATCCACACTTGGCATGGCAGCTGGAATGATGGGCATGGCTCAGCTAGACCCTCTTCTGTAAATGTCTTCCTGATGCAGCTCAGCTCGCCCACGATTTCCTGAAGTTTCAGGGCTTCTGTGTTCATTGCTAATGTACTGCCAGCAATACTAATGAATACGCTAATGAGCACACTTGCCCTCCAGACCGTAATTCTAATTTAACGAACTACAAGTAATGAATATCTGCCATTATAACAGTTATAAACTGGTTTCCAAGGATTTATGGCTACGTAAACAGCCTTCGCCTTTGGGCTACGCCCTCAGGCTCAGGCAGTTTACTGCCATAAATCCTTGAAACCAGTTTATAACTATTACATATTATCCATATATTCATATACTAGTTATGAATATGCTAATTAGGATACTGGTTTACTTCTGCCATCAACCAGAAAGTAGCTTAAAAAGCTTTTTTGTGCCAAACACTCAGTTTTTGCAGTAAACCATTCTGTTGTAGCTGGTAAACGTCCTTGTGGTTATTTGTTTTTACATTTTATAGAAATTACATGTGAATGGTAGCCTTTTCTCCTGATAATTTAGAGTAACCAAGTAAGGAATACTATCTAACAAGTTAAACTTACTTAATTCTTGGATCTTCATCACCGCTTTTTGCAAAATGTACCCGTGAACAGCTTTTGTTTATGTGTACCACGTGGCTAGTAATTAATTAGTGGGCGTGGTTTTTAGTGATTTTCAGCTTCCTTATACAATTGTCTACCCAAATTCCCAGTACGGTAGTACTGGGTACATAGGAATGGCACGGATGGCCCATTAGCGCAATACAAATATTCACGCGAATAACTCTGCAAAAACTGAGCGCTTGCCACTAAATGGCTTCTCAAGCTACTATTTAGCTCATTCTCAAGCCCAAAAACATGGCCTAAAACCATCGCTAAAGTACCAAACTAAAATATGCCAAACCTCCAATTTTCTCCATCTTCTTCTTCTTCTATCATGGCTCAACTTTTCTCAAAGACTGTTCACTTTCAGAAGCTGATTCTTGAACGAATAAACTTGGTATCTTTGTCTTCATGTACTTTTGGTATCGTTTTTCTGTGTCTCTCGTTAGGTGGCTAGATACACGGCGAAAAGCGCCTTCTCTGTATGGCAGCCATTCATTTCTACGCTCATGCATAATTCATTAGCTACTGGAAAATTTCAAATTGACGACCCTTTTCTAGATATAAGTGTGCGTTATTTGGAATCTGAATATTCGCTGCCTGCCTGCTTTACCTGAAGATTTCTGGTTGTGCTGAGCTCTCNAGAGCATATGGTTTCCTACTGCGACTTTCAGGACTTATCAGAACTGCTAAAACATGTGTAGCAGCAACCCGCTTGTGACGATAGAGTCCTGTATCAAAAAATGTGTTGTTTATACATTTTGTGGGCAACATGGATAAGTGCATGTGGATCATAACGACGTTCACACATGCATGAATGCAATTTATTATTAATTTGCACCTTTCACAAATGCTGTTAGAGATTTGGAGAGTTTGTGTAGTCGGCTGACAGAAAGAGCTTGGTCAGAATCACTGAGCTGTTCAGCCAGGCACTGCATCTCAACCAATAGGGTATGTCCATCAGTGTTAAGGTGAGACAATTCATCTGTTTTCCATCCCAAAGTGTAGAGTGTCTTTTCCTTAGCGTTCTTGCTAGTTACTTTCTCACTGTACTCTCTGTTTGCCTTATGCAAAGCTGTAGAAGTACCAAATAATATGGTGACAAGTTTATACCAACAAAAATTTCCTACAATATGGTACGTACAAGCAATACTTTCAGTGTCACTTACCCAGTGAAATAAACTGAAGATCACTCTCAACAGTCTGTTTTTCTTTCCGTAAAGAATGACCAATCATGTTTCTAGTGACCCTCTCAGACAAATTGTGTGATGCCAACTGATCAATGCCATCTAAACGAGAGAGGTATTGCTTGTGGAGATCTTCCAACTTCCCATCTCCCAAGTCTACATCTCCATGCCATTGTAGATCTACAGATTCTTCCAAGCTTGAAATGACATCACACCCATCCGCTTTTATCCAAAATCTTTCTCCTGGCAACAATCGATGGGCCTCTCTTAACATCTCAATCTGTATTATGTGTATGATGATGCATTATTTATACTTGTACACACATTATCATACCTGGATTCTCGGCCCAATGGTATATGCACTGCTAGCAATTTTCCGTCTCAGTGTTCTCTCAACTGGAGCAGGGACATTCACACGGGCCTAAACAGATACACACACACATATTTCAACACACCATTAATACCATACTACATAATTCTTTAGAAACACTTTACCGTTACAGGGTCATGAATTCCAGGCTTAGTTGCTCCTTTTCCCAGTTGATTCCCCACTCCACAGAGGTCCACAAAACAACTTTGACCACTTTGTCCCAAACAACACATAATTCGTTTCAAGCCACGATAAATAGTCATCAGGACAATTTGGCTATAGAACAAACAATTCTTTTTGATGCAGTAAATATGACATACAATGACTTACAATGTGACCAGGTTTAGCAGTGAAAAACTCAATGACATATTCTAGTAGTCCCATTGGCATTCTGCTAGTTGGGAAAACAGGACCACTGCCGTCAGGACGAGTTGTGCCCAAGCCCTTGGCTAGGCCATATATCACATTAAACCTTCCAGATTCTTGCAGACACTTCATACCTTCAGCTGCCAACCTAATAAAGTCCGGTGGTACTGTGACGTCATAGTGTTGTGCAGCACACGAACAGAACAGCTCAGCAATCAACTTCATCTGTTCTTCCAAAGAGAGTATACAGATTTGATCAAACAATGGATCAGATCTAATGATCTGAAGTGAACTCCCAGAACTTGGTGGACTGCTTATAGGTGTACCATTGCCAATCTCCAGATGAACATTCTCAATCTTGTGGATAGCTTGAGGAGAGTAACCTGTACTTGCAGTAAGACCAGTGCAGCATTGATTGGGAGTAGTTGGTCTAAGGCGGATATCATTGTTGATAAGTTGACTGAAGTGCTCTTTGGCAGCTTTTGGGCTTTTAAACATCGGAGTGAGCTTCATGACTACCCTAGCACGACAACTACCTCCTATATGTGAACACATACAAACTCTAAAGAGCCACTAAACTTGATGATTATGCACTTACTTGTTCTTCTCGGAAATTCCTTCCCTAGCTCAATGACGGCGTTCTCCCAGAAATCTAGACGTTTAGTTGCTGGCCACGAGTCCTCGAATCCCCTGTTCAAGCAATACTCTACCAAACATTTCTCTTCCAATATGGACCACGAGGCTGGAGTCTGAGTCGCAAAGGAGAGCTTCCTTTTGGTAACAGAGGCAGTCCTTTGGCTTTTCTGCTTCTGTATAGGACTCAATCCAGTAGGAGACCCTCTACAACGCTTGGGATTACTCACATCGCTCATCCTTTTTGCCATCGCTCCAGCACAAGCCTTGACGACCACGAGGCATAATCACGTGTCTGGAATGCAATCAGACCCGGTACCCGCCCCTTTAAGGGTACCTTATTAACGACCTTAACGATAAAAGGTCAACCGTGTCCTACCTCCTCTGGAGGTTTGTACTTTACTATGCAAGTGGAGTTTCTAGCTTGCGCATAGCTATTTTGGGAAATATCTATGCTTTCTTGGCTTGTTTGCTGGCAGCCAATGCTGTATTATACTTGTGAGAGTCCTGCAGTTGGCTTTCTCTTGATTCTTGAGACTGAAATAAATTTTAGCTTTGTCTGAAAGGGGGTATCCACAGATATCCCCCTAAATCCGCCACTGCTTATCAATAGCATGCTATGTTCACAGTGGGTAGCTAAATTCCCAATCAGTTGGCATTCAGCACAAACTCAACAAGACTGTAATTTTAATGGCTGAGAGGAATAACTGACACTGATTATGACTGATGTAGCAAGTTTAGACCATAAAAAGGCATTTCCAATGCCAAATTCTCAAATTTTCGCTGTGAAGTAAAACATTGTCAAGCAAAAAAGGGCATAGCTTAATTGCTGATGTACTGTTAAAGCATTTCTTTAGGCATCTGTACCCTATCAACTACGCCACTAAAATCCAGTATTCAAAAGCAGCATATCAAGGTAAATTTAATAATAAAAAAATTACACGTAAAAATATTAATTGCATGGTAGTTCCTGAGCTTTTCACCCCAGAGGAGGTATGACAGCCGTGTCTTATGCTGAGCTGGCACTTTACATAATGCTGATTATTCACATTCCTTGTGCGTGATGTATACGTATGTATACAAGTAAAAAAAAACATTGGAAATGTTATACGACACAGGAATGGCTAAATCGTAAAAAGAAAGCAAACAAGATGGAATGGCTGTGTGAGTGTGAGCAGAATTCTTCCTGTATGGGCTGCATTTAACACTCTCCTTATTGAGTCTCTCATTTTGCCCACAGGAAGAATTCCTTACACACTCTAACAGCCATTCCATCTTGTTTGCTTTCTTTTTACGATTTAGCCATTCCTGTGTCTCATTACATTTCCAATGTTTTTTTTTTACTTGTTTGTTCTCATTTTTTCATAATTCTACAAATCACATTTGAGTTGGTGTGTACGTGTGTAGCTAGCTACTGAGCAGCTACTTGAGTGGGCTGCTGATTGGGATGCGGCCAAGCTGAGCCCGCTTGATACCAAGGGGCGGCGACTTCCATATGCTCTGTACTTGCGGCTGCAACCGCGGTCAAGATCTTGACTGTTGTAAATTTTCATTTTGACCCTTGACCAGCGCTAAAATTTCAGCTTGACCGTTGACCATAGTTGTGGTATGACGTCATTTGGAGGACCTTTGCAACTTTACCGTTCTGAAATTCATTTTGACCGTTCTAAAATTTCATTTTGACCGTTGACCAGCAAGAAAATTTCGCTTTGACTGTTGACAATCATTTTGACCATGGTCGCAGGTGCAAGTACAGAGCATATGGGAGTCGCCGCCATAAGATATACTTGCCTTACTATATGTTATGATAATCAAAATCATGATTCATCTCCTTAAGAAGAGCAACCAGGTATCACAAAAGAGTTCTAAGCAACTTGCATTTGAATTCCAAATAACGCACACTTTTGTGTATTGAAAGGGTTGTCAATTCGAATTTTCTAGAAGCTAATGAATGATGCATGAATGTAGAAATTAATAGTGGCCATATGGAGGAGGCGCTTTTCGCCTTGTATCTAGCTACTCAATGAGAGGGCGCTAAAAACCGATGGCAAAAGCGATTGTCCCGGAAGAAACCAAGTTCATTCGTTCAGAATCAGCTTCTAAGAGTGAATAGTCTCTGAGAAAAGTTGAGCCAAGATAGAAGAATAAGAAGATGGAGAAAATTGGAGGTTTGGCATGTTTGTGTAACGTTTGTTACTTTAGCGATGGTTTTAGGCCATGTTTTGAGGCTTATTAAAAAGAGAAAGAGCTAAATAGTAGCTTAAGAAGCCTTTTAGTGCTAAGCGCTCAGTTTTTTCAGAGTTATTCACGTGAATATTTGTATTGCGCTAATGGGCCATCCGTGCCATTCCTGTGTACCCAGTACTACCATACTGGGAATAGATGCAAAATTTTCGTTTCAAGACTGGAACTCGAGAATAAGAACTGAACAAAAACAAAGAAGCTAGCATGGAAACCAGAGCGGCCTCGTCTCCAGTTATGACCTCAAATTTGTCTAATTTGATCACCAATGGAATGCAGTTGGCCCTGTTGAGTATAGCGGCAAGAGAATTTTGTTACACTATACCTTCATTTTCTGTTATTACCACCCCACTTCGCCAAGTAACCATCCAAGTAGAAGATGATGACAGATCACCATGCACATTCTTTTGAAGGATTTATCCTACCTAGGTCTCGTAGTATAAACGTACCATGTCTTGAAAAATCATTGTTTTGTTCCAGTAAGTTTATATCATAGATAGTAAAGTGAATTATGAAGTATGAACGTCGTGTTATGTGTAACTGTCCATTGTATGTTTTTACATAGGTTGATGAGTTCTGCAAGGAAGTGTATGTTTGACACCTTCATGTATTTGATCGTGGTTTGTGAACAATTAGATGGTGCAGAGTGTGATGATTCAAGTGAGGAAAGCGATCCACATGATGGTGAAGATGATGAAGATACCAGCTATGTGGATGAGAGCTTGATGCCAGGTTTTAGCACTGTGTGCTTTAAGTGTATTGGTGTCACACTTGACCCTATTTACCAGTCAAGACTAAAAACTGTGAAACACTGTTTGGATAATGATGAAAATGTTGCAGTCAAACTAGATCCTGAACCAGACAATCCAGAAGATCAACAAGCGATTGCTTTTAAATGTGAACTAAATGGATTTTGGCAGCGTATTGGATATGTTGTGTCTGAGATTTGTCAAGATGTTCATGCAGCTCTTAATTCAGGGGATATTGTGTCAGTGGAATTTTCTTGGGTTAAATTCAAACTTTGGAAGAAAGCTCCTGGCTTTTATGCAGTTATAGATGTCACTCGCAAGGGACAGTGGTCCCTCATTGTGAAAAGAGTGCATAGTACTTTTACTTATGTTGTTGCTAAGTAAACAACCTTCTCTTCATGAAAATCTTTATTAACAAGTACAAAAAACATTAGAAATGTAATGCAAACATAGGAATGGCCAAATCATAAAAAAGTGAGCAAACAAGATAGGAATGGNTCACTGCTTTCTTCTTCCTAGAATCTGAAATTTAGTTAGAAACTTCTTTCGTTGACAAATCTGGCTCGAAGGACCAACCTGAAATTCAGTCATGTAAATTCAACTCATTCATAAGATTAAATCAGATTCAACTCTTCATCAAAATTCATAACACTCCATCGTGGAGGTTTGTGTCACAACTGATGGTTAACATTTAGTGTAAATGTCACGAATACTGTACATTCAGCACTTTAGTAATAATTTAACTAATAAATTTAATTAATTAATTAATTAATTAATTTAAAACAATTACTTTTATCCAATATAAACTACATTCCTTATGTCCCACATGTTCTATTATGTTCCCTGTGTTCCATGCGTTCCATGTGTTCCATGCGTTCCATGCGTTCCATGTGTTCCCCTGTGTTCCCTGTGTTCCATGCTTTCCACTATATGTCCATGCGTTCCCTGTGTTCCATGCGTTCCCACTGTTCCCTCTGTTCCACGTGTTCCCTCTGTTCCACACGTTCCACGTGTTCTCTCTGTTCCACATGTTCCCACCGTTCCATACGTTCCCACTGTTCTACGTGTTCCCACTGTTCCACGTGTTCCCTCTGTTCCCATTGTTCCACACGTTCCCACTGTTCCCTCTGTTCCACGTGTTCCCTCTGTTCCACACATTCCCTCTGTTGTACGTGTTCCCACTGTTCCACACGTTCCCTCTGTTCCACGTGTTCCCTCTGTTCCACACGTTCCACGTGTTCTCTCTGTTCCACATGTTCCCACCGTTCCATACGTTCCCACTGTTCTACGTGTTCCCACTGTTCCACGTGTTCCCTCAGTTCCCATTGTTCCACACGTTCCCACTGTTCCCTCTGTTCCACGTGTTCCCTCCGTTCCACACGTTCCCTTTGTTCTACGTGTTCCCACTGTTCCACACGTTCCCTCTGTTCCACGTGTTCCCTCTGTTCCACACGTTCCCACTGTTCCCTCTGTTCCACGTGTTCCCTCTGTTCCACACGTTCCCTGTTCTACGTGTTCCCACTGTTCCACACGTTCCCACTGTTCCACATGTTCCACGTGTTCCCTCTGTTCCACATGTTCCCACCGTTCCATAGCGTTCCATGTGTTCCCACTGTTCTACGTGTTCCCACTGTTATATGTGTTCCCACTGTTCCACATGTTCCCTCTGTTCCCACTGTTCCACACGTTCCCTCTGTTCCACACGTTCCGCCAGTCTGTTCCACATGTTCCATGTGTTCCGTCTGTTCCATATGTTCCATGTGTTCCCACTGTTCCACACGTTCCGTTCCACATGTTCCACGTGTTCCGTCTGTTCCATGTGTTCCCACTGTTCCACGAGTTCCGTCTGTTCCACACGTTCCCTCTGTTCCACACGTTCCCACTGTTCCACGTGTTCCCACTGTTCCACACATTCCCTCTGTTTCACACGTCCCACTGTTCCTCGTGTTTCCACTGTTCCACGTGTTCCCACTGTTCCATGTATTTTCACTATTCCCATTCCATGTGTCCCCACTCTATTTGATCTGTTGCTTGTTTTCTTTTGCCGTAATATATTCCTCCTATATTATTTATACTTTTGCATTGTTTAATATGTTGCATTTATCACATGTTCTAGCTGATTGACAGAATTATGGTGTTAATACCTCCAAATATGGTGTTGATTAATGATCAATCACACCTCATTGTGCAAGTGGGTGCTAAATCACCTGTGTAGCTGAAATCTATATATAGAATGCATGCTCTGGAGGTCAGCACTTCAGCGGAGTAGGAACCAGGGGGGCCACTGGCCCCCCCAATATTTTTGCTAGAGGGGCCTGGCCCCCCTAACAATGGGGTGGCAAAGTTATGGCTGACCATAAATGTAGGGAGGAGCAAAAGGAATCATACAGCAGAATTCTGGTTTATGGTATAAAAGATGCTACAGAATGCACCAGATTTCACCAAAATTACCCAAAATTTCAGAAAATTTCTGGGGGGGCATGCCCCCAGACCCCCCTACATTTGCTGCTCTGTGATAAAACCATTAAGTCAATTCTAAGATCTGGGCTATAGTCCAGCATACAAGACAAAAAAGCTCAGTTGGCCCCCCCAATGTCAAAATAGTTCCTACTCCACTGCACTTCATTTTCCAAGTGTTACTGCAAGAAGATGGAAGACAGTATTGATCTCTCCAGCACTCCAGCTCCAAGCTCTCAAGATCCAGAGCAGCAGGCAGTAAGTGTAAGTTGTACATGACATTCTCTGTGATGTTGCTGTTTTTATCAGACTGTGCATGTTTTCAGATACACACAGGATACTAAGTCTTGTAATTCCTATCCTGCTTTAATAGCCATGCATAGCTACTCTGGTACATTTTTTTTACAGAAGCAACCTGAGAAGCAAGTTGAGAAACAAGCTGACTTTTTTGTGAATTGGAATGAGGCCAGTATTCACACAGTTGCCAAGGATGGGACCATGTCTAAGCCTAAGAGTGATTTTTCAATAAAGTTGCTGAGTTTGGTGGAAGCAGGCCAGCACACTGGATATTTGGCTGAAGTTAAACGTAAAATTGACAAGAATGCCAAGTAAGTGTATGAGTTTGTAATATCATATAGATCCATTTACTAATTTTCACGGCTTTGGGACTATCCTTGAAGAAAAGTAACTTTTTGGTATATGTGACTTTTTATTATAGGTACTTTATATAACTGTTAACAAATGCAATACCATGTTTGTTGTCTTATTTTTACGATTTGGCCATTCCTGTGTCTTACTAAAATTTAATCTTTATTTTATTATCCAGGCAATGCTTCTTCACCAATGAAGCTGCTATGAGCAAGTGGAGATTTTTGAACCAAATCAATGCCTCTTACGGCTCTGGAGGAATGTCTCTGTCTCTAAGTGAACCAGCTTTCTTGTGCTTTATTCAGCACATAAAAGACGAATCTGTTGACAAGTTAGCAATCAAAACTGCTGCTACAACAATTGGATTGCAAGACTGTGGAAAAGTGTGGGTATTTGGAAATGACATTCAGGTACACTGATTGTTGCAAGTTAAAGTTTATTACATTAGAGTGTATGTGACATCATTATTGCACAGTTTGTATATATATNGTGTGTGTGTGTATGAGAAAGAGAGAGTGTGTGTGCGTGTGTGTAAGAGAGAAAGAGAGTGTGTGTGTGTGTGAGAGAGAAAGAGACGGAGTGTGTGTGAGAGTGTGTGTGAGAGAAAGAGAGAGTGTGTGTGAGAGAAAGAGAGTGTGTGTGTGTGTATGTGAGAGAGAGAGTGTGTGTGTGTGAGAGAGAGAGAGAGAGAGAAAGAGAGAGTGTGTGTGTGTGTGAGATAGAGAGAGAGAGAGAGAGAGAGAGAGAGTGAGAGAAAGAGAGTGTGTGAGAGAAAGAGAGTGTGTGTGTGTTTGTGTGTGTGTACCATGTGTGTGAGAGAGAGAGTGAGTGTGTGAGAGAAAGAGAGAGTTTGTGTGAGAGAAAGAGAGTGTGTGTGTGTGTGTGTGAGAGAGAGAGAGAGAGACTCAGACTCAGAAAGCTTCATAATATGATACATGTTCATAATAGGTATATTATTGTATACCGGTACACTGCCAATGGATATATAATATTGTGTACACATGTTCTTGTGTGTTGTTCAGCTGGATTGTGATGGAAATTCTATACCCGAAGACATTCGCAAGTATGTCTGGATTTCAAGCAGCATTTGGGGAGAAGGAAGTATCCCATCATCCAAGCTATTGCCAAATATAGCCACCCCATTCACCACATTTCCATTGAAGCAACTTGTTTCAATTTTGAGGCAAGTGATGAAACACAACTTTATCAGTTGTATTCTTGTGATCAGTGGTGGGCTTATGGCTCTACATTATGAGAAAGTGCAGAAGCTGTTTTCTGGATGTCCTGTCATTGTGGCAGATGGTCCACCAGAAACTGGGAAATCAACCACTGTTGATGCTCTGATGAGTCTGTTTGGTACGTCATACATTGCAGTGCTCAATCTAATGTGATCGTATATGTTTTGACTGTACTGTATACATATAGTTTTGTGACACTTTGTGTATCACTATACTCTATTCAGGTATGAAGGTGAACCCTGACAAACCCTCACCTGCTTTGTTAGCAGAGAGATCATCTGTGTCTAGCATACCGTACTTCATAGATGATCCACACAAAGCAAGCTCCAAATACAACCATGTGGACATCAACAATGTCATTGTTGATTCATTCAACGGATCTGTATCTGGAAATGTGAAGAGTGGATTAGTTGTTCCCAAATCATCAGCTATAATATCCACAAACTTTACCCACAAGCCTGAAGCCAGGTATGTGCCACGTATATGTTTATTCGTGCACTCCTATAATATCCTGAAATGTACCTATAATTGTTTATAGAGTCTCCACAAGAGCTTTACTGATACCATTCAACTTGCCAACCATAGCCAGCAATGACATGAAAGACGACCAAGCATTTGAAAAGCTGGAAGAACTGGTGGACAGCAAGACAGTGTCAAGTTGCATGGCATGGATGGTTGGGCTAGGGGAAAAGCTTGACAACTGCAAGGATAAAATTCAGACCACTAAGGAGAAGCTAAGGGGCTGCAATGCGGGCAAAGGGAGAAGCCTAACAAACTGGGCATTGCTCCTCTATTTTGCTAAGCAGGTACATGTGTGTATCAATACTGTAGCATTACACATTGTCAATTTATGGCTTGTAGAACTGTACTGTATATTGAGTGGTGAATGTTTGCATGTCATTGCAAAAGCAAGAGCATACATGTTGCAATGACAAAAATAATCTCTAATCTTGACTCCATAGTTGCTTGATGTCGTTGGTGACGAGGCAGGGTTGACAATTCAAAATGTAGAAGAATTTGTTATGAACAAAGGGAAGAATCTACCAACCAGCAGTTATGGTAGCACCAAGCCCCAAGAAGAACAAGAAGCTATATTGATTGAGACAATTAAGGAGTTTGTCAAGACTTGTAAAACAAAATCCCTTGCTGAGGTGATACATTTAGTTACAAACCTAAACATTCACAATTAGATATGTATTCTTTATTACATTTTCAGGTGAAGGTGTTTGCACAGACAAAACAGGTGAACAGTGGAGGTTCGAAAGAACATATTCTTTATGTGGTGCTTGACGACATTGCAAGCTGTTTGTCACACTCAGTTGCCAGCATTAGAGTAATGCTGATTAACACTGGGTGGGGTGAAAACTCTTCGAAAGACTTTCTCAAAGCCAATGCAGAAAGTCTTGTCGTCCGACGAGGAAAGACAGCACACAAAAGGAGATGTTTTGCTATATTTCTAAGGCATTTTTCAGTTGAACTTCAAGAACAAGTGTTGCAAGGTATGTGGAGAATTTATAACAGCAATCAAAATTAACATACATGTGTAATATAACATAATGTTGCTACATGTATATTATAGTGACTGATCATGGTGGGTGCAAAGTCTCAGAAAAGTCCACTGCCACTCCTCTTACAACTTCTCGCGATGATGAGACCACTGCTCCTTCCATTGCCTCCCTAGACGACGAGACCACTGCTCCTCTCACGACCGCTTGCGATGATGAGATCACTGCTCCTCTCACAACCGCTTGCGATGATGAGACCACTGCTCCTCTCACGACCGCTTGCGATGATGAGACCACTGCTCCTCTCACCCTAGACAATGAGACCACTGCTCCTCCTAACATCTCTTCCGATGCCAATGACAAGTTTAAAAAGAAAGGGAAACGTAGAAGGCAGAGGAATACAGAAGGACAAAGACTGAAAGATGCCTTGTATGAAGATACAAGTGATAGGCCAAGGAAGAGGCGTAAGGTTGCTGGTGATAAATAATCATTTGCTCATCATCCATACTTACTTCCATGATTCATTCTTACTCCCATGATTCATTGACTCCATCATTTTCCCCGTCTTCGTATTTACTCCCATGATTCATTGACTCCATCATTTTCCCCATGTTCGTATTTACTCCCATGATTCGTTGACTCCATCATTTTCTCCATCTTCGTATTTACTCCCATGATTCATTGACTCTCCATCATTTTTTTCCATTCACTTTTCAGTAAATCAACAATAAATATTACTAACTTGTATGACCAAAGCTATAACAATACATTCAATAAACCGATGGGAATACGTTTATTAATCAAAACACAATCACATGATCATTATGATATTACAATAACAAGTGCAATCTGAGTGATTTGGATTAGCATGAGCGGCTTTATTATGCATGACATTGTTCAAATTCATAATTCAACTTAGAGTTTACCTGACTGTATGTCTTACTTCTAAATACAACATTCTTGGGGAGGTAGACTGAGCAAAATGTTGAAGTAGAATAGAACACTACATCTTGGTATATGTGTGACACTGCTGAGGAGTCAACATTTTGCTTGGTATATCCAAGTTTTGATACAATCTCCAATACGACAATGGTTTCAAATTGCGACCACACGCCTTCCTTTATTGTTTCTCCACGATCTTGGAACAGTGGGAACACATGGAACAGAAGTAACACGTGGAATGATGATGCTGCTATACCTGTGGTTCCCAATCCTGTACTTCCTGTTGCAACTTCAACATCAGACACAAGCACAGATACCAAATGCAGCTGTGGCATTAACTCTAAAGACAGTGTGAACAAAGCATGTATACCAAAGCCATTGACAATGTATCCCATACGATGTAAGTGTTATAAACTGGGTAAGCCTTGTTCCAACAAATGTAGGTGTAAAAACTGTTGCAACCCTCATGGTCCCAAAATTGAATCAAAAATTGTTCACCGTAGAAAGCGCCCTAGCCACCAACTGCAAGTGGAGTGTCCTAGTAGCAAAAGGTATGCACAGAGTCATGGTGAGAAAATTAGAGAAGGTGGTTGGTCACAATTTGAAACCATTGTAATATTGGAGATCATCTTGAAATTTGGCTACACGAAGCACGATTACAATCCTAAAACTGTTTTATGTACTTATCAACATGTGGTGTTTTATTCTACATCATCATTTTGTTTACTACAACTTCCACAAAATGTTGTGTTCAGGGACAAAAGTTTTGGTCAAATATCTTCTAAGTTGAGTTACATATTTCAAACACACTCTTGAAATAGTTTTCCTTGTATGGCATTGTATATTATCTGCCATTTGTTACGTTTAGTGTTCATGTATCAATATTATTGTGACCCCTAAGATTATTGTCGACATTTCTTTACGGTCATGACATTGTACATTACTCTGAATGAATATTGTAATAATCACACATAAACACACAGCAAAACACAATAATTGATTTCACTACGAATGTTACACAATCCTAAATGGTCCAAATTATGGCTATCAGTAAGCTCTTTCCAGCAAAATGCAAACTAAACTGACTAACTGACCAACTTAAACTTGATGAACTAAATCTGACAATGTGAGTCTTTAATTTGAAGTGTCCTTCAGGTATAGAAGTTCCATCACAATCCAGCTAAGTAATAATCAGCACAAAACATCAACCAGTGTCATTGTCATGGTATAATATTATTTGTACATGTAGGCATGCAACAAATAGAATTGTCGATATACATGTACATGCAATGAAAATAGGGCTGGAGTAAGGTTACTACTCTCTAGGCTATAACAATTCAGTTTTTCAAGCTCAACATAATTTACAGTATAATTATTTTATATGTCATTGTATAGGCACGTACGCACGCACGCACACACACACACACACACACACACACACACACACACACACACACACACACACACACACACACATGCACACACACATTTCTAGTTGTAAGAGTTAGCTATCTGGATCTTCGCTGAATGCTGGCTGAATCAGGTAAATGCTTTTCAAACACACACACACACACACACACAAACACACACACACAGACACACTCACACACACATGCACATCCACACACACTTTTCTAGTTCTAAGAGTTAAGCTATCTGGATCTTTGCTAAATGCCGGTTGAATCAGGTAAATGCTTTTTCTGGTTTCAATGATGCATGCGTCCATCTGTTTAACCGTGACACACACACACACACACACACACGCACACACACACACACCTCTAGTTCTGAGTAAACAAGAGTAAGCCGGCTGATTTTTCAAAGCTGACTGAACTGAAGTTCTCCAATCACTACTTTTAGTCCTGTATTATTTTTTGTATGGCAATATGAGACCAGCCTCTACTATAAATTGATACTGGCAGACTGAGTCTCAGTGATAACAAGAACATTGTTATTGATTGGTGTATTGTGTTTGTAAATAATTTGTAATCCTATTGCTATACATAACTCTATAGCTCTTTACTTACCCTGCGTGGGCCTCTTGAAGAGCTGTTTAGTCCAAACCTTCGTCCCACGCAATTGTCTCTTTGCCACCAAAATATTTTTTATATGCGTAGGTGGGTGCGGTTTTGGGTCATGTGACTTACATGAATAAAGTTACAAGATAATGATTAGTTTGATACTGCTTTTTAGTCGGAATATCTAGAGCCAGTCTTACGCCGAAGCGAGACTGTTTTTTTAACGATTGTTAAGCTGTCTAGTATTTCACCGAGTAGAATTAAGTAAATACAAAGTCTATCATCGTTACAAGGACGCAAACCTGAACGCTACCACCCAAGATGGGACTTATCGTTTCATATATAAGTAAGTAGAAGTGCATGCATAATTCTACTCGGTAAATATTATTAGTTGATTGTATTCTATCGAATGATAAAGCAGCGGGAGTCATAGCTATAGTAAGGATATTCCGGATTTTGCAAAATTGTATCAAATAGGTGCTGTACTTTGCAACCACGCCCCCACTTAGTTAATTAATCTGAATTAATAACTTGCGGGTTTTTCCAAAATATTATAAACGATAAACATTAATATCATGTTAATATTTGTTAAAATACATGAATGTTTTGCTTTGGCCAGGGTGAATGTAGCTCTTTTCCATTCAATTTCCAGCTGACCCAGTCCTTAATGCCCCTGAGTCATAATATTACCTGAGCAGTATACTAAATACAGTGCCAATCAATGCATTAAAAAGCTATAGTGCCTGCATGCAGACATTATAATTAATATTGTTATCCTGAAATTCTCACTACAATCATAATCAATCTATTATTATTATAGTTTATTAAGTATCTAAAATTAAAGGTAAAACATAATTGTATACTGCAAATTGTAAGACATTGTTGTGACAAAAATAATGAACCTCAATCACTAATAAAATTTACTGTGAATGAGCATAAACAAATGCTTTGGCTGAGGCAAAATGGCTGACAAAAAATTGCCTTGACAGATTAGCTCCATCAACTCTGTAGTGTGAGTAGAAATCAGCGATTTGTCCATCAGTCAATATGGAATGAATGTCTTCTAATATCACTGTATTATCAGATTCAATAGATACAACTTCATCCCAGTCTACACCATACTCGCTCCAATCTACCTAATTATAGATAAAACAAGTAAAAAAAAAACATTGGAAATGTAATGAGACACAGGAATGGCTAAATCGTAAAAAGAACACAAACAAGATGGAATGGCTCGTTAAAGTGTGAAAGAAATTCTTCCTGTATGGGCTGCATTTAACAATCTCCTTATTGAGTCTCTCATTTTGCCCACAGGAAGAATTCCTTACACACTCTAACAGCCATTCCATCTTGTTTGCTTTCTTTTTACGATTTAGCCATTCCTGTGTCTCATTACATTTCCAATGTTTTTTTTTTACTTGTTTGTTCTCATTTTTTCATAATTCTACAAATCACATTTGAGTTGGTGTGTACGTGTGTAGCTAGCTACTGAGCAGCTACTTGAGTGGGCTGCTGATTGGGATGCGGCCAAGCTGAGCCCGCTTGATACCAAGGGGCGGCGACTTCCATATGCTCTGTACTTGCGGCTGCAACCGCGGTCAAGATCTTGACTGTTGTAAATTTTCATTTTGACCCTTGACCAGCGCTAAAATTTCAGCTTGACCGTTGACCATAGTTGTGGTATGACGTCATTTGGAGGACCTTTGCAACTTTACCGTTCTGAAATTCATTTTGACCGTTCTAAAATTTCATTTTGACCGTTGACCAGCAAGAAAATTTCGCTTTGACTGTTGACAATCATTTTGACCATGGTCGCAGGTGCAAGTACAGAGCATATGGGAGTCGCCGCCATAAGATATACTTGCCTTACTATATGTTATGATAATCAAAATCATGATTCATCTCCTTAAGAAGAGCAACCAGGTATCACAAAAGAGTTCTAAGCAACTTGCATTTGAATTCCAAATAACGCACACTTTTGTGTATTGAAAGGGTTGTCAATTCGAATTTTCTAGAAGCTAATGAATGATGCATGAATGTAGAAATTAATAGTGGCCATATGGAGGAGGCGCTTTTCGCCTTGTATCTAGCTACTCAATGAGAGGGCGCTAAAAACCGATGGCAAAAGCGATTGTCCCGGAAGAAACCAAGTTCATTCGTTCAGAATCAGCTTCTAAGAGTGAATAGTCTCTGAGAAAAGTTGAGCCAAGATAGAAGAATAAGAAGATGGAGAAAATTGGAGGTTTGGCATGTTTGTGTAACGTTTGTTACTTTAGCGATGGTTTTAGGCCATGTTTTGAGGCTTATTAAAAAGAGAAAGAGCTAAATAGTAGCTTAAGAAGCCTTTTAGTGCTAAGCGCTCAGTTTTTTCAGAGTTATTCACGTGAATATTTGTATTGCGCTAATGGGCCATCCGTGCCATTCCTGTGTACCCAGTACTACCATACTGGGAATAGATGCAAAATTTTCGTTTCAAGACTGGAACTCGAGAATAAGAACTGAACAAAAACAAAGAAGCTAGCATGGAAACCAGAGCGGCCTCGTCTCCAGTTATGACCTCAAATTTGTCTAATTTGATCACCAATGGAATGCAGTTGGCCCTGTTGAGTATAGCGGCAAGAGAATTTTGTTACACTATACCTTCATTTTCTGTTATTACCACCCCACTTCGCCAAGTAACCATCCAAGTAGAAGATGATGACAGATCACCATGCACATTCTTTTGAAGGATTTATCCTACCTAGGTCTCGTAGTATAAACGTACCATGTCTTGAAAAATCATTGTTTTGTTCCAGTAAGTTTATATCATAGATAGTAAAGTGAATTATGAAGTATGAACGTCGTGTTATGTGTAACTGTCCATTGTATGTTTTTACATAGGTTGATGAGTTCTGCAAGGAAGTGTATGTTTGACACCTTCATGTATTTGATCGTGGTTTGTGAACAATTAGATGGTGCAGAGTGTGATGATTCAAGTGAGGAAAGCGATCCACATGATGGTGAAGATGATGAAGATACCAGCTATGTGGATGAGAGCTTGATGCCAGGTTTTAGCACTGTGTGCTTTAAGTGTATTGGTGTCACACTTGACCCTATTTACCAGTCAAGACTAAAAACTGTGAAACACTGTTTGGATAATGATGAAAATGTTGCAGTCAAACTAGATCCTGAACCAGACAATCCAGAAGATCAACAAGCGATTGCTTTTAAATGTGAACTAAATGGATTTTGGCAGCGTATTGGATATGTTGTGTCTGAGATTTGTCAAGATGTTCATGCAGCTCTTAATTCAGGGGATATTGTGTCAGTGGAATTTTCTTGGGTTAAATTCAAACTTTGGAAGAAAGCTCCTGGCTTTTATGCAGTTATAGATGTCACTCGCAAGGGACAGTGGTCCCTCATTGTGAAAAGAGTGCATAGTACTTTTACTTATGTTGTTGCTAAGTAAACAACCTTCTCTTCATGAAAATCTTTATTAACAAGTACAAAAAACATTAGAAATGTAATGCAAACATAGGAATGGCCAAATCATAAAAAAGTGAGCAAACAAGATAGGAATGGTTGTTAGATTGAGCGAGTTCATTTCACAGTGTCACATATGTTCATATCCGTAGCTCAATGACATTGTAGACACAGGAATGAACTTGCTCAATCCACTAACAACCATTCCTATCTTGTTTGCTCACTTTTTTATGATTTGGCCATTCCTATGTTTGCATTACATTTCTAATGTTTTTTGTACTTGTTTGTTCTATTTTTTTCGAATAATTGTTTATAATATCAGTGGAATTTAGTCTTTTGCCTGAGCAGTGAACTTGCCAACCACCTACCAGTCACAGACATGCCTTGCAGACAGCTGAAACTCTGAAATCTCAAGCTGAAAACGTGATATATGTCCATTATATGTGAGTTTTGTTAGCTTATAAAGATAACTTCCCTACTGAAGAACTGAACACAGAGAAAGAGGGGAGGGGAGGACAGAACCAGAACTCAGTGCATACTTGCAATAGATTCCAAATAACGCCCACTTGAATATGGAAAGGGTCGTTAGACTAACTAGCTAATGAATAATGCATGAGTGTAGAAATCAATGGCCGCCATATGGAGAAAGCGCTTTTTGCCTTGTATCTAGCTACTCAATGAGAGACACAAAAAACTGATGGCAAAAGCGATTGAAGACAAAGAAACCAAGTTTATTCGTTCAAGAATCAGCTTCTGAAAGCGAGCAGTCTCTGAGAAAACCCTTGCCAACATAGAAGAAGAAGAAGAAGAAGAAGAAGAAGAAGATGATGGGAGAAAATTGGAGGTTTGGCATATTTTAGTTTGGTACTTTAGCGATGGTTTTAGGCCATGTTTTTGGGCTCATTAGAAAGAGAAAGAGCTAAATAATAGCTTAAGAAGCCTTTTAGTGCCAAGCGCTCAGTTTTTGCAGAGTTATTAGCGTGAATATTTGTATTGCGCTAATGGGCCATCCGTGCCATTCCTATGTACCCAGTACTACCGTACTGGGAATAACAAGCAAAAAAACATGGATTGTGTATGTGAGATTTTTACACTAGATGAATTTAATAATTGAATACATGTCAAATGTGATCTTAAGGGTCTTGGTGAGCATAAGCATGTTCAAAAATGTTTATAGAAGCACCAGGTGGTGGAGGTAATTCTACAGGCTGAGAATGAAACTGAGCTCGGATGTGAAGACTTCCCCTCACTGGCAACGTTGCCCGGCCACTGGAAAAAATGGAGCTTATCTCTCTACAAGGTTCCCTGGATTTTTTTTCCTTTTTCAGTGGCTTGTTGAAATCAGGACGCAGTTCTTCATAAAACCTGTCATGCTGAGAGGTGAAATAGAAAAATGCCAGGTCCGGATCGGTCCTCTTATTGTACAGATTTTTTTCCAACCATATTTTACTTGCTGCAATGTAAAATCCTTCCCTACCAAATCACGAATGCAACTAAAAAACATTCCACATCATCAGTGGTGCTGGCTCGAGGATGCTCAGGTGGCCTCTGCCAGGTAATGTTCTACATTCCACAGACTCAATGTCGGCCACAACAGCAATTAACACTTGTCTTGTGAGGCACACAAGGCAAATGGACTAACCTGGTCACTTCAATAGGCTGAAGTCATAAAACTGGGTGTGCCAAGGCATTAGGTGGTCCAAGATCTAGATGTAGTTTAGAAAACTGTAGTTTAGTTTGCACCTCTCGAGTTCAGACAGGCCCCTTTCGTCACAGGATCTTCGCCATCCACGGACAGCACTAACATAACCTAGCTCCTCCTTGTACTTCTCATCTTTTTGGAAAAATTCTTCCAGTGACTTAGAAAACATACATTCATTGTCTTGCACTGACTGCTTTCTAGCACCGACCAGCTCTGTTATCTTTGAGTGCATCAATGTAGTGCTCCAGATTTATACCAGGTGGTCCTCCATTGCGAGTACACTGTGCAATACGCTATAAATAATACATAAATATACATCAGGTATAAAACATGCTTGCAATGTCATTTTGGCACAACACATGCATGCTAACCTTTAGTACATGTCCAGGATCTTCACACTCATATAAAATGTTTCCAGTCTCTGGATGAACCTTTGGCACATGTAAATCCAATTTACAGACAAGTAAAAAAAAAACATTTGAAATGTAATGAGACATAGGAATGGCCAAATCGTATAAAGAAAGCAAACAAGATGGAATAGCTGTTAGAGTGTGTAAAGAATTATTCCTATGGGCAACATGAGGGACTCAACATGGAAAGAGAGTACTAAATGTAGCCCATGCGGGAAGAATTTGGCACACACTTTAACAGCCATTCCATCTTGTTTGCTTTCTTTTTACGATTTGGCCATTCCTATGTCTCATTACATTTCAAATGTTTTTTTTTACTTGTGAATTATGCATGAGTGTAGAAATTAATGGCTGCCATATGGAGAAGGCGCTTTCCGCCTTGTATCTAGCGACTCAATGAGAGACATGAAAAAACGATGCCAAAAGGACCTGAAGACAAAGAAACCACGTCTATTCGTTCAAGAATCAACTTCTGAAAGTGAGTGCTTTTTGAGAAAAGTCGTATCAAGATAGAAGAAGAAGAAGAAGAAGATGGAGAAAATTGGAGGTTTGGCATATTTTAGTTCGGTACCTTAACGCTGGTTTTAGGCCATGTTTTTGGGCTTGTTAGAAAGAGAATGAGCTAAGAAGTAGCTTTAGAAGCCTTTTCGCTCATTTTTTTGCAGAGTTATTAGCGTGAATATTTGTGTTGTGCTAATGGGCCATCCGTGCCATTCCTATGTACCCAGTACTACCCTACTGGGAATATAATTTTAAAACCTACTAGATACTTCAATATACACATACTTTGTGAAGTTTTGACACATCCAATGACTGTTCAAATGATAATTGTCTTCTACTAATAAAAGAACTACTACTACTGGTGACAACAGATCGTGAAATTGGTCGGTGGAGAGATGTACCTCCTTGGAAGTTAGATGATGGAGAGTTGCTGGCAGGAGTTGAAGGTGTAGGAAACTGGGAGCACCTTTGAGCTCTTTTACTTGGTTGTGTTGGAGTATTACACTCCATCAATACAATAGTACTACTCTGATTTCCACGCTAGCTTCTTAGTTCTTGCCCAGTTCTCAACAACAATTCTCAACAATTCTCACTATTCAGTCTTGAAACGAAAATTTTACAATATACTTTAAATTAGTTACATCACGCTCAAGGAATGTGAATAATTAGCATTACGTAAAGTGCCAGCTCAGCATGAGACATGGCTGTCTACCTCCTCTGTTTTCACCCTCTCTGAGCACTAACTAAGGTGAATCATAGATAATACAAGTAAAAAAACATTGGAAATGTAATGAGACACAGGAATGGCTAAATCGTAAAAAGAAAGCAAACAAGATGGAATGGCTGTGTGAGTGTGTACAGAATTCGTATGGGCTGCATTAATTTTAACACTCTCCTTATTAAGTCTCTCATTTTGCCCACAGGAAGAATTCATTACACACTCTGACAGCCATTCCATCTTGTTTGTTTTCTTTTTACGATTTCTACATTTCCAATGTTTTTTTCACTTGTTTGTTCTCATTTTTTCATAATTCTACAAATCATATTTGAGTTGGTGTGTGCAACTAGCTAAAATTATAACTCTGTTACATGCATAGTTAAAGTTCACTAACATATTCTGCACTGATGTACAGTTCTTAGCATGTGCGCTGTCATACTGAGCTAGCAGGCTGAAACACACATCTCAGTCATTTGGAAGCAGGAGCTGTACCATAAGATTTACTTGCCTAGCTATATGTTATGGTCATGAGTCACCTCTTGAGAAGAGCAACCAGGTATCACAAAATAGTTCCAGGCAACCTGCATTTGAATTCCAAATAACACACACTTTTGTGTGTGGAAAGGGTCGTCAATTCAAACGTTACAATAGCTAATGAATTATGCATGAGTATAGAAATTAATGGCGGCCATATAGAGAAGCTACTCAATGAGAGGCGCTAAAAACTGATGGCAAAAGCAACTGACCCGGAAGAAACCAAGTTTGTTTGTTCAAGAATCAGCTTCTGAAAGTGAATAGTCTCTGAGAAAAGTTGAGCTTAAGAAGCCTTTTAGTGCTAAGTGCTCAGTTTTTGCAGAGTTATTTGCGTCAATATTTGTATTGCGCTAATGGGCCATCTGTGCCATTCCTGTGTACCCAGTACTACTGTACTGGGAACAGGATATGAAACAGGATAGTATTCGGGTGAAATTTTTGTGGCTGACTGTAATATTGCACCTTAGTGTAGATCTCTTTTGGTCGTTTTCGTCGCACTATAACTGAGTCTGAGAGAAGAGCTGGAAAAAACTGCCAAGAGGTCCTTTTTATACTCTATTACAGTGTAGACTTGACTAGTAACATAGTTGTAAATCGGATCGATTTACAAAGTACTGTAACCTTTGTACAAAGTTACTTAGAAATCAGAAAAACGTTCAAATTAGTTCCGTACATTTTATCTTGGGTTCAATGGCAAGATGGGAGCTGGGTTGGGAGGGTGATTATGGTCTTTCCTTACAATCACACTTGTTCCCTCAGAAGTTGCTCTTGCTGGGTATCCTGATTTGTGAGACCAAAAAGTAAAGCCATTGGGACTTGCTCTGATCGTGATATAAATGTGTGATGGACTGGGAAAATGGGTCATTTAGGGTCGGAATATATTTTTTTGCATGCATTGGGTTGTACTATCATAGATGTATTGTAATTTGGGAAATTTTCGTGTAAAAAAATTTTCGCATAATAAATTTTCGCGTTAAAAAAATTTCGTAGGATGCGGGTTGTCTACGAAATTTTTTTATCGGTAATTTTTTTACACGTGTCCAAGAGAAGCTGTGTGATCAGGCTGTAATCGAAGAGATGGAAGAGCTGTCGAGACTGAGTTGTGTTCGGGGTTGCCACGTATATAAAGATATTTGGGATGCAGCTGTTGGAGAAACTTTAACCTGTGAGAGGGAACCCAGTAATGCTCAAGACCGCTATGCTGTAGCGGTGAAAAAAACAGGTACGATAATCGGCCATCTTCCAAAGAAACTATCTCGAGTGTGCTCTC
This sequence comes from Tethya wilhelma, assembly GCA_964030475.1. Classification (NCBI taxonomy): domain Eukaryota; kingdom Metazoa; phylum Porifera; class Demospongiae; order Tethyida; family Tethyidae; genus Tethya; species Tethya wilhelma. The sequence goes on along the minus strand of CAXIPT010000002.1, from coordinate 15,015,126 downwards.
TATTCTTGAGACGAGGAGGCTTAATCGAGTGCACCATAACTGGAACTCAGAGATACTCAGTTGATTTGGCTCAAGGTGGCCTTGAAGTTCCTTGCCTTTTATTATTTAAAGGAAAAGATAAAGAGATTCAAAAGCTCAAGAAAATATGGAAGAAATAACTGATAATAAAGTATATAATCATCTAGGTAATGCTGTTATATCACTTGTTCAACAGTCATCGTCATCATCATCACTAATAATGATACTCTCATTGAAATCACAATCATCTTCAGTATCAGTGTCACTTTGAATGCTGCAATCTTCGTCTGCGTCAAGATCCACACCATTGAGAGCATGTGAAATTCCTGATTTAACGAATCCATTAACAATGATCTGAGGGTTTGAATGGAAGTGTTCAGCCATTTGCACTAGCCATTTAGCTCCAAGTTCTTTCAACACAGGGAGAGACAGGCTGATAGGTTCAAGTTCGATTGATGCTATGTCTTCTCCACTAAGCTGGGCAGTTACTTGCTCGGCATACCAATCTTCAAAGCGGGATTTTAAAAAATCCTTTGCCGGTTTATTCACAGAAACATCCATTGGCTGAAGTCTGTCTGTCATATTCAGGGGGAGGAGGCATACATGAATGTTGTTTGAATCCAAGAGATCCGTTACAGCAGGTGTGATTTGCCCCTTAAAATTATCCATGATGACAAGGGCAGGGGTTTCCTCTGTGAATGAATCACGTACTCGCTCAACATACGGTAAAACAATGTGCTGCACATATTCAATCATAGTCACTTCATTTGACCAATGCTTGGCTGAATGAGTGATGTGCCAATCGAGAGGGAATTCATATTTGGGATGGCAGCGAGGTGTCTTGCCCTTGTAGATCACCTGGACTGGGAGAAATTCACCAACGAGAGAGCCACAGAACACAGCTGTAATCAATCTCTTATCATTGGCGCCAGCAATGTCAACTCGCTTCGTTCCCTGTCTTTCCATGGTCCACGTGTTTGAAGGAACGATTTTGATCCCGGTTTGATCCCAGTTGAGAATCAATTCAGGGGGGATCTCTTCCATTTCTACTGTTTCAACTACATCTCTCAAGAACTCTTGCTTCACAAATTTGAACTCCTCAGGGGTATACTTGCTTTTTGCTGTTGTAACTTTTCGCTTGACAAACTTCATCCTCTTCAGAAGTGAGTATGCCCAGAACCGATTAAGTTCCACATGTCCACCTTTCTCAGCAAGCAACGATTGGTCATACGATTTGACGATTCCTTTAGCAGCAGCCTCAGCAATTCTGGCTGTTACTACCCCACCAGCATCACGTACACCTTTGAGATACAACTGGACTTTTTCATCCAGTAAATCACCAAGGAGGAGAGGTCTTCCACGTTTCTTAAAGGGCAATATGGTAACTTCGTTCTCTTCACTGCTTCGCTTTCTCCTCAACTCCACAACATAAGCTTTCTTCATTGAATGTGCTGTAGTCTCACTGACTTTGTGCCCAAGCTTCCTTGTGAAGTGTCGAGCTGATGCGGCAACTCCATTCACACTTGTGTACTTTCCTATTTCAGCACGCAAACTTGGAGAATACCTATTAATTTGCATTGAAAAGTATTGTCACACACATTTGCCAAGCAGCAACACACTCAGAATTATTAGTATAGCTTTAATTATTACCTCGTGTATGTTCCACGCTTGTTTCCACTTGTGCTCTTTGCTGCGATCGCTTTTTCCACCTCAGCATTAGCGAGCTCCACGGCACTTGAACGCACTGACTTGCTTAGTTGACCTTTCGGATCAGGTAATCCGTTTCTACGCTGAAAATACTGGAGGATTGACATGACTAAGTCTCGCCTGAAGTCTTCACACTCGGGTACTATCCAATGGCTAGCTGGATACCGAATTATAAGTGTTCTATTTATTCGTAGTGTAAATATTTCGCGAGATTTAATTTTGTAGACTAAAGCGGCTACGAAATTTTTTTAACAACGAAAATTTCCCGAATTACGGTATTATGAAACAAATTACATCACAAAAAGCAATGATTAGATGTGAAAACAGTCAAAATGCAAACATACTTCAGTAAATCACAGAAAATACAACTATTACACTGTTAACATAAAACATTTGAGTCAGTCATCAGTTTTTAGCAATTTTGGGCAGGTAAGAACTCCTTTTCTTGTCTTAGTATGACCAGGCATTCTGCAGTAAGAGCAAAGACGTTTTGATTGTTTTTGAGGGGGACCATCATTTTCATCTTGTGTACGTAATCGTTTTGAGTTTATTGGCTCTGGGCAAGAAACTTCCTGATATTGCTCCTGGTATTGTTGTAAAGTAGCTTGACAAAAACTTCGCCCAATCATAGTATGCAAATGGTTGGCCCGTCGTTTCATCACCAATGATATAAGCTTTGTTCTGTCCCCCAGTAGTGGAGTTTTCTACAACTTCAGCAACTTGAGTAAGTGACAAAACACTCATTCTTCTGAATTTACGTAAACTTTGTATGACCTGGAATCATGAAATTCAATTCACACTCTCGGCTTAGTCCAGTTATTGTTCTCCACAATATATATGATACCATGGTATTGTTCTTATTCTGGCCGACACAGTTATCTGCCTGCAATCGTATATCTTTTTCTCCCTGGGTGCTAAGTAGTGATGTACCATGCTAGCAATGCTGTTGGCACCTTTGCCACAAGACTGAGCTTCATCAATAAGGTAATTCATTTGTTTGTTGCAACCTTCTGAACAAATGCCAAAAATACCACATTTCCGAGGTGTCTTAAAGTACAAAGGACCAGGTTGTTGGGGATTACTAGGGTAATGCACCTGTTGTGCATGATCAAAGCTGTATGTCAATGAAATTGTGGACCTCTCTTTATTCTTAGACAGAGCTTTCTTACTTTCAGCTACACTTTTCCTGTAATAATCCCGCTGGGTTTTGGCAGACTAAAGATGCTGCTCTGCTGAACGCAACCTTTCTGCCTTATCATCCTCACTAAGGTTAGCGGATTTCATTATAAGTGTAGCATTTTCTTGACAAGTGTGACAAAGGTCATCAGCATGTGGCATAGCGCGGATGAAAGGAACAACTTCAGACCATAACCGGCAAAATTCCCGATATCCAAAACATCGGAGAGCAGTCTGGCTGCTTTGTTCAGCATTTTCGCTAGCTTCTATGTAGAGACGATGTACAGAAGCTTTAGAAACATCAGAGGGCAGTAACATTATGCTATAATCATTGAACTTTGGCATTCTCGCAGGCAGAGGAAGTGCATTAGCCTCTGCAAAGTTTTAATGAAAGTGACTGCCCTTTCTTTGTCCTCTAAGGAGGCTGCATTCCATGGATGACGTTTAACATTCCCATGTACTCTAGGACATACACCATTCAGCTGATAGTGCTTGACAAGATTTCTAAATCGCTTTTTTCCAATATTATGAATCATCAAAAAAGACTTCAAGCATATCGGGAGACCATGGTAGAAGAAAGTTGTGTACACTTTCACTCTTTCTTGATTGCTAGTACTTCTATTTCCAGCTAGTTTACCAGAAAATTGATGTAAATTTAATTGACTCAGTATTACCAAATCTAGCTGACCAGTTTCCAATTCTGCCATGCTCATTCTTAATTGTAATAGCTCTTCAATTGTGAAATAGCTACTACATGGAGAGCCTTGTTTCTTATTACATCCACAAGTTTGCTGGCAAAATGTCTCCACAGTACTTACTTCATCTTTGTCAAGCTCGCGCATTACTAATAAGCGGCTACTACCTGCATCATTGGCCGACTCTTTGTCCTGCTCAATTTCATCCCTCTCACTGTCATCGAACATTTCAGTCACTTTCCCTACCTGAAAAATACTCTTTTTCACACAAAAGTAACTCATTTTCAAGCACCGAACTTGGACTAGTAGCCATTTTCTAGTTACACTCCACTTCTGAAAAGTGTAGCTTCAAATTTGACTGAAACACATGGTAAAATCTTCCATCGCTTAAATAGAAAACATGTGCAAATATTGTTAAACTTTAACCTTCATTTTCTCGAAAGTAATGCGCTGACCCCTTTTCCTAGTCCGACACACAAATATATCCCTCAAAATGAAGACTTTTCCCTTCACGGTTGGTTTCGATGAATTGAGCCATAATCGTTGGAGTTAGAAGATGAAGATGAACTGGCATTGTGTTTGGCTTATATGTGTGAGCACTCCTCATCATTGCCTGTCAAGCTGTCAACTGAGTCTGAAGGTCATGATTGGATTATATAATTGATAAAAGAAAGTCCATGACCTAGGCTAGGACAGTGTCTATGGCAGGATAGATGATAGTTGATTGCAGTTGATTTCAGTTGACTATATAAGATTGAAAAGTTGCTGCTACAAGAATTAATTCGATGAAAAGTTGAATGCATAAGAGTTGATCATGTGGGAGTTGATCTCGCGAAAATTGATCTCCCCGTCATGAACTTGTAAAAATGCAATTTTCGTCTAGATCTAGATCAAGGTGCCATTATTCTTGACTTGTAATAAGTCACTAGATAGATACTCAAGTCAGGTATCTAAAAATCTCCCTAAATTAGCTCTGTATATCTCTAACTATTCCTTCATAATAGTTTTTAAAGCATAATATTAATGGAGATAGTGGGTCTGTAATTCACCTATGAAATTACAAAAAGTGTTAGATCATACCATAATTTATTATCTGTTGCATTGTTTTGACTATATCTTCACTATCATTATGAATTTATAGTATATTTTTATTTATCCACATGTTTCCATGGTGAGATACAAACCAAAGAGGCTTAGAGTAGGTGTGCATATACTATCTTACAGTCAACCATACCGATTACTAGAATCATGTGTAATGACAAAAGCGCAAGTTAGTCCCATAGATATCTAGCAGCTGTATGTTGTCCTCTCTGTAATTGTTCTGAATCTAGATGACTCAGCTTAGTTTAATTTTGCCACATGTGTAGTCACATGATGTAGTACTCTAGACACATCAAAGGATGGAAAATCTCTAGCTGTACACTAGTGCATTTAAGTGTATCTGACTCTCTGGTGACACATTTCAGGGTAAGTGAATTCAGTACAGACTGCACCATAAATTGTTCACCTAATATAACAGACATGTTATATGCAGATGAAATATGATAAATATGACTAAAGATTGACATGTTGGGCTGTGATGATATATAATGCTTTATCTTTTAGTATACCATTCAGCAAGCAGTTAATTCTGGGAGGATAGCATGCTGTACAAATTACAAATGGCTTGTCAGGTAGTATCCTAATAATAGCTATTTTGTTTTCACTTCAGACCACAAAATCACAACACGATACATTATATATATCCGTGTTTGTACTTGCAATTGATAGAAATATGGGTGATCTTTCAAACTAAATCCAAAATTATTTGGATCCTTCACCAAGCAAAAATCTCTATTGGAGGTCCATTAAAGTGAATGATTTTTGCGGGACGAGTATGGACACTTCATTTCTAGGACACCTCTACCACAACAGTCACATTCAACAATGCTATCAGGTGTTGCTTCCTGGTGTGGGTACTTTGTACTCAAGAACTGGCCATTTTTCTCAACTTTGAAATAATTATGTGTACTGATGCTTCAATTTTATCAAGTACAATTGGATTGCGTGTGTCAATCTATCCCTTCAGAAGTAAACTTATTAGACCCTTGATAGCAGATGGATTTTACGGGAGAAAGAGAGAAAGAGATGAAGGATTGGTGTGCACGGGAGGCTGCTTTGAAGTGGGAAGCCATAATACGTCCTGTTCTGTACCTTTTTGAATGTGTTTAGTCTCTGGTTGTAGCTTCAACATTGTCTACCTGCTCAGCAGTAATTTCCAAGGATGCAAATACCAGTTTTTGAAGATCAAACTGTTGGTTATCAAATTCATATAGAGTGGACAATTGTTGTAGAACAGTACCTAATATTAATTGTGGTTTGAGTATGAAACTATTGGACTGATCGATAAAATTGATGTTCTTTTGCCACTAGGTTCGAATCATGAAATAGGTTGTCTAGTTCTTCATTGGAGGGCTCAATGCTGTGGTCAATGGTTGTATAGATTGTGATCTACTGTGTTGGCCACTACCTTCATGCATCATCTTTTGATGTTCACTAGGGGAACAAAAATTGATTGTTCCAGCTGCTGAGTAGTCAAGTGTTCTCCGGGCTAGTTGTAGCCATGAACATGAATGCGATGTACATGATGTGTCTTTCTTCATCTGTGTTCGTGCTTCAACAGCAAACAGAAGAGCAGCAATATGTGAAGAAGCTTCACCCAAACCTGCCATACATGTGCAGTGAGCATAAAGGACATGTCAAGGGTTTGGCAGAGACCTTTTAAGAATGTTTCACTCTTGCCATTAATAAGCATCTGTTGTATGGGAGACTGTGTGCTAAGATATTGAATACCAATAAAATATTCTTATGCTTCTAGGCAATTGTATGCTTTTAATTCTAGGTATGTTTAAATTTTGCATTCTACGTAGGGGTCAGTGTATTAATGCAGACCAGTTTTTCATTTTTTAACTTCACCTGGCAGACTCTGGTAGAACTCTGAGTAATTAGGCTGGGCTTTGGATGACTGATTAGTCATCATTTACTCAACGACTTTTACGAACCTCAGTATATACCACAACAGCACCGCAGGTATTTTGCCCTTCAAAATGGTGCTGCTAGCAATGCATGCGCGGTTTCTACTGTTGTGACAATAAGGTCTGGAAATGATGCAAAAAACAGTATCTTGTCAGAACACCTTCAGGTTTAAAACAACAAAATGGAGATCAAATACTTGTAACTCCAATGTGCTGTTAGAGCCATCAGAAGAGCAAGTTTCTGGCTTCAAAGACATTGAAGGTGATGTGTTTCAGCAAACAAGAAATTCATAGGTGTTGTCCAATAGGGATCCCTTGGGAGGGACATTGAAATAGCTAATCCAACTGTATTTATTGTCCAATACTGCATACCAGCTTGGGGAGTCCAAAAATAAATTGATATCTGCCAAAAAGGATCAACTTTCCTTGATAAACAACTATTCACTTGTTCCATCCTGACTGGGATATGATGTTGGTTCTTATACTCCATGCACCCTACCAACATGAGGTTGGAAGCTGTTGATGAAATTCCTGATTTTCTAAGAGACCTTCCAAGCGGCTAGTACCAGTCTTCTGGACACCACTAGTGGATGTGGTTGGTGGAATGGATCTGTTAACAACCAGTCCATCATGGGCAGGGCTACTGGGTGCTCCACTAAGAGCTCCAATAACAATGGGTACCTGGTCTGGAGGGCATCCATAGCTATGGCAAAGGGATCGGGATGCTAACTAATGTATCTGTCCAGCTGCTGTGAAGCAAAAAGGTTTACTGTACACTGCCGCATCACCTTCTTGAACACGTACTCTTGTGTCCAGCATCCACTCAGCAGCGGATTGCAGCGTGCGTGACTCTCTGTCCACTGTTGTGTTTATTTGCCCGGGAAGATGTTCGGCCAAGAGTGTGATCTGTAGGCACCACTGCCACAGTTGACATGCAGAGTGTGTGATCTTGTGCCTCCCATCCAGTTGGTGTAACAAACAGCTGTGCTGTCAGCCGGATGTGAACATCTCGCCTGAGCTGCAAAAGATCCTCCAGGTAGTTGATGTGGTTGGATTGCTCGCTTGATGACCACATACCTCCCGTAACAATGCCAAGATGCATCCTTCTCCACATTCATGTTGGGAACCGGTTCTGTCACTGGCTGGCCATTACATCTTGGCAGTTTCCGTATCCACCATACTAATTCCTCCTTTACTGCTTGATCCAGTCTCACCTCTGTCTTGAAAGACTGGCTCCATGCAAATGCTTGATTCTTCAATCTCTGAAGGGACATACCGTAGAGTCGGGTTATTAAGTGCATGCACTTATTGGGATATTAGTGAAAAAGTATGTGCTAAATAACGAGGTGCGCCTAATAACGAGGGCTAACGTATGACCACGCCTCCAAATAAATGACGTCATCAAGCAGAAATCGATTGCGCTAGCGGTGCTAGAGCTCTAAAAGAAGCTGCCTTTTCTAAGTGAAATGGAAGGCCAAGTAGTGAAAGAAAGCGTTGTTCATGGCTGTCAGGCTTAGAAAACTACGTGAACATCCAGTTTATAAACTTTGCGCTTGTTATCAAAGGTAAGTGTAAGAAGACAGCATGCGCCTAATAGCGAATGTGCGCCTAATAACGAAGTGCGCTTAATAACCCGACTCTACGGTAGGTGCTGGGAGGACTGCCATTACTGTAGCTGACATTCTGCCAATCACTCTAGAGAGAAAAGTCCACTGCCACTCCTCTTACAACTTCTCGCGATGATGAGACCACTGCTCCTTCCATTGTCTCCCTAGACGACGAGACCACTGCTCCTCTCACGACTGCTTGCGATGATCAGATCACTGCTCCCCTCATGACTGCTTGCGATGATGAGACCACTGCTCCTTCCATCGTCTCCCTAGACGATAAGACCACTGCTCCTCTCACGACTGCTTGCGATGATGAGATCACTGCTCCCCTCACGACCGCTTGCGATGATGAGACCACTGCTCCTCTTACAACTGCTTGCGATGATGAGACCACTGCTCCTCTTACCCTAGACGATGAGACCACTGCTCCTCCTAACATCTCTTCCAATGCCAATGACAAATTTAAAAAGAAAGGGAAACGTAGAAGGCAGAGGAATACAGAAGGATAAAGACTGAAAGATGCCTTGTATGAAGATACAAGTGATAGGCCAAGGAAGAGGTGTAAGGTTGCTGGTGATAAATAATCATTTGCTCATCATCCATACTTACTTCCATGATTCATTTTTACTCCCATGATTCATTGACTCTGTCATTTTTTTTCCATTCACTTTTCAGTAAATCAACAATAAATATTACTAACTTGTATGACCAAAGCTATAACAAAGGCACCGGTGGTGCATAATTAAGCCTTGGCGCACTCTGTCACTTGCAACTTGTGATTAAGCAGCATAAATCACAGACAACGAACCAGATGAGCAATGCTATGATTATCAGCAAACCTACGGGCTACCTGAATCATGTAATATGAGCATGTAGCTAGCTGGAACTTGGCATGTGGAAGTTCACTGGTAAACACACTGACACAACTAACTTGATTTTAGCTTGCAATCAATTGAGTTACTTACCTGTGTAAGCAGCTAAGTCACCCGCTGAGCCAGGCACATCACATCCAGAGGCTGAGTGCTAAGTCCAACTGTATTTCCACACTACACGTGGAGGGTTATTGATGGGCGCGGTTTCGAAGGTAAGTATTTAGAGAAGCACAAAAGCCTCGTATCTCAGAAACTAGAGTGTATTGCAAGATTCTACACAACCATTAAGATAATTTTGATTCATGAACGTAAGTACCTTCGGTTTGGACCATAGAGTTGCCATTCTTCACATTATCCCGTAACAGACAGACGCACACACACACACACACACACACACACACACACACACACACACAAAACGACTACCATATCCCTCTGCACATGATACTCACACGCCGAGGCTTAACAATACATTCAATAAACCGATGGGAATACGTTTATTAATCAAAACAAAATCACATAATCATTATAATATTACAATAACAAGTGCAATCTGAGTGATTTGGGATTAGCATGAGTGGCTTTTATGCATGACGTTGTTCAAATTCAACTTAGAGTTTACCTGACTGTATGTTTTACTTCTAAATACAACATTCTTGGGGAGGTAGACTGAGCAAAATGTTGAAGTAGAATAGAACACTACATCTTGATATTATTATGTGTGACACTGCTGAGGAGTCGACATTTTGCTTGGTATATCCAAGTTTTGATACAATCTCCAATACAACAATGGTTTCAAATTGCAACCACACACCTTCCTTTATTGTTTCTCCACGATCTTCAGCAAATTTCTTGCTACTAGGAGCAGCTATTTGTAACTCATGGGCTTATTGCTTTCTGCGGGACAATACAGTAGTATCACCTGTACCACCATAGGGGATTACAGCAGTTTTTACATCGACACTTGGTTGTACAAGCCACTCCTGACATATAGCACTTGCAATGTGTGGTGTAGAGAGCATTTGGAGAACATGATTTGTACAAAGTTCCTTTGGAATTTTTCCCACAGCTACAGTGTATACGGTCACTTGCACCTAATGTTGGTGATGACGATGGAACAGAATCATTGCATTTGACTTTCTGACTGCTGGGTCATAATGACCTAAGCCATCCCTGTAATATACCAAAAACAGAGTCTATAAAGGTACATTTTCCTCTCGGTACACATAAAGTGGATGTTGATTGGGTTGGAATATGATAAATGATACCTGTAATGCATTAGCATCAAGTCTCCAATCGAACTGCTAAAAAAACCATTTTCAAGAAATTTTGATGCTTTGGCTATGAATTGTGACTCCTGAAAGTTAGTAAAGTTTAGGTACCTGTGCATATTTTCCTTGGTAATTTCCTGCACAAAAATATTTCTGAGCTTTGTTGGTAGACTGTCGATGGTACAGTCTTGCTAGGGCAGCTTGCCATATGTGTACTGATTCGAGAATTCCTACTGATAAAGAATAAAAAAAACAATTTCCAATTCCACTTCTTAAAGAATCATCTAGTGTGAGTCCATATGTTGACAGCTGTTTCCTGATATCTTCATGTTCAGTTGAAACTAAACGTCCACATTCAAGTTGGGTACACGTTGATGGGAAAATGGTTTTAGCAGTTCATAAGACAAAAAGCTACAGTCTTTTCAACAGTACAAAGAATGGCAAATTTTCTTAGCTGATTCGATATACACTGTTATAATGACATCCATATCCATTACACATTGATTTATGTCTATCTCTTCTTCATCGTCTAGTGAATTTACCCTTTTGGGTACAATTCCAACTGGTTTTTCAGTGTTCTCAACTGGAGGACTTGAGTGTTGGTTAGTAGCTTCAATTGGCTTTACTACCACTTTGTGGTTTACTTAGTTAAATAAATAATCACAGTCAATAATCAAATAATCAATAATACTAAATAATCACAGTTAACAATGCATACGCTAAAAAGATACCAATTTTGCTTTTGTTAAAGAAAGATTTGATATGCCGATGGAATCTTTCGTTTCGGTTTGTTCCTCCACCGAGAGGTATGTTGGAGAGACATCCTGTTGGCATATGCCTGATTATGTTGTCTATGGCTGTTGTCGTGGCTTGCTTGAACAATGAATTGCTATCAGCATCACAGCTCCTTTCCCATTTTTGTTTAAACACATTCATGTTGTGTTCCAAGACATCAGATTGTGGAGTATTACATTTTCTGACAACACCTACATCTCCATCTTTAGGGAACACTTGACGCAAGTCTGACAGGCATTTGTGAACTAGAGGGTGGGTTTTAGACAGTGTGCGTGAAATGCGTTGTACCGCATGAAAAATATCAAGCTTTACTTGGACTGAAGTGCCAAATATTTTCTCAAGCTTGTTTCGTAGCTTACAGCAATCATCAATGAATATCATGTGAATTTGATTGCTTTGTTGTTGGCTATGCTCACACACATCTTGGAGAATACTTTCCACCTGTTCCATGTCCGTGCCGTTTGTAAATTGCCATTTAATAGTTTGTCCAACATGATTCATCACCAAAAAAGGCTGTCATATTGCTTCACCCAAATTTTGTCTTCTCTCTCATGCTCAACATTGGCTGCAACCTTGAAAGTATGATCAAATGCAATACTGTGCCCAATACTCATCTCTTGTTGTAAAGACATTCCAGCGTAGTGAATCGAGACTGAAAACATTGCGTTAAAATAAAGTTACTTGGTGTAGTAGAAATTGATGATGAAAGAAAAGATGCATAGCTGCAACTTTGGGAGATTCCACGTACATGTAACTGTCTGATGCTTGTTGCATAGCTTATCCACCTTCTTCCAATTATCAATGTTTCCAAATTATAAAAATTCATTCCGCTACTAATTAGTGAATAGGACAAATGTAGTTGTGAATCCTGCAAACAAAAAGGAACCTTGATTTCGGGTGGTAACATGCGAGCATCATGAGAAAGAACTATGTGATCTTTGCTGCACTTATACGTGGCACTGACTAGCAATATGATTGTGTCAAAGCAATGGAGGATGCGAGGTTGTCGAGAAGGGCATGAACCATCTTTCCAGTGATCCACATGAATCATAGATGAGCACTCTGGACAATATATGTCCATTAAATGGGAATTAATATGACACTACTGGATTTCAGAGTATTACTGATGGTTGAACTACATCACTGACACTGGTCACTTCCTGAACAACAGGAGGATTGTATTGCAAAAGTTACCTGTACAAAAGGAACACAGTTGTACATCATATAGGGGTAGCTGTGCTTTGAAATTAACCATCTTATATACAATTTAAAGCCCCTATTTTGTAAAAAAGTAACTTCACCTTTGTCTAGCCATTTAAACTTACTTAATTAATTAAATTAGGTTAATCTATATTACAGGAAGTGCTACATCAGCACATTTGAGGACATTTACACTAAGCATTAAGCAACTATTGGAGACGACCAGCCCCTAGAATGCTTGTGGGCAGATCTCCCTATCAAGATGTTACCAGAGGATACCCTTCTACTGATCCAAAAGGATCCTAGTCCTCGTGGGTAGTGCCATTACCTTGCAATGCCGCACTGGAGTCTTTGGCGGCCGAAGAGTATGATAGAAGGGAAGCAAATCTTTTTGGCCCAGGATTTCTTGAGAAGGCATTAAAATGACTGGAAGTGGTAAAAGACGTCAGCTAAGGTCTCTAACCAGGGAAAGGGAGAACAACCACCCAACAAAAAAGTGAAGTATAAGAAAGATCTGAGGAGTTTTTTTGCGGGAACACAAAAAACATGCGCCAAACCAGCCCACACACATCATGTACCATATTCAAGAGCAGAAAGTACTTCGGCCAGAAATCCGCACTGAGCCAAGCCTCCTGAAGCAGGACCCAGAGCTAAAAATCAAGCAAGAAGTAGAATTGAAGTGTTTGTCAGAAAAGTGGCCATAGGAGTTGGACATCCAAAGAGTACTTTGCACCTATACTTGAGTCGAGCTCCAGGGCCTCTGACTCAGGTGGACCATATCCTCATCCTGGGTCTCAGGGTTCTGACTTTGAAGATTTGTGGCTGCTACTGAACTTGTGAGCCTTTTGGTTGTTCCAAGCCAATCTTGGACAGCAGTGCTGCCTTCTTCATTGGGTCACTCAGAAAGGCTTCCATCTGTTTCTCAAGTGACGCTGTGTCTGTGTTGTGGTTCTCTGAATCGCTAGTTGATTCATCCTCCCACATTTTGCTTGGTAGTCGAATAAGAACAAAAGGGGAAAAAAACTTGCGGAACTTCTCTTCACTCGTACTAACCGCTGTGTGAAAAAAAAGAAGCAGAATTCTGATAATATTGCATGCTTTTATGTAGTGTCTTGCCATATTGTGATTTTCTTTATCCTATAAAAGCAGAGCTACAAGTTTTCTGTGTGTATGTGTCTATTAAATGAAATAATTACCAGCTAGTGTTACATGCAGCAAATCTCATGAAGTACAATTCGGTCCATTGTGGCTAGCGAGGGCGGGGGCCTGCAAATAACCTAGGGCTAATGAAAGCAGGGCCCCCCAGGACCGACAGCTTACATCCCCTCCAAAGGATGTGGTGAAATTCACCTAATTTTGGGGGTCAACTCCTCAAGAGAAACTGATGGGAGAGAAATAAATACCTGTTGGCACTGGACGGACTTGAACCACCTACACATGGGTTGGCAGTCAAGAGTGATTGCTGAGCAAGCCACGCAGGCCACCCCATGTTTGGAATGAAATGGGATTCATGGCCAATTAACTTTTGACTGGTAAGGCATATAGGAAGCTGGAAAAGCAACCAAAGAATGGAGAGAACAAGTGCTTTTCAATGGTGCTTGAAATTTTGAAATCGGTTGGATATTTAGAAAGTTATTCAATTTTTTCTACTAGCGTTTCAAACCATTTGTTCAGGTCTATCGTGAGCACTGGCCTCTGACCGAAGGCACCAGTCCCATGTAACTGAGTTTTAGTAATAACCGTCGAGAGTATATACCAATATATACTTTTGCTACCATAAACCACAACTAAAGGAAGAACATATCTGTGCATAGCAAGGTCTCCAGCTCTGTCTATCCTTTCAGATTAACCTTCACATCACTTACTGTATTGTGGGAAAGTTTCATAGATTATGCAGATCAAGGGGTCACACAGTTCATCAGTGAAAGATAAAATTCAAAGTTAGATTCCATGAAACTTTCCCACAATAAAGTATAAAAAAAGGCAAATTCAGTAAAAATTATAGACAAAAATACAAGATTAAATTCATTAAAATTGAAGTGAAATAACCAATAAATAATGTCTGTTAACAATAATATTAAAAAAAGAAATACATTCAAACTATTTTGAGATGAGTTTTGATTGTCAGCTCTATCAGTGTACAACTAGCAGATACACCCAACTTTTATGCTACATTATATGGTAAAAAGTTGTCTGGAGTTTACATGATTTTCCAAGGTATATTTATGATTTACTTTTTACCCTGTAAACAACAGGTGGAAGTAAATGTGTATTTTGATTTGTATGTGCAATATCTAATTCTGATTCTGATCCTGGTTCATCACTTTCAAAACTGTTTGCTGGTCGTGTGCAATCAGACAACACCAGATGTGAACTTCTAGGTCTCTTGTCTACATGAGAAACAATGTCCTCAGCACTACGACTAAAGAATTTAGTCACTTCTAGGGTGGATGAAGGTGTGCTTGGATCTGAATGAGAAGGTTCAACATCACACAGATGAGGTATGTCACTTTGTTCACCACAGCTACTTGAGTTTGCCTCAATAAACTTATTATCTTCTTGTTCATTAGAAGAATCAACATCCTCCCATCCTTTAACCCATTCTTCTGGTACAATAAGATAAATAATCCCTTTGTGCAATGGACTTCTTTTTCTGTATTAAGAATGTATTTAGGCACAATCACATTATGGAGCCTAATTCTTAGGCTATCTACCCAACCCCATTGTATGAAATGAAAGGAGAGAGTATGGTTGGATATATCACACACATGACATCACAGCATTAAATGGACACTCATAGTCTTAACTACTAAAAAATATTGTATGTTGTTTGCATAGCCAGTTTTTGTCAGAACTATTGCAGTACAGAGTGAAATGCAATTACAGTGTAATAGCAGTAGTTTACTCTGCTCTTATTTAGGCTCCTTCCAATACAAATAGAAAACACACACATACACACACACACACACGAAAAAAAAAGTCTCCTATAGCTACATGTCATGGTCATGATAGACCATCCTGTTTTCATGTTTACATGAAGCTGAGAAATACATAAAAATTGGGGCATTTTTGCATCTAAAAATATTTTTTCTAACCTGGATAGTTTCCGTTCAGTAATGATTGAAGTGTTTGGGTATGTCAGTGCTTCAGCAATGCTGAGAAGAATAGCTATGAAATTTCAAAATTAAGGCCAGTATATTATAATGTACAAATGGATTTAGTATATAACCATTGCAACTAAACCTAACAGTCTCCCACCACTTAGTAGTTGAGCCCATTGAGACCCACAACCAAACTCAGCCAAATAGTAGTTAAATGCCTAAGAATGATAATGATTGAAAAAATGAGTCCGCACTTTTAAGAAATATCATAGGTCAAATTGTCCCAGGAAAGCTTTATTAGAAAGTTTTGCTTGTATCAATGCTAAAGCATATGGCAAAATCTCCCCTAATGCTTGATTTTGGATGCTCATTACTCAAAATCTATACAGGTAGAGGGCCTAATATTATATCTCAGTACCTCCTCTGTTAACTGTTACACGCTAGTGGCTTGGGTATAGGGCCATATTAATTACCCAGATGAGACTATACCAATAAGTCAGTGTGCATGCAACATTTATCGCTGTAGGATTACCTTTGTCTTCATCTATAGAAGTAAAATTGATTGTTTTAAGAGTGAAGTAACAGTATTTATCACCGAGTAGAGAATAATGAATCCTCATATACAATCGTTTTGAAGATCGTAAAAATGTTCCTAGTGACCCTGAACATGAATATCAAAAAGTGCAGCATTAAAGATGTCATGTGGGTGTGCTCTTACTAGGAAACTTACCAATTTCAATTTTCTCAATTTTCTCTAATGGAATTCGCAGAAAGCAGACGACTTGTTCGATTTCAGAATTGTAACTATAAAATTAATGAAGATGGTAAAAAAGATATTGTGCCAACTTTGTTTGAAATAAATCATAATAGTAAGAAAGTTCATGATTCATCTGAAAAAGAATTACTGTATAGCGGGTAAATTTGGCGGGCTTAAAATTTGGCGAATTCCCATTTTGGGATTATTGGTGATTTTTAATTTGGCGATTCAATTCCGTACGCTGCATAGTTTATATGGGTGCACGTGTGTATTAAACTGTTTGGTGATTTTTAATTTGTCGATTTGAAAAATAATTCGCCAATTCGCCAAATTTTAATTCTCGCCAAGTTTTCCTGCTATACGGTATCTGTAAAATTCTGTGCATTGTGTTACCTAGCAACACATAGCTGGGCTTTCTTCCTGCATTGCATGACAACACACATTTCTTCTTTCTGTGAAGAGCTAATGAAACTGTATCCTGCTGCTTCCGCAAGTGCCCAACCTTGAACATGTGCATATAATCCAGGGAAAAGTTCTTTCTTACAGCGCTGGATTATGTCTGAAACAACCTGAATTGAAAACAAGTAAAGCAAAATACAAAAGAAAATGTAGGATAGCAGCCCTACTCTAACTAGTATGAACTGGGATATTTATAACAGAAATTCCATTCGGTATGTGACAAAACACACCAAGAAAACTTGAGTCATGCTCACTTCTGGTTTTAGCCCTATCCCTTTACCATGATTGTACATGTAGCTGAAAATACACACACATACACACTGTAGTAATGCATGTATACATACACTGTAGATGTAAAAGGTTAATAGAGGCGAAACATTATGCACTTCGAAAATCAAGTCTGACTTCAAAGTAATGCACATGAACACTTGATTTGGCATGAAGACTTTGACAGGACAACTTGTGATCTCTGACTAGTTTAAACCATGTAAGAAACCAGCAAAACTTAAAAGCAAAGGCAACAAATATTGTCACCAAAACATGAAGGAACTACTTCAATCAATACGCCTGAATGTACAATGTTATGTACCTCTTCCTTATCCAGAGACCATATACTTTGCCCATTAAAACCTGGTACGTCGTCAGGCTCATCAGTGAATTTCAGAGATTGTGGGAGGGCAGCAAAAGCACTGTCAATTTCATAGCCTTGCATGAGATCTAAAGAAGAAATTATTCTATTGAATACAGCATGTACATAATGCAACGTGTGTATAGAAGCCAAGTTTCTATTAAGCTTTACTAACTGGGGAATTTCATTAATAGGAGGTAAGTTATATACGTAAGGGTTATATTATAGTAACATAATAATAGTGCAGAAATTGAGGCTTAATTAATACATACAATACCAATTTATTCTGACAAAGAATACAAAACTAAACACCACAAAAGGTGTGCTGAACTTAGGTGCACTCTATTAATATGAAGCTTTCAAAAGCTGTAAATTACGTTTGTGGCCTGAGTAGTGGAGTAGGAACCAGGGGGGCCACTGGCCCCCCCAATACTTTTGCTAGAGGGGCCTGGCCCCCCTAATAATAAGCTTTTAGTAACTTTAGGATACAAGTTGATTTTGTAGACATGGTTAAGTACTGTAGTTTCATAGTTATGAAAACTCAGATGGAACAGATAAACAAACAGACAAAATGACTACTGTAAGAGTATCATTTATAGGCACATGCACACAAAAATATTTGTACCTATTAATACTTGTCTGTAGGTATCCCTGAAAACATTCATGTAATATCTCTGTGCTGAGTTGTAACCGTCTTTCATCAGACCAGTAATTTTTCTTTCTCCATAACGTGTAATATCACCCTAAAGAAGGAATACAATTAACTACATCAAATTCTACAACTTCACTCTTTAACCCTTGACAAATAATTAGTGCATAGTGGAATACTGATTCCACAAGACTCAGTGATGTATAATTATGCCACCACAACAGGACATAATTGTTTGAATCACACAGCTAGTAATATTTTATCAAACTATTGTATATGATAAATTGTGAGTACCAATGGGTCAAAGACCATATAAACATCACATTGAACACTCATAGTCAGTGATAGATTTAGCACAAAAAATTAATCTGAACACTCCTCTAGGCATACAATGTACAGAGGAAACAAGCTTATAAATTTACGTGGAGAATGGCCTATCCAGGGAGACCTAAGTAACTCACTCTATATCTACACTGCCCATAGATATACTGTAGAGCTAGAAATTGAGGAATATAAATTTCTGTTTTCATGGATCACTATCAATCTGCGAAAATTCCCTCAAAAAAATTGGGCATCATATTGCAATATATACTAGCTGCATGGTAGCTAAAAGAATAAAACAAATCATGCAAAATATGGCACGCATTACTGAAACATTCTTAGAGGCTCTCTAATAAGCTATGTGTATAGGCCAAAAGTTTCCATTTGATCTAAACCCACTTGAAGCTACCGTAAATCGCAAAATTTTCATGTTAAAATTTTTTGAATGTTAAATTTTCGTGTTGAATAATTTTCGTAGCATTGCCGCGTTACGCAGCCCTACCCACTATTTTGCAATTTTTCGTGCATTTAATTTTTGTACTCTGTAGTGACTACGAAAATTTATCAACTACGAATTTTTCACGGTTTACAGTATATGCACATGGCTGTTACACAAGCTTTCTCTGGAAAATAAATGTGATTAATTAAGTCATATTTTGCTACTAAACAGCTTATTGAAATTAATTTAAAGACACACGAAGATTAGCTTTCATGCTTTTGTCCTTGTAGCTAGCTGTATTATCAATACCATGTTCCAACTTCACTTCAATGTGAGTATTACCTTCATTGCTGCTGTACCAGTATATTGTCTACTAATAATGTCACCATTGTTGGCCCACATCTCCTGAAGGGATGAGAGCATGACTCCACTCAGTTTATCTTCAAATGATATAACTCCCAGTTTTTGTAGCTGTAAGTACAGTAGCAAAAATTATGTCAGTTGGTACTTAACATTCTATTTAGCGTTATAAACTTACAGCTGTTTGAAGAACTTCATTTGCAAGTATTGACTCAATGACATTAGTTCTATCCAGGCAGTCCATACAATTCAATCTAAACACTCCCTCTTGGATGCACAGAGGGCTGTTTGGTTGTTCAGTATCAAACCTTTACATAGTACATACAGAAATAGCATGGAGGTGTAACTTCAACTGCAAACAGTAACAAACAAATCAGGCAGAAATAGCATCGCCTCACTCAGATATAGCATGTCTACTTTAGGTACAGTAGCTAACAATTCCCTGATATCATTGAGATATAAGCTACATGCAGGGATATGTGTACACTATATTCCTTCATAGACAGTAGTGAGCTGTAAAGTTCCTATTGGTAAAACTTCACTAACAGAGAACTAGCAGTATAATGACACTAACCATAAAAACTTGTATTTTTTGATCAGCTTGGAAGTAATTGTCAGGAATTCTTTTATACCTCGAGATTGATTGGTTTTGCTGTATAAAAATAACGAAACAACAATACCCACGGAACTGAATACACATAGACTCATTGCTACATACATCATTGCTAGACAGATATTTGATTGACATTACTGTATAGCAGGTAACTTAACGAGTACTAAATCTGGTCAATTGGCATACAGGTATCTTGATGACCATTATCAATTCACGATCAGATGCCATGTGCAGAGCTTTAATTTATGGCACAAAAAATACTCTTATTGTCCTACTACTCAGAAAGCTTGCAAGGTTCATTCTTCGTAACTAGAGCAGGTTTTTCACCTCCAAAATTGAGCTTGGAACTGAATACAAATATCTCTCATAAACTAGCGTACAGCGGGAAATTTTCGTGGGGGGAAACTTTTGTGTTTTCGTCTTGAGTAGAAATTTGCAGGGAAATTTTTTGTGGATTGTGTCTCAACATTACGTGACGACCACGTACCTTACAAATTTCATGGGGGAAATTTTTCGCAGAAAGCTGCCAAACTGCGAAATTTGCAAAAATTTTCCCCCACGAAAATTTCCTGCTATATGGTATAGCAATAATGTAGCAATAAGTCAGTATGGGTTCTTGGGCATGTAATGATTGGTCACATAGTACAATAGATAATAACAGACTAATATTTGAAAATTAAATTGTGGGATTTTTTCCTTATAGTTATGAACACACAGGTTGAAATTTTGGATTTAAAATGCTTAAGAATATAATATTACACAGTATATCCATACTGTATTTGCATGATAATTGTTTACAAACAATAACCCTCTTTTAAATTGAGGATTTGATGAATGATTGAAGAATAACAATACATCGACATTGAAGTGATTAAAATCATCAAAGGTCATGCTATAGGGTATGGTAGGCCGTTTGTTTCAAAATTATTTTTCTACAATAAAAGGGGAAAAATTGATTCAATCAATAATCACTTATCAATCCATGGTCATAATCAACTTGATTGATAATTAATCAACTCAGTCAATTGATGCACAACCGTGATTTGCAATCAATTTGATTGATTATAAATCAATTCAGTCAATCGATGTACAACCGTGATTTGCAATCAATTTGATTGATTATAAATCAACTCAGTCAATCGATGTACATCCGTGATTTGAAATCAATTTGATTGATTATAAATCAATGGACCGTACTCAATATTATTACTATAAATAACGCACACCACTGCATGCTGTGGCGGGAAGGTGCTCAAGGTAAAGAAAAAAGCAGCCTCATTTTTCTGTGATTTTAGCCACCCTTTAGACAAAATTTCTGGACAGCTACATTATCATTGTAAGTTTCTGCTAGATATTCAGTAAGAAGCATCACTAAATAAGTGGAGGAACACAAAAATAGAGCACAACTTTGGGGTTGTTAGTGTGATTTCAGAGTCTTTCCCACCAGCAATTATTTGATGTCAACATTGCTCACTTTTGGGTGTGTCCTGGATGCACTCTACCATGTAGTCTTTACTTTATTCCTGCTACACATTCTACTAAGAGTGTAAATGTAATATTTTGTTATAAAATTGGCCAAATATTACATGGATCAGTGTGGGTGAGGTATACTACACATCTGTTAGCAGTATGATGGATGTTTATAAATATTTAAAAAGTTAGTTTATGGTATTCTATTCCTAGTAAATAGTATATAAGAGGCTTATAACATATTCCATCTATGTTTATAGTCACTATTAAGAGCTATGAATGATAATAGGTTTGAGAGATTGTGCCACAGTAATTGATCATAATCTTTCAGGCTGATTTTGTGTCCGGCAAGCACTTAAAGGATGCCAGTATGAACAAAAGGCTTTGTATGACTACAAAGTTGGACTGGAAGAAGACAAGTAGTGTGTATGTAACATCCACAACCTTGTTGATGTTCTATTTGTAGGAAACTAACTGTTTGTATGCATGATTGTGTACTGGAGCTTACTGAAGAAAACGTCAGTTACTTTGCTGTCCAGACTATTTCACTCAGGACATTATTTTTACACTCTTAGTAGAATGTGTAGCAGGAATAAAGTAAAGGCTACATGGTAGAGTGTATCCAGGACACACCCAAAAGTGAGCAATGTTGACTTCAAATAATAGCTAGTGGGAAAGACTCTGAAATCACACTAACAACCAAAGTTGTGCTCTATTTTTGTGCTCAGAGTCCTCCACTTATTTAGTGATGTTTCTTACTGAATATCTGGCAGAAACTTACAATGATAGTGTAGCTGTCCAGAAATCTTGTCTAAAGGGCACCGTGGCTAAAATCACAGAAAAATGAGGCTGCTTCTTTCTTTACCTTGAGCACCTTCCTGCCACAGTGCGTGGTGGTGTGCATTATTTAGAATAATAATCTTGAGTATGGTCCATTGATTTACAATCAATCAAATTGATTTCGAATCACGGTTGTACATCAATTGACTGAATTGATTTATAATCAATCAAATTGATTGCAAACTACGGTTGTATATCGATTGAGTGAGTTGATTTATATTTTTAATTATCAATCAAGTTGATTGTGACCATGGATTGATGAGTGATTATTGATTGAATCAATTTTTTCCCCTTTTATTGTAGAAAAATAATTTTGAAACAAACGGCCTACCATAATTATGTAGTCATATCTACAATACATGAAACACAGTTTGCATAGCTTTATAGTAAAAGGAACACATAAAATAGAAAAAGAGGAGGGGATCCCCTCGGGAGACTTTTACTATTTTACGTGAACAGGCACAAATGATATCATAATTATAAACAAAAGGATGTAAAAATCTAATGCTATAAAATACAGTATGATTTTCACATTTCCCAACACTAGCTGACACATTTATATCACAACTGTTGACTTACCAACGCTCATGAAAGTCAAAATCAACATAAGTGACAAGTGGGTTGTTCAACTTCACAACACTCTCTCTATACACATCTCCTAAGGGCTAAACAAGAAATAATTGATTAACTATTGCATATGTACAGATCATAAACAATTACTTGGTAATAAAAAAAACTGAATTGCTTTGGAATGGAGTAAACAGAGTGATTACCTTTTCCCTTCCTGACTGCTTCACAAGATTGACCAAAGCCTGTAGATAAGGTAATTGGTAGTGATACGTGTAATAGTAGAGATTAATTAGCATACCAGTTCTTTGTGATTATCAAATAGCTGATTGAAGTGCTTCTCCATTGCTTTCAATGTTTCTTCTTCGTCTATAATTTCAACTTTAAGTTCACAACCATGGTTCTCTAAACATTACACACATACCATTCTCAATTATAGGAGAGGGCCTGTACTTGTATCCAGGCTGAGTCCAGTAGACTGGTACTGAGCCACGAACAAGGCTGTATGCTACCACAAACGACCTGTATTTCATAACAACTTCTGTATCCACAAAATTAGCCACATGGCCATCAGAATCAATTCCTCGTCTTCGATAACGAGTACCTGTATTGAGTAAATATGAAAATAAAGGTAAATTATTAACAAGAGTTTAAACCATGTAACCTGCTCTGTAACGGCTTCTTCGTGATATTAGAGCAATGCTTAGAGTTGATGTTTGTTCTGATGATTCATCCACACACAATGGAGACTCCTGGTAAGGACTGGAACCAAGAGAAGGACCTTGCTCACAATCAGAATCTGATTGGAAAGAATTTAGAATATGTTTTGCTTTGTCATGATAATTATACGTATTTTAGGGAAACGAAGCATCTTATGATCACAATATACATGTATACTGCATAAAAATACTACCTAGTCTCGCGGGCCAGACCCCACCCCTCTCGCAAAAATGCGGAGGGAGAGGGTCTGGGGACTCTGGCACGGTTTTCGTTGCACATAGGAATGTAAGTTTTTGAAAAGTCACATGACAAAATTAAATTTGCGGCCAGAATGGAATTCGCACGTGCAGCACGGGTATCGAGCGCGAGGTCAAAATGGAAGAAAATTGTGTTAGTTGTTCTTGTGAACTCAAGAAAGGAGTCGCACAGAGGAGAAGGCTGTATAGCCCATCGACCTGTCACGTCCTTCCTATGTTGTCTAGCCTGTTGCGAGAAGACCACTTATCAGAAGATGTAGAAAAACTCTTGCCTTCTATCAACTCTCCTGGAGGCAAGGATAACATATTCGTGTGTATGAGGTGCTTCAGAGATTTAGAGAAGTTGGTCAAGATGCAGAAGGATAGAGTAAAGTTAGAAGAAACTTTCAAGAGAGGGTTTGAGAATGTGGGAAAGTATGTTCAACTCAGATGTACCAGCAACTCTATTGAGAGTCCATCGAAAAGGAGACGCACAGAGTCGCCATCACTTGTCACCACACAGTCCCCATCCAAAAGAAGACGAGGTCCTGATACTCCAACTCGTGGGATAATAAAATCAAAAAGGAGACGCACAGAGTCGTCATCGCTTGTCACCACACAGTCCCCAACCAAAAGAAGACGAGGTCCTGATACTCCAACTCGTAGGATAATAGAGCGGATTCATGCACCACAAACTCCGTCTGTTTCGGTGAGGCTGCTTCATGTACATGTATGTTTGGTCTTATGTTCACATATATATTATACGTGTAGCTGTGTCTGTATTTTTTTTTTCATCTATCATTTTGTCCCCTCTATATAGGTTCTGGTCAAGAAAAAGAACAAGACTCGAGTTCTTCAATTGAGCCACTCTTTGAAATCATTAGGTAGAAGTGTTGGCAGGAGAAATCGAGCATCCATTGCTCGACAAGCGATTAAAGATGTGAGGATCAGAAAGAAGGTGGTGGAGAGAATAGGGAAAATCATGTCAAAAGAACTGAAGGACATATCATCCATCAAAGTTGGATCATTGCTGCGCAAACGCTCACAAGAGGCTTTGACAGATTTTTCCTGGGAGCAGTTGAATAAAGAATTTCAAAGTAAAGCACCAGAAACATTCTCCTTATTGAAGGAGTGTGCCCATGCTAAGAGACGTAAGTACAAGTCAAAAGGGAGAAGTGGAAGAAGTGCACGCCGTATGCCAAATGAAGATGCAGCTGTGGGGATGTGTTTTGCCATCTTGCTACGTGCAAGAAGTCAGCGAATGAATCTTGTCCAACGACTTATTTCAATGCTCATGTATGGAAGTCATGCACCCAAACAGGTATGCCAAGGGTGGATGGCTGGTGTGATACCAATAAGAAGTGTTCATCCCTATTTGTATATTGTTTGTAGCTGTACAATCGATTAAGTAGATTGTTGCTGTGTCTGTCACACAAGAGTACCATCAGATTTGTTGACAAGATGGGCCTGAATCACGATGAAGATGTACAACAATGGCGGAGTGACATATTTAACAAGAAGGTAAGTACAAACTTAAGTTTCATGTTAGTATGTATGTATTTTTTAACCCTCGGTATGTGCATAGCACTCAACGAGAGTCACTATAATCATTTTGTGAAGCTTGAGCATTTATTCTTGCTTCATTAGCTCTCCACTTTTAGACATTATTTTAGCTATCAGTACTGTCACTAATTATAATATCACATAATTTTGGATCCGTGAGGCTTTATTTTTTTGGAGGATACTGTATAGCCGGAAATATGGTATACATATAGAATTTCTTTTGAGGTCAGGTGGTGCTTATGTTGGAATCTATACAACACACACATGTATATCTTTATACACATGTGACCATGCAATGACTGAAAGGTTTACTGTTTTAATAGAATGTTTCTGAGTCCTGTAAAGACACCGATGTGACCCAAACACAAGCTGTGTCAAGTGAAACACGTGTGGATTCTCCAGTACCATCCATTGACCCCCTTGCCAGCTCTGACAGCAATGGTATATCCCCATCATCTTCATCACACTCTGAGAGTAGTAAATCTGGTGAAACATCAATGACTGATTCAATGACTGATAGCTTGTCAACTAGTGTCTCGTTATCGTATTCCTGTCTTTCGTCATCGGAGGAGGACATTTTTGGAACTGAAGGTGTATACATCCCAAAACCATCCTCATTGAAGACATTCAAACTAGTAGGTGACAACCTTGACAAGAATGTGAAGCCAAATGAGTACAGAATTGATAGTCAAACACGTTCTCTCCATTACTTTCAAACATATGCGGTAAGGGACAGAATAGACTTGAGCACGTTTGATGACACCCCTCCAGTAGTACCAGAAGACATAGATACAACAAAATTGTTACCATCCTCGGATGATTACGAGTCACTCACAAAGAATTTCTCTCACTTAATTGCCCGTGTTCTAAAGGAGCATATGCCATTTTTTGCAACCTATGGCTCAGGTCTGGAAAGACACATTCGACACAAGTTATATCAAGAGATGTCTCAAAAGTCTGAAATTGTAAGTACACATATTGTATGTCATACACAAAATCAGGAATGGTAGTCTGTTTTGCGTGCACTTTTGCTGGTATTTGATTTTTTGTGTTGTTCACATGTGTACATTCTCTATTAATTTTATTCAGGTTCCACTGGGAATTCTTCTCAAAGACGAGAGCAAGTATGAAGACATGGTAGACATACTGAAGCACCTCCATCAGTATGTACCAGTGCAAACATCTTGTTCGAAAAAAACACTTCCCGGTGAAGTCACGGAAGTACAAGTTGTTACTGATGTCTTGCACCGTCTATTGTTTGGAGGTGATCGGAAGACAGCTGCCATTGCCCGTGGTAGCCAGACAATACGCAACAACTCGGAACGAGACAAAGATCGAATGAAAGGGCTCGTTCCGGTGTGTGAGGACTGGCATGCAAAACTCTGTCTAATATCGGTACGTATGTATAATACTGCACACGGCAGCTGTTATGGCACATTCAATATCTTCTCTTGTCCAACCCATGTCACAAGCTACTGCCCGGTCAAGGCGAATGTGCAATAATAAGAATAAAGTATGCAAAGAATTTGATTGTTCAACATGCACGTGACTACTAGGATCTGATTGGTCATATCGAAATTCCAATATGTGCAACGAAAACCGTGCCAGAGTCCCCAGACCCTCTCCCTCCGCATTTTTGCGAGAGGGGTGGGGTCTGGCCCGCGAGACTAAATACTACCTGGGTTGAGAGACCATCTAACCTGTTTTAAGGTGCTCTTGTGAGGCAGTATCAGAACTGTTTGGCTCTGGTTGTGCTTCAGGTTTTAAAAACACTTGGTTTTCAGGAATCTTTGGAGGTTGATCAGCTAAATCACTATTTGTCTCCTTGTCACTTGCATCACTGCTCTCATTGTCAGATTCATAACCATCTCCAGATATTCCTGAACAATAGTTTCAGTAGTAATCAGTGTGATAGCACACCATACTCTATACTGTGTATATAACATTGTCTTTGCTGGATGTACACACATGCAAAAGTTATGCCTGCCAAGTTAGGGTTATGCTGTTCTAGCCATGCATCTAAAGCCACACTAGCACAGTAGCTACATTGCTGGAGTGACATCACTAGCTACCATGCACTCAAAGTCTATCTTCTACTTTTGTAAAAAAAAAAAAGAGCCATAAAGATAGCTATAGAATGAACGGTTACAACAAAAGTTTGTACTCCATTCTACTTCACACCTAAGTGTGAATATGTCACTAAGTTTAATGTGTATCACTGAAATCTATACTCCATACTATAAGTATTTTCTCTTAAAATTTCGTATATTGTGTAAAATAGAGGCATAAACTCTTATCAAGTTTTTCTAGAGTCACTACCTCTGTGGAGTTAAATTTGATTTTTAAGACTTAAACTTTAGGTCAGCAAAAGTTCACGTAAAATAGACAATAGACATACAGTACAGTCATACTCTTACTATGCATACATGCATAACTAACTCCAGACACTGTCAGATGGTCTAATCACAGTTACAAATCAATGAAATGACAAAGAAATACTCTGTAGACCCAGTTGAGTGAAACTTTTGGTCAAAATGTTTACTGCTGACTATACCAATTCTTATACATGTAGATGATAGTTGGCTATGAAGGATCAAATCCAGGACCCAGTACATATCTATCAGGTGGCATTCAACTATACATGCTGCACTTAACTAAACAGATTTTAAAACTCACGAGAGAGATTGTCCTCATCGACCTCCACAGTGGTTTGAACTGTACAATTTAGATCTTCCTTAGGCTCATCAATGATCACTTGTACAGGGTCATGAAAACTGACAATTGGCACTTGACGCAGTTCAACATATCCCTGTATTACTGGTAAAATCCACGGATCAGCACCTTTACCCTGTTGATATTTGTGCCATAGTAATTATAATGTAGATAAAAAAGGATGGGAAAAAGTCATAATTGTACTATATTGCGCATATGAACCATATACCATAGATCGTAGGTTTGGTATTGTAAGTGATCAGTCGAGTTACAGAGTGTGGCATCAATAAAATTAATATGCTTTTTTACTACTGTTTTATACTGTACTTTAATTGTTGCCTAATAGATCTAAATACACTACAATCTTCCTGATTCACAATGAAACTAGATCTAATAGAGAATGCACACTTCCAAGAATTGTAACTGCATGTACTTAGTTCCTAGACTCCTCCTTTGCAAATACTTTTCTAGGTGACATGTGTTCAACACAATTGTTTTCTCAGCATGAGCAGCAAGTACATGTAAGGACATCATAAATCACTAACTGCTCTCAGCATACATATGTAACTACAAGACTCATTGATCATGAGCACATATTTGTCTACTTACAACATAGTTTACGTCCAATAGATCAGAAATCATCCATTTATTCCAAAAGAATCGATCATCAACCTGAAAAAACAGATTAGTAGAACATACAATTCACATGCTAGTGTGTTTCACAGTCACATGTAGTCAATATTCAGAGTTGTAGCCTCAGCACACAAACTGACACACACCAAAACTTTGTGAACACACCTCTTGCCACAAAGGAGAGTCATTTGAATCATTCATATCTGTGATCTGTTTTTGAACTGACTTTGTGAGATTGGTATCTACACAAAAGTAGAATGATTGTGAATCATTGAACATCTGAAGCAAAGCCTGTAGAAGTGTATGTGATGGCAAGTGTTTGAGTCACTATCAATAGAAGTTAAAATTACAACCCTATAATCATGCAGACTGATATCAGTGTAGGTCATTGGTCTATTGGTTTGTCTTAAACTACAACTTCCATAAAGAGCAGCTCTAAGACCAACAGGAGTCAAAGACTCTTCAACCTCCATTTACCTTAGTATTTAACTCTTATAATATTGACAATTAAGGTGTTATAACTAGAGGCTCTAGTTAAGCTATTACAATTGAATTGAATGCTGAGAGAGAAAGATATCCCAGAAAAAATCTGGGACTCAGCTGGGAATCGAACCCAAGACCTCCCGATTGCTAGTCAGGTGCTCTTACCACTAAGCCACTGAGTGCCCGTGGCATTGGAGCAGAAGATATGTATCTATAGGCCTCAGCCGAACCCAACTGATTATCTTTCCCTCTCAAGGAGATCCCTCTTCTGCTCCAATGCCACGGGCACTCAGTGGCTTAGTGGTAAGAGCACCTGACTAGCAATCAGGAGGTCTTGGGTTCGATTCCCAGCTGAGTCCCAGATTTTTTCTGGGATATCTTTCTCTCTCAGCATTCAATTCAATCTTATAATATTGATCTATGAAAGTAGTGCATGGGTAACTTGTACTGAGAGTCAGACTAGATCTACATCAAATGCTACTCTTTTTCATTCTGGGTATCTGCATGAATGCAGCACCCATGTAGTTCTGAATTGATTTTATTGTACAAGAACAAGTGTAGAAATGGCAACACACAGAGCGATTACATAACGTAATTAACCTCAGTAAGCCTTCGTTCAATCTTTTCTCTGCCTTTCATTTGCTTCGACTTCTCTTTGGGTGCTCCTGTCCCAAACACATCTCCTTTTACCTTCAGGGATGAAGTAATGACCAGTCAAAATGGACTACTTGTACACATACATACACATGCAGATCAGCAGGTATGAAGGAGGATGGGAAACCAGTACCATACAAATTTTCAAGGAGTAAGATTCAGAAGGGCAATACTTAACTTGTTATTTTAAAACCTTAAATTTATTCTGAGAGAAAAAGCAGCCCGGCCACAAGTACAGTAAGGTTCCAAATTGTCTGTGAGTAAATTTTTTTTTGCTGATTACTGGTTGTCCATGAAAACTAATCCAGCTATAAACATACGATAGGAACAAACCCCTAAAGGGAAAAGATTGGGATGAGGCTAGATGATTTACTACATAGAAAATGATCACTAGACAAAGGAAACATACATATCAATAGCACAACAGTAGTCTTGCAGAATTTCACCTCAATTCCAATAATCTCCTGAGTGGTGTCAGTAGTAAGAGGGATAACAGCAACTCGATCCACACAAAACACTTCACCACCTTGAGGCAGATTTCCTACACTGCTGGCATGAGTTATCAGTAATAGCTTCCATTCTCCATCTACACAAATACAAACAAAACAGATCGTTTTACTAGTAGCATACAAAGATGGAATGGGGTGAGCATATGCAAGCACTAGCACGTCATTGATCAAAAATATTGCCAGTTACTCCCAATGCTACAGTAAGGCACTCATGTTCAGCCACATACATGTTTGTAGCTAGTCAGGAAGCTCTAAATAGCTTATAGATATGAATCAATGATCACATGTGGTATAGATGCAGGCTACCTGAAACATGTCCAATCCGGTCACTCTTTGGCCAAATTGAACTAGCTTGAGGAGGCAGCTGGCTAGAATATACGGCAACCTCTGTACTACAACAATATACACAGAACTAATTCTATTTTGCAGACTTTAAGGGTCGTATTGGTCAAACAGGAAACCACACCCCATAAATACTGTATAGTGGATAAATTTGGCAAGAAGTGAACTGGTGAGGTGACTTCAGTATATGTACTTAGTCCCAATAGCTTAGGTTTTCAGTAATTGATTTGTCCTATATCGTATAGCACAAACAATTGGCGGGAATAAAATTTGGCGGATTGTCAATTTTTGCTCGCATATCAATATATGTGCACGCGCAAAAATGACGGTTTGGCGGATTTAATATTAGTGGTCCTTACCAAAACCGCCAATCCGCCAATATTAAAATCCGCCAAATTTTTGTGCTATACGGTATTCTTGTAGTTAATTCAAAATTTACTGTTTTAAAGGAGTTTCTGTAGAAAGCTCATGGGAGGGCTATATACCCACTAAGCTTTTACATTTGGCATGGACCTAGCAGCTCTGCTTCATACTATGAATTATAATCCCTAATTTCCGTGGATAAAATTTACATTGATTACTGATGATCCACACTACTTTGAAATATCTTTCTAGCAATATGCTACAGGTGAGAAATATTAAATTTTGTCCATTAACAGGAAGTATGCACTTGAAAACAACACTCTTTAAGGTGCTATTTTGTAGGTGATTTACACTCACAAGGGCACAATTTGACTATTGTATAAAGTAGCACAATTATTTTGTGATATTTCGTGATTGAAATGTATTATCACACAAAAAATTCTGAAAAATTAGTTCTAGATAGTAAAGGCAGACATTTCACGAACTTTTTGTGCCACAAATTTGGAGTTTTACAGTATACACCTCTTATCATAAGCCGACTTCTCCATATTGAAATGTACCTGCAATTTTGGGCTTAAGATGTCATGTGTACCTATATACTATTGTACGCAATTGAGCATGCACACCCAGAGCATGCAGACAAAAAATTGCTATAAATTTGGCAAAGCTTGAACATAAGTGTTTGTTTTGCACAGAAGTTTTAGAGGATATACACAAATAGTACAGTAATAATTGACAAGAGATATAAAGAATTATATCAGCCACAAATTTCCTGTTTTATGGTATCTTTGTCATGGAGAACAGCTTCAGTACATTATACAGATTACATTGTTAAATTTTGCTCTAGAAACATAGTATTTGGTACATATTGACTTACATACCTTCAAAAAACCGTATTTTTCCAATGCAACCTAGTACAGTTCCAGCATTAACAGGGCCATCTAGGCAACTGTGATCGACTTCTAAAGGTGTGTGTGTGTGTGTGTGTGTGTGTGTGTGTGTGTGTGTGTGTGTATGTACATGGTATTAATTGAGTTAGCATCTCAGGTGTTACAGGACTATAGTTACACTCAACAAATAGACCATCTCTCTCACTGTAAAATTTCAATCAAAATATTGACATTCAATGTATTGTGGCCTTCTAATACAGGCCAACGGTAGCCACTTGTAAACAACATGACATGTAGATGTAGCTACACACTGGTTACAAAGACACCAGGTGTCATCATAATTGTCTTAGCCCCTAAGTAGCTTACAATGTACAATCAAGTATTCCAATTCATTTCTTGATGCAAACATTATTTGGGGCGAGCCTGAGCGAGCCCCATTGGAACGTGGAAACATTGAAGCAACCGTCACGCCGTTGACCAAACCGGAAATAGCTAAGATACTCAAATTGAGCGAACAACTTCGAAAAATTAAAACACCTACGATGCGCATGCGCACGAAGACTTACGGTATTTCCATTTACACGTAATGGACAACGTGGCATCAAAATTTTGTGAAATGAATCTCGAGGTTAAAGCAAAAGACACTCAGGTCTCGAGGACACTGAAAGAGGCTGAGCCAGGGGCTGAGCTGTGAACTTGGCTATAAAATGAGCTATGGACGTACAGAAAAACTTCAGAGGGAATTTTTGCAATTTGGTTCCTGCTTTATATTAATATTGCCAAACTAGATCAGTGAACACACTTGCTTGCAGAGGGTTTTTTTTTTTTTTTTTTTCTTTACCTCAGTCAGTCTCGCTCCCAGGAGACTAGGCCTGACTCTCTGTAAGCCATGCAGCTAGCAACCCTGCTGATGCTGATCAGTATGCTCAGGCTCGCCCCACGATGTTTCCATCTGACTAGTTTAGGCACAACCTTAAACAACAAAGGCACTATCTCAAAGGACATAAACAAACATCACGCTGGATTTCATATGAAGTTGAAATGGTGACAGTAACCTAGTGAAGTTGGCTACACATGAAACATTCTAGGATCAGCAATATAAAACAGTGGAGATGGAGTTTATATACCCAAATACTACTGTGAGACTAACAGCTGGCAGCTAGCCTTACCTCCCACTACCTATACAGGACACCAATCAAGTTTTTACACGAAAACAGTTCATATTACACTAAGTACTAACAAAACTCACTACTATATAAGAACTTCGCACACACATACACAAACACAGACACATTGCTACTCAAACTCACACTACTAGCACACACAAAAAAACTAGGGTTACCCTTATTGTGTGCTTGGTCTGACAATGAATGTTAACTCAAATGAGAAATGTTCACCTATAACTATGGCACAGTTGTATTTTGCACCCCACCGTCACAATGTGTTGTGTTTCTTGAGCACTACTTTACAAAACGGATATTCGTGGGAGTTGTAGCATTGCCATACTAGTTTCCACTCTGTATCTACCACACCACAACTGGCGCATATATAACTAGAAATTAATTATCTACAAGTATGACCTCCTACCAAGAAAAAACACCACTAACTACCTACCAAAGTTTAATGCAGCAATAATTTGTACACTCCAAAGTTAGGAGTGAAGATCTCTATAGTCCAATTTTCTAACATAATACTATTTAGGGCAGTCTACATAATATGATATGTACTCAGACATTTAATACGAAATAACACCTGGTGAAGGGCTGAAATAATTTCAAGACAGAGTATTCCTCATACCTTTTCCTGGCAAAAGAGTTCCATCAGCTTTGCTACACCACAGCGAAGCTGAACCCCTTATTAGAATGACATGGTCCTTAGTTAGTACAAGGTCAGCTGGGTAGGACGCCATATAGTGAGTCGTAGCACGGACGGCTTCTTTGGTGTATACAGCAAGACCACATCAATATTGTGGCAAAACAGGAAACATTTGGCTTTCTCTTTGCATCCTGCATATGCATGTAAGGCGGGGCCAACGAACTAGCCGTATTACTGCTTCAAGTGACTCTCTAAATACTCGAAAAGCAGTTGAAAAAAACAACCCCATCAGAATTTTATCATGGATTGTAAACAAGACAAAAAGATCTTTATTCAGCGAGATTTCTCTCAAGGAACTGCTGTAAGATTTTCTACTGATTTTCCAAGAGAACTGTCAGGAAAAGTAAGGGTAATTACTTGTCTAATACTACTGGTTTACGTTCTCCGTAGACTCAGTTTGGTCACTCCTTTCATAGTTGTCACTCACTGTAAATTATTTGTCCGGCACAATGGACACTATGACATACTTTGTTATATTATTATTGCTACAGTAAGATACTACACTAGGGCTGCACCAGAGTTGGGGTAAGTAGGCCCGCCTCTTGATAATCATAACCCCAAATTATATGTGGCCAGACCAAGATGTGAATTTGCCAAATTTCCCACTAATCTAAGTACACACCATTTAGCTAGAATGTCATAGGAACTTGATGTGGTTATCCAAATGACAAAAAAATGCCATGTCATAGAATCCATACGCTATGGCAAGGTTATTGCAAAAGGTTATTTGACAGTGGAGTCTTGATCATGAACCTCGAGTTAGTTGTATTTTGTATAGACCCATTGCACTTGACGTCACTGGTCACATGACATAAAAGAAATCGGCCATCTTGGAGGACAATTTTGTACAGCAAGTATGAGATGATCGGAAAGAATCGTTCTTGTTGCTCTTGGCAGTCTGTTGTAACTTCTAACTTGGAAATATAGTTATAGACTAATAGTTAGACAAAACTTACTGAAAAATCAGAACTTTTGCAGCAGCTGCTACGAAGATCGTAATACAACTGCCCATTTCTGTCCTCCAACGGGTGTGGCTTATCTCCGTGTAGTCAAAATTCGTAAATTGTTTGTATTTTCAAAAAGGGATCACATGATGCTTGTACGTCCAACGGGTCTATATTCCAATAGTCTAGAACAGTGACAAGTACAATGACTTTCTTGTGACAACAGTAGCTCATACTATTTTCAGGACACCAGTAACCCAGCCTGCCTTCTCTTGAAACTGAGACTGCTAAGGACTAATCCCCACTGTACAGTGTTATGTAGTTGATGAGAGGTTGCTAGTACTTATAAAGCCAATAATGATTGGCAGTTAATTTCTAGTATTCAGTCAGAGTGTGAGTTTGAACTGAGCCTAAAGTAAGTACATAGGTGTATATTTATGGTATTCTTACTATGTTACCGTATAGCGGGAAATTTTCGTAAGTTCAAAATTTTGTATAAATCGGTAAAAGCACTAGAAATTTTTTCTCGTAGTTTAAATTTCATATACGCAGCGTGCGCTTGTATTGCACTTGATACGAAAGTTAAATTTTCGAAGTTTTCATTTTCATATATTCAAACAGCATACGAAAAATACGAAAATTTGCACTATACGAAAAATTCCCACTGTATGGTATATGCCTTGTAATCGCCATCTCTTTTCACGTTCAAACACTAAATTTCACAGTAAACTGGTTACAAATGCCTGTTTCCCCTCCCTATTCAAACACTACACACATGTACATGAAGATCGATGAAGCAACTTATAAAGAAACCATTGACAACATCAATGACATATTTCAAAATGCCGAGTCTCTCAGCTGTATAACACTGACTGAGGGCTGTCTGGCGTGTCTCACTGGCTATGCCATCCACTATTGTTTCAAAACACACTATGAGAGAGTGAGTTAATGATATATACATGATGATATTATAATTTGGACAAGGAATGTTATAGTTGCATTCTTGTTTATGTTTGGACTTTGTATTGCCCATGATGTGTATGCAGTCAGTGGAAAGGGCAGCAGCATTTATTCTACAACAGAATCATGAAGTTTATGAACAACGTGGCATCATATTTGGAGATCCCATGGACAGAGGTCTGAGATGTGTATCCTTGACAGAACGAAAATTAATCCTGATTTTGTTTGTAATGTAGTGTGCTTCTTAGGATAAGTTGGGCACCCTGTATATAATACCCTGTGAATGACATAATTATAAGCCTAATAATATATACATGTTTCCTTAGCGAAAATAATCTACTGCAGATTGAGGTCAACATATTGTCAAAAGAAGCTGAGAGCCAAACATAGTGTTATGAAATTTAATCATCCAGCATGGACAATAATTATGTATTATAACCACAGCAAAGATCTACATTTTAATTATTATGTTTGTGCTTAATTAATATCAATCACATTGTTTTGAATGTTTATTGTGTTCTTAATTTTACCAACAAATATTAATTATCCCATTGCACTACTACGTAAACAGTAACATACCACTGATGCCCTAGCTAATTTCAAACACAAAATAATCAAGCCTGCAATAACATTAATAGCACACTAGAATACAGAAAAATTATTGTATGAACTGCATTACAATAGCTAAGTTACTATGATTGCATGTATCCATACTACGTAGACTGGCAGTGCAGCAATGTTAGAATGAAGTGTATCCGAAGACAACATCTGCCATGAAATAAACAACTCTTTTCAATGAATTGAATATATTAGTCAGCAAATGCTCCTTTAGTTCTTCAGGGTCATGGATATTATCATTTTCATCTAATGTCACATTTGGAACTAGCAAAGATAACGTTTTCAGTGTCAACTTGTCACTACCCATACCCTCAAGAAATGATGCATTAAAACGAATCAGCATTCCTGCCTTAATCTGTAGAATAATCTGTTTGTACATGCTTGAGACCACAAGGGAAGCCTTGATTGAACTGTTTGGTTCATCAATGTCATACATTTGCACGACAATTTCAAACTCATACTCCAAGCTATGGTGAAAGTTACATCCTGCATCCACACATGTCAACATGTCCTTACGATCACCACACATAGCTTCAGTTTGACCAAATAAGCACGTGAGGGCTGTCCTCATAGGTTTAGGAAGAGAGGAAAGAGTTGTTTTACGATCATTTATGATTCGATTAATCTTGACGGAAGACACGTTTCCATTACCTTCCAACACACGGTCTTCCAGATGGATGCAGTTGAGCTGAGTTTGAACCATATTCTCATTTATCCAATTGTTGGGGCCACAATACTCCATGTATTGTTTGACCGTAACTGTATCAAGTGAAGGAGGTTCGTGAATATTGGCATAAAAACTTGATCCGAGTAGAAAGCAAGGGATAGCTAAAATTACCGGCACAATTACAAGATAGTCAGCTGGTATGTTCAGCCACTTTGCTTCCTTTAGTCGGTTGAAACTGAAGGCAAAAATAACGATTGAAAGAGATACGATGGTAACAAATGACAAAGATATAAAAAATTGTTGAGATATACCATAATAGAAACCAATTAACACAGGTGACACGAGAAAAATTAATGGGAAAAAAGGAGAAAGAGAAAGTAGAACTAAACCAATAGTTCCAACCTGTACCAATAAGGTTGGAGAGCAATATGATAGGAAGTCACGACACATCAGCCACCAACACAAAAAAATAGCACAGGGACCCAGTCCAGTGAAAAAATTTTGCCAAGCTTGGGAATAAATCAAATAGGCTATGGTAATGCCCTGGACAGAGATTTGCAGAGGGTTCACAATGCTTAGGTAAAGATTTTGTAGGGAGAGGAATTGAGAGGGAAGATGACTCAAAAAGTGAAGATACTCTGGCAAAACAGAAATAGTACTAGCAATAGACACAAACACATAAATCACACTGATGGATCTAGTAAGGACAGTAGCCATTACAACTGGTGATCGGTACATTTCAAATTGCAAAAAGACAAACAATGACATGCCAGCTGTTAACAAAGTCAGCAATTCGTAAATCATGATTTGCTGTAATGCTAACCCAACAGACAAGACAACAACAGTAAGAGAAAGAAAGAATGTTATGTAAGGAATAAGTGCATGACGAATGAGCTGTGATTGTACGCCAATAAGACCAAGAAGTTTCGATTCACTAAAGTAATCAAAGACGTTAGAGTACTCAGATAGAAGAAAAGCTTTCTCTGAATCTGCCATCAATTGTAGAGTAGAAAGGATCATGGAGCAAAAGGCTACTCCAAATATCACTGTGAAAACTGATGATACAATGAAACTCACAGTGAGCATTGGCAAAATATACGCCAAGAGTAGCAAATACAACTGATTTGTCGGAATGCTTGACCATATCCATCTCATTCCACGCTTCTCAATTGATTTCCAAAGAGAACTCTTGACATAACGTAGAGTTTGCCAAGGATACGAGAATACCTAATGTGTTTGCACATATGACACCAAAGATATACAATTTAGGAATTTATCAGAGGCTCTAGTAAAGCTATTATGAATTGGTGAGAGAGAAAGATAATCCCAGCAACTAAAGTCCATTTGGTTTGAGAATGCCAGTAGAAAAAATTGAATAATTTTCTAAATATCAAGCACCATTGGAAAGCGCTTGTTCTCCCTGTTCTTTTGGTTGCTATTCCAGCTTCCTATGCCTTACCAGTCAAAAGTTAGCTATTTGCCCCATATGAAAAGTATTGTATGAATTTCATTATTTCACTTCCAGCGGCAT
The DNA here is from genome assembly GCA_964030475.1 of Tethya wilhelma. NCBI lineage: Eukaryota > Metazoa > Porifera > Demospongiae > Tethyida > Tethyidae > Tethya > Tethya wilhelma. The sequence goes on along the minus strand of CAXIPT010000002.1, from coordinate 14,976,864 downwards.
TCTCAAACCAGATTGACTTTAGGAGAAAATTGAGCCAAAGGGTGAGGTGGTGGATTCCTTGCTATCAGGCAATGTGCCTGTACAGTCAACCCACCCAGGCAGGTGCGTAGGAAGCTCATTGCAGGTGGTGAGGCTGAAGGGGAGGCGGAGTTTCATAACAATTCGATACTGCTGAGTATTGCAGCCTAACCGCCTTCCTAGCTACTGCAAAATTGTTTCTTTATACTTACTTGCAGCTATGCTGTCCAAAATAAAGGTATCAAGAGTCACCAATATACATACCATTACGTGAAGTTCATCATTCTTATGGCAATCAAATGCAATGCTACTTTGTTCAATGAGGGCTAGCTGACTCAGCAAACATTAAATTCGTAGTGTGCACGTGATCGTGCAATATTGAACTTTGTACTCTTAGCTTGGCACACTGGGACAAGATGAATTTCTCATTTCTAGCTAGATTTTTGACCAAGAAAGTCCTGGCTGAGCGCTTCTGCGATAGAAAAGGAAAACTTGAAGCTCAGTAGCCAAAAAGTGGAGCAGCCATGGCCGCCCTCACTGCTGCCGTTCCTACGGCCCTGCAGGCCCATAATCCTGTCTGCCGGGGATCTCCATCGAGGGAAAGAGAATCAGTTGGGTTCAGCTGAGTAGGCCGAGATAAATTATGCTATTTTTTCTGCCTATTTTTCTTTTCTCTTGTTCCTTAAGAACACCTACAAACACAACAACTACAAAATCCAAACAAAAAGGAACAGGTAGTCTAGCTACCATAGTGTGTACAGAAGCATTTATAAGCAGTTAAACTTTGTCCTCCAGCCTACTAGTAGTCAATTTGCTCAACTTGATGATAAACACAATGCCACTCGGTACAGATGCTAGTGAGAATGCTAGATTATGCCTATTTTTCCAGAAAAATGCTCATTGCTTTCAGCTACCTATTTTGCTCAAAAAAATGCAAGCAAAATTTATCTGGGCCTACAGCTGAGGCCTATAGATAGACATCTTCTGTTCCAAATCCACAAGCATTCAGCGCCTGATTAGTAATCAGGAGATCTTGGGTTGGATTCCTTAAATTTGATCTTTCTTTCTCAGCAGTCCATTAACATATTTACATCTCACTTATGCAAATTAGAACTAGTACCTTTTTCAAAATGTTAGCATTCCTGAAATCTTCCAAAACATCTGGATCCAGATCTAGTGTTCCACCAGGTTGTGATGGTCCAGCTGTTTGTCCACGTGCATATCTAACAGCTGTTTCAACAAATGCAGCTTCTTCCACCTACAAAATTAGATCCCAAGGTAGTAATTTCCACCTCAACAAAATTAATAATAGTGTGTTACCTGTTTTGTTCCACTTGCTGCAATAGAATCACGCATTATCCTCTTTATGGATAGTAACATGTTAGGCTTTGCCGCCTTGCTCTCTCCAGAAGGAAGAATGCTACTTGCACGCTCTTCTATTTTATCTTTTGGTATGGCTATGTCTCCATCAGCCAATTTAGAAAACATTGTTTTCGCTACAATTCTAATCTGATCATCTTTCTCAGATGATTGTGTAGTTAGCTTCATTTTTTGTAACAAATCTTCTGGTACGTTGGTAGATGGGGGGAGTGTTGACATTGACTCCAGAAAGGACTTGATCCACAAGGTCGCCTCTTCATTGCCTTGTTTAGAAGCCTGCAAGAAGCACTTTAAACATTTTCTAAAAGTTTGTTCGTTTTTATACTCCTCTTGCTGGACTACTTGAAAGAGACGCAACCCTTCTTCCACAAGGGAACTTCGCTTGCTAGGTCTGTCACCCAATTCTTGTCCACCTATTTTCTCTACAGGCAGAGCTTGGACGTTTCTTTTCCTGACAGCCATCATATTAGACCTCTTAGTGAACTGGGACCTGCACCTTGATAACTCTGGACCTGCACCTTGATAATCTAGCTACATAGCGCAAACTCAAAGAACACGTGGTTAATCATGTGAGTGTCACGCGCAGTCTTCAACAGGAAGCAAAAATGGCGATGTGTAGTTGCTAGTTTTCAAGCAGGCAGCGACTCTTCCAACAGAATCAAGTGACCCTAACTGTTATGCTCTGTGGAATCTGCGAAAGAAACTACTTGGATCTTTACTTACCAAACTCTACTGTTTGTAATGGCTGGAGCAAGTAGGTGGTTGTGTCTATGTTGCAGAGTACTATGACATGTGAATATATACTCCACGAAAGCCTTCAAAGATAGAGTAGCACAGTATGCTTCAACACTCAGTTTTTTGTGTTAGTGTGCATTAAAGTGTCCTTGATCACATGTTCAAACAGTTGTGATACCCTACAAACGACACAGTTTTAGCTTGTGGGGTGGAATGTAGCTGTTGAAAGCAGAGATGAATCTTTGAGTTCTTGATTTAATTACTAGGTGGAGGAGGATCAGGAGGGGAGATTCCATGGTGTTTCTCACAAGTAAAGGGGACCATTGAAGATGAAGTAGCTGATGGTGAGTTGTATGTGTCCACCCTTTCCTCCGCACACAATTTGTAAAGATATTTTGTTTGTATGTAAAATATGCACCATATTTGCATGTCTAGTTACTGTGATTTGTACAAAGAATGATTTTTATTTTCCCTATAGAGGTGCTTTGCTGATGTAACACAAATGTAAATTATAGCCTTACTTTCTGCCCTTTCTCATACCCTTATGCACAAAAGGAGGAAAAGCAGGGAAATATATTGATCATTGGTTGAGTTACAGTATGGGATCAAACTAGCTGGATTTGATGATTTACAATTTTGTGAAAACTGATTGCTAGCTTATTTGTGAAGGGGGTGGTGAAATAATGTAAGCTCCTTAGGTCAAAACTAGCTTGCAAGCTTTTTATACTTGTTTGTGTGGAATTAAATACCTAGTTGAGTCTGGCTGCAGTTAAGAGTGTGTTTTGTGATGATCACTTTTTCGACATTCATTGCAGTGTCTGTACAAATGTGTTTATAGTCCTTGCTGTAGTCCGTGTGTGTGCGTGTGCGTGTGTCACTGTATGTATGTATGTGTGTGTGTGTGTTGTGTGTGTGTGTGTGTGTGTGTGTGTGTGTGTGTGTGTGTAGTTGTCTGTTCACTGAGAGGATCAATACTAGTTGTGCATATGTACTGTACGAACAGTTTTTGCATTAACGTTATTTAGAATTTTTTTATTCAAGATATTCCCTCTTGGTTGCGTGTAGTCATGTCTGTTGGTGTATGTATGCCTTCTCTGCTTTGAAAGTGACTCAGCGTTCTCTAGTTTAATAAACCATTTACTTAGTTTTACTGTGTGTTGGCATCCTTTGTACATGTAAATTCAAAGTTTTTCAGCCTTTGAGCCTACAGTACTCTTGAGTACTGTAGGAGTAGTCCACTGTCTGTAGTATACTGCCCCTACATGCATGCCAACCAGGAGGAATGCAGTAGAGATATGTACATATACTACATGTGCCTGTGACATTCATTGCAGTATATATTGTATGCCCAAAAGATTAATAAGTAGTAAACCTTTTTGTGTAGCAAGGTTGTTTTTCATCATTATATCAGCAAATTTGCAAACAGGTTTAAGCTATATAGCTGTCAGTATACATTGTATGCACTGATAGTTGTACACTGCATGAGAATACTGTTCCCAACTCTGTCTCTCCTCCCTAAGGAGTCTGTGGAGGAGGTTGGGGGTAGGAGGGGGAAACCAATCTCTTGGCCATGGAGGATGTGCTGAGTTAGGAAGATGTACTGTAATATGGTTACCAAGTGCTGGACAATTAAAGTTGAATGTAGGCTAGACAATAGCATGCCCACACATTTTGGACTGTGATTGTGTCCACAGTACTCGCGTGCTAGTTCATCCTTAAGAGTTGGCTGCAGGTAAAACATCTCTAGCTGCACTTATTAGCTTACATAACTCCCATATACAGTGTAAATTAAGTGAACAATTAATAGTAGGTTTTTCCCAGCACCTAAAGCATCACAGTCACAGTCTATTGAGCTAGAGTTTCTTTGAAATACATGGACGTATGACTGGGTTTCCTTTGCTAAAGTGATGGAATTTTTTTGCCCGAACTGTATGCTGTCCAAAACTTTGCAGCCAATTGATGTACACTCTATACTTGTGGTGCGTACATGTCACAGTGTGGTATTCAGTTGATTTGCTGAGTCAGCAAACTTTTTAGTGCTATAACTAGCAAATGCCTACGACATTTTGGGAGTGAGCATGAGCAGGTATTTTTCCATACTATAGAGCGGGTGCAATCAATGTCATCAAAACCGTAAGTATTCTATGGTGATACTGAAAATGCCGTAGTTTGAGATATTTTCGCGTTGAAAATATTCTGTACGTTAAAATTTCGCGTGTTTAATTTTTGTATATGCGTACCGCCTGCATTAATATTGGTAATGGGTTGTCAAATTTTTGAGTGTTTAATTTTTGCACACAGCGACGCGTACGAAAATTTCCCCAATGTGAACATTACTAGTTATTTTTGCCATACGAAAGTAAATGACAGCTATCTGTTTCTGCCTATAGTGCTCTGTACATTCTTGCCATACGGAAATGACTCATTTTACGTAATTACACCTGCTCTATAAGTACGTATTGTATTTGGATCATGTCAGCTGAGGTACAAAATTTAATGCGACATGTATGATGTCGTTTGTTACATGTTACAGTGGTTGCATAAAACGATGTGAGATTGGTGAATATTCACAGTTGCCAATGAGATGGTGTTTGTGTTTGTTCACTGCAAGTAAAGGACATAATTTATCATCCATTGTTTAGTGGGTTGCATATTGGTATAATTGGTATAAGGTTCAAGTGCTGTTCACTATGCTGTTGAGCATTCGTTTCTTGTCAGATTTGTCTCATAAATTGATGCTACCTGCTGCTCTCTTTTCTTTCTGCCTTGTCATTGCCATCCATGTATCCATGAGCACTGATGCATAAGTACTTACGAATCACACAAGTTAATAATTTATTGCTTACCATGCTGTGGTGTTTCTTCTTTGTCTTGGTTTTCTTACCTTTTTGCCTAGATCTCACAGTCTCTCCCTGTCAGTTACACAAAGCTACGCTGCACTCCATACATACAGCTAGCTAGCTACTACTTGACGTCATATGTTGTACAAGAATTTTTTTGCCCAAAATTAAAATAGGAAGCATTATTACAGAGTATGCCTACAGGCATCACACAGACTTACATACAGCAGAAGTGGGTAGACTCAAATGCCACGTTGTGTATATGTGGGCTCGCTCACACTTGCCCCAATAATTATATGCCATCATTATTGTTTCCAAAGATAGACTTCAATAATTGCTCATTGGTGTGGTCAAGCAGTCCAGTAAGTGGAGCACTCATGACAAATGTCCTGCTGAGAATGTAGAGTAGCTGTAAAGAATCACTGAGAACTAATAATAGAAACTGATGTAGTCACCAGATGCAGTAGGCACTGCCTGTGCTGTATAATACTGCTGAGTGAATACGGCATATACAACTAGCTTTCAACCACACTAGTGTGTGTTGACAGCAGCCAAACTGAACTGTTGTAACAGTGTTATTCACGAATGTACTGAACAGGTAGCCTCGTTCCCAGGCTCTCACCTTTGACCCTACACTACTGAGTGTAAGGTCAAAGGTGAGAGCCTGGGAACGAGGCTACTGTACTGTGGTGTTTTGCTTCCATGCAGCAGCAAAAAACCAAATACTAGCATTGGTTACTAGTGATGACCTTTGTCATGGATACACTGAAAAAATGTAACCTGTGTTAAGTCACATTCTCTCTGTGATACTCGTATTACAAATTATTATTCACCCTAACCTAACGAAAAGCAGCAGCACTTTAAACCCTCGGCATCTACACATGTGTAGACTGGGCCTGTTAAGAAGTGTAGCTTCTTTTGTTCATCATGCTTGTTTATATTCTGGTATAGGTTTTGTTGCTGCTAGATATCTGTCGTTGCAAGCAACTTTATTGAACCCCAGCATGCACAGTGACACTCTGTTCAATGTCTTTCCTTGATGTAAGCCTGAAAGAGCAGAGGTACTAGGTTCTTGGCCTTGCTTGGAAGTGCTTGGTGTCACTGATGACCATTTACCAACTTCTGTCATTCTTATCAGCTAACAAAATAACTCATTATCATGTATGTTACATTTCATGTACAGTGGCAGAGAATCAAACTGATAAATGAATCTTCCTCTCTCCTTCTTATGTGAAAGATGTGCTCTCATATCACATTTCTTTGTTGGATACACAAACTTCTGTATTTCCCATAATTGTAAATCCTGTGGTTGTAGGTCATGAGAAGGGTTCTTAGGGCTATCTTGGCCTAGAACTTCATGACACATGCCTAGGATTACTAGATACAGTAGTAATTCTAGGCATGTGCCTAGAGCCTAGAAAAAAGTAGCCTCTAGCCCCATCACAGATGTATAGACACCATAGTATGAGTATGTGGTGTTCAGTGGTGTCGATCATTTTTCATGTGTGTGCATGTACATAGAGTAGCATATCAAGTTATGTGTATGAAAGCTTAGAGTGGTATAATAAATTATGTGTATGTGTCTTCTCTATTCAGCTGACATCATTTCAACCGTGGAATTCAATCACGACGGGGAATTCTTAGCTACTGGTGACAAGGGTGGGAGGGTTGTCATCTTCCAAAGGGATGGAACAAAGATGAAGGTTAGTTATTTATTTATGTTCAGATGTTTTCTCTTCCTATCGTTACAAGGGATTTGCATTCTTTGAGATGCATGTCAATCGATAGCCACCCTTTTAAGCATAGATGGGTCTTAGAGAGAAGCCACACCAGTATCATGCTATTTCCCCAAAAGAATGTGACTGGATATCTGTAGCAGAAAACTGGAACAGATTTCTAACTGTACCTAGTTATAGCATAATCATAGTCACACAAAACTGAAAAAGCAGTAGTAGTAGTAACAAGCTCTTTGAGTCAATCGCATGAATCAACACATGTACTTGGATTTCGCATAATTAAACTGAATAACATGTCAGGAATAAATCAGCAAATTTTAATATTTCTAATAGGGCTAGACCGCCTGTTTCAATAAATTTTACTTATCAAATAATTTCCCCCTGAAAAATGTAACCTTCTAGTCTCAAACTAAAGTTGTTGTTTCAATCCAAGAAGGCTAAGAGTGGCAGTGAAAATGTACAGGATATGACATAATCAGTAATGACATATTGACTGACCATCTCCTGGTGAAGTTGAGTGAGTAATAACTAAAGGACATTTGCTACAAACAGTGGCCTTTTAGGTGTGTGTTGAGTGAAAAGTATGTTTTACAGCTTCTCTGTTGGTCTCCATTGAGTTCCTACACTTTACACCATAGTGTTCAAATATTTACAAGAGAATTACTAATAGCTGTTAATAGTTTATCTGCTCTGTGTGTACCTGTGTAACCACAGAATCTTACATGGTTAGTGAAACGGTACAAATGAGGTTCATTTGGTTATCTTTTGTCTCTTGCACTAAACTTATCATTGAAGACTTGTACTAAAGTATGCATGATTTTCCAATGAACTTTCATGTGCCATTATTATGTATTCACTTTCATTATCCCAAATGCAGGGTGTCAAACCAATGGTGACATCTCCACCTGTGTTTAGATGTGATTACAATGTTTATAGCACTTTCCAAAGTCATGAACCAGAATTCGACTATTTAAAGAGTTTAGAAATTGAAGAGAAAATCAATCAAATATGTTGGGTGAAGCAGTCTGGATCATCTCTCTTCCTTCTCACTACCAATGGTAACTTTCATAGCACACTATTTCTATGCCTCCCATTTCATGAGTTGTGGGACTGGTGTTTGTATTATAGAAGAGTACACAGTCTGCTAGCCCCATACATTGTCTATGTACCCAAGGTAGATAAAATTTTAGTACAAAGTGTACAGAATATAGTGGCAGGACACAACTCTGGAATGGCCAAAGGTACAGTAGGTGTTGAGAGTAGCTTTGTTCTGTCCCTACAAGTTATGCAAGTCAATTATCTGTGATTGTGTACCTGAGGCATCGTAGTGCTTTTGAGAAACTCAATAGCTAACCACCAAGGGGTGTGTCTTTCAGCTTTCACTTTTTCTATTGCAAATTGCCACCATAAACTATTTCATAACTGGCTGCTTGCCATGTATAAAGTTGTTGTAGTAGTCTTAGTCACCTGGGTGAAAAGCGGTTTGTGGAAATCCGCAGTTGCACGGTTTACCACGTACATGTAATTACCGTGGTTTTGCGCACAAATCAACCAAATACCTATGTGGTACGGTTTTTGTGCCAGCCTGGTTTGTGGAGTGAAACCATGGTTTACGGTGATTATTTCACAGCTTTTATGATGATAAAGACAAGACTAAGCTACAGTATACAGCTCTTCTAGCCTAGATTCAAGCCATGCACGCTAAGTTTGCCGATTCACAGACATACAGAAATTATTTTCCCTAGACACACTGCTACAACAGTGCTCATTTCTTACATTACATCCTTGAAAAAGCTTATTTTAATTGCCATACTTCAAAAATGGAGTCTTTGACAAAGAAAAACAGCTAAAGTGTACTTACAAATGCTACCACGAGGCTAAAATTGACTCCACCCATTTGCTGTGTCATCTCAAGAGTCAAAACTTTGCTAGTCTTGTAGCTTCAGGTGCTTTGTGTATGCCGTAGGTAGCCATGTCTACACGCCTAACAAATGAGTTAGCAACTGCTAGCTAGATTTTCTCTGTGGTTTATCGGCGATAAAAAGTGGCACACTGTGGTTTACCACATAATTCCGTGATTTTAATACAGATTTCCGCTCTCATTTCTACCTGGCCAAGCATTGGCATAGCACAAGTAACAATATTATGTTGACATTTTGGCTCAAAAGCCTTTGTCAGCTATTATCAATAGTAGTTACAGTAGATAGGGAAATATTTGTTGGTAAAATATTTCGCCAGTTAAACTTTCACATCATTCATTTGCAGATAGTTTTGGTAAAGATCCCCATACAAATAGACTTTAATTTTGTTGGTAATGGTTGTTGTCAAAAATGTTTAGTGAGGAAAATTTCCCAAACTACGGATTATATATTGTAACTCCTTGTGCAACTCCTCAAAGGAAATCAGCTGCTATGGGCTCACACACCAGCTCCAGCCCTGATAAGGCAATCCAATGTGACCTTAGGAGCTATTACCATGCCACCCATGTCATGAGTTGTGATACCATTGTTTAGTGTTTTAGTGAGAGTACTAGTAATTTTGATTGTACTGGAAGTTTAGAGTTCAGTGGCTACACACACTGTCTAAACAAGGTCATAGTACTTAGCCTTTGTGTGTAATGTGAGATAGTAGTAGGTAAACTATGCTGTATCATTTGTGCTTCATTTTCAGACAAGACTGTGAAGTTGTGGAAAATATCTGAGCGATGCCGTCGATATTGCAACATGAATACTCTCACCGATGATGGGATGCTCCGTGATGAGGAACACATCACCCAGCTTAGAGTCCCAGTGAAGGTCCAGGACGACATTTCCATAGAAGCAATGCCTCGAAGAATTTTTGCTAATGGTCATACTTACCATATTAACTCCATTTCTGTGAACAGTGATGACTGCACCTACCTTTCTGCTGATGATCTTAGAATCAATCTATGGGACCTCGAAAGAATTGACCAGAGCTTCAGTATCCTTACATTGATTGTGTAGTATACAATATCCTGTACAAGACTCCCAGTGCTAGTTCTGTACAGTCACATAGTTCTTCTTTGTAGTTCCTTGTAGTGCATCACCTGTATCCCCCCTAATATCATGACTAGACTTGTACATTACCCAAGGCCATGGCTCATTGAAGTGAGCTTATCAAAAGATTTCTCTTAGTAGCTGTTGGACAGGGTTGTTATGTAGCTAGCACTCACCTGGGGAATTCTATCATGTTGTATACAGAAATGTTGTTTTCTTAACACTTGATTGAATTAGACATTGTGGATATAAAACCAGCAAACATGGAGGAATTGACTGAGGTCATAACAGCATCTGTGTTTCACCCTATTAAGTGCAGTGAGTTTATATACAGCAGCAGCAAGGGAACCATTAGGCTATGTGACATGAGAGAGAAGGCATTATGTGATGAGCATGCAAAACGTAAGACCAATCTTTCCCTGTTTAGAAGTACTGTATGATGTCATTTGTGTTGTAAGGATGTTGCCCTTAGTACATAATTGAATTATCTTTTATGTTATTCCCGTGTTTAATGATCAAAATGTGTTCCTCTGATATCTGCAGTGTTTGAAGAGCCTGAAGATCCTAGTAGTCGATCTTTCTTCTCTGAGATCATTGCATCAATATCAGATGTCAAGTTTAGCTACAGTGGCAGGTATATCTTGTCCAGGGACTACCTAACTGTCAAGGTATGACATTTTTGTTTGTTTGTTTAATTGTCTTGGTTGGTTTTTGTTGTCAAAAAATTCTTGGATTTCATGCAGTTTGTAGTCGGAAGTGTTTACATTGCCAGTGATCACACCTGTTTTGCCTTGGATAATTGTTGTTTCATTGTGAACATTATTAATGTGTGTATTGTTTTATTTGATGTTTATTGTTTGTTGCTTTTAGGTGTGGGATGTTAACATGGACTCTCGGCCAGTGGAGGTCTACAACGTACACGACTACCTCAGAAGTCGGCTCTGCTCTCTTTATGAAAATGACAGCATCTTCGATAGATTTGAATGTGGTTGGAATGGTGATGATACGTATCCTATTACTCTTCATGATATAAGTATATTATGTGTAGGACGTAGCTTCCCGTGTTCTAGCTTTCCCTTTGTAGAGTTGATATTGATCATTGGAGGGGTGGGAGTGATCAACGAGACAAGACCTAGGAAAGACGTCTGTTAACCCCCTAATTTCATTATTGGTAGCAGTTTGATGTGGTTACACATTATTACTTCATTTGTTTTCCTGAACTTTTTCATCAGTAAGCTTATTACTGGGACATATAACAACTTTTTCCGGATATTTGACCGTCAAGCAAACATTGACTATTGCTATGAAGCCTCACGAGACATGACTACACTGGGCCAGATTCTTCGTCACAAACGAGTCACTCCTACTGGAAGAAAGAAGAGAGATGAAGTGAGTGTGGATAGTCTGGAATTCAATAGGAAGATATTGCATGCAGCGTGGCATCCTAGGGACAATATTCTTGCAATTGCAGCTACAAATAACTTATATCTCTTCCATGAACAGCAACCGTGACGATTGGCACGTTGCTGACACTAGCTAATGGTACTATACTCTTTTTCTTTTGTCTAAATTGCTGTTTTCTTTCTGTTGTAGCCATAGTACTGTGTATACACCATACTTATTTATAGAGTACATTGGTAATAGTGAGGAAATTATATATATTATTATTGATTTTTTATCGTAGTTACTGTAATAATTATTGTTAGTATTATTGTGATGACTTCTTAACAAGTACCTATTTTCCTGGTTGCCAGTCTGTTTTTATTGCTACAGTACATAATAACTTAAAGAAAGAAAATAATGTGTTTTGTGATGTTGAAAAAGTTGACACACTCAATTTGCTGATCATTCTAAACTTAAAGGCTAGCTAAATGTGCTATACATGAGTAAATCTAATTATTGTTCTGGTCCATTAGGAATAAAATGCTAATAAACAGCTAAATTCATCTATGCTGTGTAGACTTGATGTTCAAATGACTAGGCTTGGTCAGCATCGTCTTCAAGAAAGCTCTTGCGTCTCTCCAGAATCTTCATCAGCTTTGGGTCTGGGTCTTCTGTTACAGCAGGACTAGTGCCTCGGCTAGATTTTGGAGTATCACTTCCAGGGGACTCTCTAGATATCTGCCCAGATTTTTTCGTTTCTTCAATTGAGTCAAGGGATTCTGATTCACTTATGTGCTGATGCCGTCTAGCTAAAATTTTTGCCAGTTTTGGGTCAACCTCTTCGTTTTGCCCAAAGCTTTTGGAGCGCAAGAGTTGGTAGTTCTGGTATGCATGACCATCACTAGCAATAGGCCCCATTCCTATGCGTCCTCTGCTCTTTCTTAGCACCACTTCACTTGTGTCATCTGCTGCTCTGGCTTTGGGTGCAACGGGCGGAGCAAATCCAGATTTCATCGCTTTCATATCAAACTTTTGAGGTACTTGTGTTGATGAACTATCACTCTTCTTTCTTTTTAGGGCAAGTAATTGCTGTTCAAGTACGTCAATGCGATTTGATGCCGATTTTAGTAGGTTTTCTTTTGCTAGCAGACTTTGTTTTTTAGCCGTCAGTTCTCGGTCCTTGGCTTTGATGAGGGCATCCTTTGCACGTAAGCCTGTCTCATGGGCTCGAAGCCTGCCTTCTTTGCTTTGAAGTGCTAACTTGTACGCATCTACTTCTTGTCTCTGAGCAGCCAAAGCCTGCTCTTTAGCTTCAATCTCGAGGTTCAACGGTTCAAGTTGATCTCTAACTCCTTCCATTTCATTTTCTTTTGCTGTGACAGTTGCAGTCAGAGTGGAGATGGTATCCTTTGCTAGAGTTAGCTCACCAAGACTAATAAGCAAGTCAAGAATATTTTCGTACTCTAAGGGTGGCTGAGCAGAAAAAACCTTTTGGATTTCTTCCTTTATTGTTTTTGCTGCAACTCGTGTAGAAGGATCATCTTGAAGACACCGCGAAGCAAGTTCAGCAAAACCATGCTTGTCCTCCACTTCAGCAAAATATTTTCCTCGTCTTTGCACCTCTGATAATGTTGCGATTTCATTTGGGTTGTCTTCTTTCGGGTGATGCTTATACTCCAGTGGACTAGGTTGTCTTTGAAGGAGTATATGAAGAATTAAATCCCCAAAGTTAAAAACATCCCCACTTGTGCTGGGTACATCTTCAGGAGGCTGATATGGTGACGTTGAATCTATTGCGGTTTCCACACCAAATCGGACAACATCAGAGATCTTGACGTGTAGTGCACTGGTTAGTAGCACATTCGTTGCACAGATATGACCATGAGTCACAGGAGGGGCTTGCTCGTGGAGAAAATCAATTGCAAGGGCAACTTCATACAAGATAGAGATTTTTAGATACATTGGGACCTGAGGATACTTCTGAAGACATTGATCAATATTTAGTGGAAGTCTTTCAAAGAGCAGCATTGGTGGAGTAGATAATTGGCTGAAGCTGATGCCAAGGAGCTGGAGAAGATTTGGGTGTCTTAGATTGCTGAGCTGAAGACAGCTTTCACTAAAACACTTTCGAAACTCTTCAGTAGCAAATACTGATGCACGAATTCTCTTTCCAACACACAGTACTCCAGACATTTTCACTAGAACAGCTTCACTGTAACAGCCACTGCCAATGGTTTCATTGCTCACTTCCAACACTTTACTGTCAACAGTGAGGTGCTCAAGATTTCTGTTCCATTCATCAGCCATACTAAAACTATCCACAGCAGTACTAGTGGACGCCATCTCGTTCTACTGTACTGGAATGAAATTGTAGTGCCTGCACTTAACTAGGGTGTGGGACCATTACCAAAAGAATGTAAAAAATGCTAAACATTACCTTATATCATACAAGTACCATCATAATAATTTACTACCATATATGGTGACCAAACACAACATACTGAGAATACATGCTACAATAGAAGACTTAGATTATTGTAGTGCTGGTTTTATAAAAATCATGTTGATTTTGAACTTTTACTAGGAGCAATGTTGCCAATTTTACCAGCCATTAGATCAACTAATGCAAGAAGACCACTTCTTCTTGTTCTTCTGCCATCTAAATCAGAAAGATAACAAAATTTAATCAACCACAACTGATGGAAGAAGGGTTTAAACCAAGAATGGGCATGTACCATAATCTTTTTCCAGTGTTGGTAGTACTAGATCATTTGCAGAGAGTGAAATGAAGAAACAAAATGGTACCAGCCACAAGCAGATAAAGAAAAATGATAATACCTGAAAAGGAGAATCCATTAGCAAAATGTAAATTTAGATGATCGTACAAAGGGATAAATAGTTATATACCTCTTGAAAAGGATGCCAAACGGTTGCAAAGTACTGAAATGCAACATAATGCTCTAATATTAGGAACACTGTATGAGAATAAAACACAAGGGTTAAAATTTAATAACACTATTAAACTGACTATTTAATTAATACCTGTTCCTCCAATAAATCCTGGAGAGAGCAAGGAAATGACAGGGAATGTTGTCAGTAATGACCCATAAAAAACATGGACCAAAATTCCAAGCATAACAAGAGTCCAAGGTAATCCATCAAAAAACAGAGTTATGTACACAATTACAACAAACTGCAGATTGAAAGAAGAAGAGCATCAGTCAAATCAGTGTCAACATGAGACAAATGTCATTACATCTAGTGTTGGAATGGTAAGCCACATGTTCTATTGTTACCAGGTGGTCAAGATCAATAGGCTAGTACCATTGCATTACATGACATTGTGGTTTCTAATATCAGTACTGTATACCTAACTGTAATTAAATAATAATCGCACTCCCACTCAAAGAATTCATAAATCAAATATCATAATTTCACCTACCAACCTCAAACCTATGCCCCTCCATCCCTATGGGATAAAAAGGGAGAGTTGCATGATAACCCTTTACTAATTAACAGCATGTTACAATGATAGGGGCACTGTAATCACCTACCCCTCACATCATTCAAATCTTGGACATGGTCATTTTCCCACTTTATGTATAGAAAACTACTAAGTTAAACACTATAGTGTTGCTTCCAAGAAACACACAAAATTAACAAGACACATGAGAAGGGATTAGGTAAACATAACTCTCCCATGATATGTTATGGGTTCATGGTTGTTAGGCACACCCTATGCTAAGTGCAATGCTACCTACACATCAAAGCAATAATTGCACAGCATCAATTTCCCCAGGACTTCAAGGGCATAATTATGTAGAGTTTAGTTTACGTCTTTGTACTTGTTAATTTGAAGGAAAGAAATCATGACAGTAATGGTATCAGCTTTACTGCATGTGGGTTGCATTTGTTATAATTTTGTTAGTTGAGCATCAGTTTAAGCTTAAAACTGGCCAAAATACTTCCTTTTATCTAGACCATACTCTGCTGGCCTGCAACACCATTCCAATACCAATTCTACTAGTCACAGTCTGGCAATCAAGATCACCACTACCTCAATTGAACAACATTCCACAATAATTTTGTCAAGACCATTCAACAACAGACCAAATACTACAGCTAGTAAAGATAATGTATGTAAAATATTATACTAAACTTATTGGAAAACAATCTTGAGATTTAGCTGGCCATACAATAGTTCAGGCAGAATATAAAAAATCAATAGCTTCACTGAACAAAATTGCAAAAGTTGTACAAATCACAAGTCATGTTCTGTTATGTCATTTATCAATGCAAAGCACCAGCCAACTCAACAAAGATAGAGCATAATGCTGTGGTGCACGTACATTGAGTGTACCTTTTCCTTCCATGAACTGAGTCACCTTGGTCACCCTAGGCTTTGTTTGTTGTGGTCAAGTTGTAGAGAGGCATAGCTATCTTCATACCTTTCTCTTTTCTTTATGCTAATGACTACAAAGGTCATTTCTAACAGTCAGATTTAATGTACGGATTCTGAGCAAAGCACACCCATACAGAATGAGGTGGTCTACACACTGGTGGCCAGAGGTACTGGTAGGACGGCTCTAGACAGCTATAAAAAATGGACTCTTGGAATTGATGACTCAAAATGGTGTATAGTCATAGCATCTGTACACATGATTATGATAGTGCCTGAAAAACAACTTAAGAGTTAATCAGTATTGCACGAGATATCTCAACCATCAGAGGTGTGAAGCAAGTATATGCTTGTAGTTAGTACAACTGGCCTGCAACCAGAAAGGTTAATCCTAATGCAAAATGTCTAATCCTAACCCTAGCTAAAATGGGAGTAGGCGAAATGGGACTAACCCTTAGACACTTTAGGATGTTTCACATGGTGAGCGATGGATAACACACTGAATGTTGCAAGTGTTTGTTAATTAGCCTCGTTCCCAGGCTCTCACCTTTGACCTTACACTCACAGTAAGGAAGGCCGAGTGAATGTAAGGTCAAAGGTGAGAGCCTGGGAACGAGGCTATTTGTGATTATTTTCACACAAACCAGAAGGTGGCAACCACCACATGTTCTGGATTTGGAGCTGCGACCACAGCCAAGATCTTGACTGTCTAAAATTTCCATTTTGACTGCTGCATGACCGTAACTAAAATTTGATCTTGACCCTTGGCTGTACAACAAAATGCGTGCTTGACTGACGACCTTTACCGACTGTGGTGGAGTTTTGACTGCTGACCAGCACTAAAATCTTATTTTGACCATTGACCGTTATTTTTTGACCGTGGTCACAACTTGAAGTACAGTGTACACGGGAGTTTCCACCCCCTGCAAACATCTTTGATACTCTCATACACTAATTTCTACAATATACAATGAACACCCATGAAGGAACATCTGGCTACATCTGGCTAGTGACACCATCATAGTATCCCTAGCTAGATCTCAAATGTAAAATATCTTTTGTATAAACTATAGTGACTACCCCTTGTATAATCCATAAAAGCATACAAATAAATATGACATACCAAAAGTAAATAAGTTATGACTTTCTTTGCAAGCACAGAGTATTCTTCAACAAGTTCTGCAAGGTAGTACAGGCCAGCAGCTGCAAAATTACAAATAAAACATAACTATAAAGTATAACCTTTGTGCTGCATGATCAGGAACAATCCTTTAGTTCTCACCAAGTGCAAATATTGCAAATGTCACCTCTCCCACCAAACCGACCCAGCTCAAAATCCAGAAGAACATGGTAGGACCATCTACTGAGGCAGGATTCTGGCAGGACTGATGGAGACGCACTGCAACAAGTTATTTTAATTTTTCTCTCTAAATTAACGTGTGCATATGGTAAGGTGTCGACGATGGACATGCAAATTCAAGCACTGCATCTACTGCCATCTTGCTAGGTGATCCTTAGTCTTCTAGTCAAATTGTGCTAGGTATGTTTTAAAGTACAGGTATTAATGGTATTAGACACATGCAGGCCTCTTCCAGGCCCTGGCTACTACAAAGTCTTTGTGTAGTCTGGGCACAGTACAATTCAACTCTGTTTTTTAAATTTATAAGTTAATAATGTTGTTTCTTGCATATGAATTTAATCTTAACAGAATTTCACAATGAACCCAGTACTGCAGATGAAGGTTCTTCAACACAACAGCTAATTGCCATTGCAGCTCAAGGGGAAGCATTTTGTGAGGTGTGGCTAGCTGTCAGTCAGATGCCTTCATCAGCTGGGGAGCAACTTCTCCACAGCTGTGCAGCATGCATATACCACCACGTATTTGATAGACGAACACAGGTGGCAAGGAGGGG
Source organism: Tethya wilhelma (assembly GCA_964030475.1). Classification (NCBI taxonomy): domain Eukaryota; kingdom Metazoa; phylum Porifera; class Demospongiae; order Tethyida; family Tethyidae; genus Tethya; species Tethya wilhelma. Next base: position 14,959,443 of record CAXIPT010000002.1, on the reverse strand, counting down.
AGTGTGATTTCCACTCACAGACTGTGGGCAGACATTGTGCAAACTTGGCAAATGATGACTCCAGGGTGTACAAGATCAAAATATGAGCACAGGGCAGGTATATCCCTTGTCCATCCAAAACTGATAAAGGGACACTCCAACTTGATGGAAGCCTTGTACAATCTCCTCATCAGATTCAGAAAACACCTTAAGAAGAAGTATTGAAAAAGGATTTGAAGGAGTGGCAAGAAACTCAAGGAAGCAAAAAAGGAGAACACAACTCAAAGTCGAAGAACAAAAAGGTAGAAAGAACAGAAGCAAACAACACAAATTAAGAGATGACACATATAGTGACAGTGGACAATGTAGTTTCACCCACTGGCCAATGACTGTGCAAGTGTAGCTACACAACACACACTAGGACATCTTTGACCAGCTGCCCACTCAACAAAACCTTAGTCCCTTTATACATTCAAAGTTACTTCTATCAACGCTCATTGACCATAATCTTTTATAATTAAAATTTGTTTTTTCATGATAGTATGTAGTTTAACACCTGACACCTATGTGTATAGTTTAGTATAAGTGTAATATCCCATGGCAGCAAAAGTTACAGAATAATGGTTATAAATTTGTGATATTGAGGTACAGTTCCATAATTTCATGCATGTGCCACACCAGTTATTAACCTTGAATGCAAATGTCAAGACATGTTTCATTGAGTATACAAGTACATGTTGAACTGACTCTTCACACAACTTGTACATACCACCCAATAATTAATGGACTGACTCTTTTATACACATAAAGAAAGCATACCTACTAATTAGCAATAATGAAGTTGAAGACCAGATGAAATGACAGTACTATTAATGTACACTTATCAAGTACAGCACAGCTACCAATCTGCTGCAGAATCGGCAATGTAATCTTTTTTCCCAATTTTCCCAGCTTGTTGCTGCTGAATTGCATCCAATTTGGGACAGTCTGTAATTCGATGTCCTAGACCACCACAGTATGCACATCCCTTATCATCTACGGATAGAATGATAGCAACAGTCAAACAATGCACTAGGGAAAAGGGATTGAATAAATATTATGTGTGGCTAGGGACAAAATAATACAGTATGCAGTTGCTTTAGAAGCATGTAGCTATTGTGGTGTCTACAGACTAATGACATAAAGCAGTGGGCTACAGACGTACCTCCAAGGTCCAAAAGATCCTCACTAAGAGAGTCCAGCTGATGGAGGAACGGTGGAACCTTTTGCTTTGCTTCTACAAGAAGAGCCTTTAAGTCCCTTAGAACTGATTCATCTACAGCATATGAAAGTAGGTACCAATGTAACAACAGGAGCGCATAATGAGAAAAAAACATCAATTTTCTCATTATGCACTCCTGGTAATAAGACTAACAGATATCACAACCTCATTCCACTAGTTCTACAAGATTGGAAATCCTTGAGTGTAGTTGCATTTTCAACTGCCGTGTACAAAAGACTTACCACACATCTTATTGATGAATGTAGTAGCAATTCCAGTCTTTCCACAACGACCAGTTCTGCCAATACGATGAACTGTAGAGTCAAAGAATATTCTGTGTCAGCTATTATAATGACCACGTAGATACTACTACACAAGTAATAGAAAAAGGTACGATACATGGAGTAGTATAGAAATGCTCCTAAATGAGGTACCCAGGAAGAAACCAAAAAAGTCATAAAAAATAAAATTTTAGCAGCAAAATGCTGCCTACATATTGACACTGTTCCTTTAATCAGGATACAAGTAGTTCTATAAATTAAATGAAGATGGTAAAGCTAATGATAGCGTTGCACACTCGTACCGTAGTTCTCAATATCAGTGGGCATGTCATAATTGATGACATGTTGAATATTGGGGAAGTCTAAACCTTTAGAAGCCACATCTGTTGCAACAAGCACATCTTTACGTCCATCCTTAAATTCACGAATAGCCCACTGACGTTCTTCTTGATCTATTTATGCAATAGGAGAAAATGTAGTAACTACACACAAACCATATAAGCAAGAGTGAAGGTAACAAAGTATTGAGAAACAGTGTAAAAAAAAGAGACCTTTTCCTCCGTGAGTGCTCACTGCCCCTACACCCTTCAGTAAAAGGTACTCATGGATATCATCAACCTCTGCTTTTTTCTCAGAAAAAATCAATACCTATTATATTTCAAGAGTAGATAAGAAGAAGTAGTGTTGGCTATAAAGTAATGAACCAGTCAACACACAGAGCTAGGATAAAACTACTATAATTACAGGAGGTGGAGTTTTCTGCAAACACTCAAGCAAATAGACAATCTTTGCTTCTTGTTTGACATACTCAACTTCTTGAATCACATCTAGACTAGCTGCACCAGCACGACCAACATTGACAGTCACTGAAAGCATAAGAAAAGTAACAATTTTCAAAGTAAAGACCCAATTTAATAAGATTAGATCCTTTAGGTGCATACAATCAGCTCCATCAATACAGTGGTGTGCAGTATCAAATGAGTCACAATAACCAAGGTAACGTGGCATACCTGGTCTAACAAGAGCACTCCTGGCAAAATTCTGAATCTTCTTTGGCATTGTAGCACTGAAAAGAAGAGTCTGTCTTTGTGATTTGAAAAATGAGAAAATGGTTCTAATGTCCTCTTCAAATCCAAGGTCTATCATTCTATCTGCCTCATCAAGAACTAAGTAGCGACAAACTTCTAAGTTCATAATTTTCTTATCAAGTAAGTCCATCAAACGACCAGGTGTTGCGACAACAATGTGAGTGCCCCTGCAATTAAGATCACAAATTATGCGTGGTCAGTTAACAGGGTTACTTCTCCATGGCCACTATCCAGCTACTAATGGTTGAACATTAGCGATTACATTAGACTTTCTTCTTACTATCCAACCTAAATGGTAAATCAAATGCTCTAGGTTTTTGAACCTTTTCGCAATGGGGCATTAAAATATTGGGAAAGAAGTACAAGTTATGTAGATCAACAAATAACCTTCTGAGTCTTTCAGCTTGATCTTTCATTGATATACCTCCAATGCACAATAGAGTCTTGATTGTTGGGAATCCTGGGGTGTATTATACTAAGCATAAACCAACATTTGATGTGAGTGCATCATACTATACCTTCTGATTGTAGAGCATTGGAGAAGTAGGTGATCACTTCATAGGTTTGGTTAGCTAACTCACGCTGCATGATATTAAGATGACATAGTATGGAAGTGCACATTCTATGCAGAGTGTGACTTATACATAGCCATTTCAAAGTCAATTCCACAATGACTATTGGTGTACAATGCTTCATTCGTAACACTTACACTAGGACATATGATGAGTCCATAAGGACCTTCGCCAAAATTAAAAGGGAGCTTCTTTTCTTGTTCAAGAGAGAACATGATGATTGGTAGAGTGAAGACTAGAGTCTTCCCAGACCCAGTGAAGGCTATGCCAATCATGTCACGACCAGTTAGTCTATAGAATGATGCAAAGATGCATTAATGATCTTTATTGATCTACAAACTATAGTATCCTCAGAGCTTTTTGCTTACATAGTAGGAATGCCTTGTATCTGTATGGGTGTTGGGTGCTGGATTCCTTTCTTGTTCAATGCATCGAGAATAACCTTGGGAAACTTCATCTCAACAAACGTCTTAATGGGGGGAGGCACATCTTCACCTTCGGTTAAAATGTGCCATTTCTTCCTTATTCTTTCGTGGCGCTGCTGAGATGACTTTCTGATGTAGTAGGGAGGACGCCAACCAGTTTGCAATGACTGAGTGTACACAACTCCTTTAGCCAATTCTCCTACACTCATCAGTGCTCTAGTTTCTTGAATACTATGAAGAATCTTTTCTTCTTCCTGTAGCTGCTTGTCCAACTCAGAAACTTTGTGTGCTGTAGAAAACAGTTGAGTCTGACTGAGTACTGTTGCTTTGTCTTTCAAACTATACATAAAGGACTTGTCAGTGACCCAAACAAGAAGGTAGATTCTAAGGTTGCAGGCTTTGTCTCACAAACTAAACTACTGTAAATTGTGAAAATTTTGAAGCTGATAAATTTTTGCAGTCACTGTGGAGTAGGAAAATTAAACGCACGAAAAAATTGCAAAATAGTGGGTGGGCCTGGGGCTGCATAACGCAGTGATGCTATAAAAACTATTCAACATGAAAATTTAATACGACAATTTTGCAATTTATGGCAGTATTGAACCTTCACTTTGAGTCAGTGCCATGGAGATAGGCTAACCACATGCATTGGTGAGTAAGGCCACAACGCTTGTAACAACAAAAATTACATTGTATAATTTTTTTACCTTCAGCTTTCTTCTTTAGCTCATTGTGTTGATCTAGGAGACTAACTTTTGACAAAGTACCATATTCAGCAACATCTTGTGGTTCTACTTCTTGTTCAACTTTAGATTCATCTAAATGTTGGCGTTGAGATCGAAATTTGGCCATTTTTGATATCTACATGAAGAAAATGTATGAACGTAGCACGTCACAAACAATAGTTATATCTTGATAGTCTGTACTATGATCACATTAGTTTTAACTTGTGTAGCATTTAATACCACTGATCCTATAAACCTATAATATATTGTCCTAGTACTATACTATATTCACTCACTTCTGCCTTTCTTCTCTCCTTGAGAGGCACATATGGTACATATTGGCCATCACCTTCATCAGACATGGGCCCATCATTCTGCGGAGAAATTTAAAACTAATGTTAATACTAGAACAAGCAAGTATAACTAGACTTACATCAGAACCTGTAAACGGGTTGGATCTTTTCATGGTGCTCACTCTTCTGCTTCAATATGTCAATGTAGATTCAACGAACATTTCTATTTAGAGCACACTACAAAGGCCAAAGGTCAATAATCGCCACGACCTGGCTAAAAGGGGGTGGGGCTCAATCAAAACAAAAAAAGCTGCAACAATGTCTGGATCAACAAAGAAAGGCTATCTCTACAAACTACCTCAAAGAGGAATTGTCAAAGTAAGCTTATATACAATTGGTGTAAACTGATAACATTAAAAATTCTGATATCTACTAGAAATGGAACAAACGCTGGTTCGTGCTGCATCCAACAAGTCATGAGGGAGTTGTCCGCATGGAGTATTTTGATAGCGAAGAGTCTGGATCTGCAGATCAAAATAAGAGAACTATTCCACTTCGTGATAGTTCAAGAGTAGAACAAACCACTGGAAATAAAGTCCATCCCTATGTCTTCCAATTCAATAGCCAAATTGGTAAGGCACAGTTGGAGCTAGCTGCTAATCACTAGATCATTTTCATACATGCTATTAATTTAAACTTCTACACAGGGCACCATGTGCTAGCAGCCGATAGTCAAACAGACATGGAAGAGTGGATCGAAGCCATCAAAGATAATGTTCGTGAAGATCGTCAGCACATAAGAAGGAAGAAAACTCAATCCATGGTAGTCAAACGATCTGGAGATGAATATCCTACTGAATCACTAGGAAAAGGTTATGCAAGCAAACTGGATTCAGGTATGCACTTGTGTTGTCTACTGGCAAATACACACCAGAAAATTTAATTAAATGCTATTCTTGTCCATTTGCCATTACCACTTCCCCATCTACCATAGGAGTTTACAGGGTGACATTAGAAGAGAATGAGACGGTCCAAAAGCTGACTCTGCAAGGTGCCTACAACTTGGATATTAATCCAACTCACTTGTCTCTCACTGATCCTGTCACTGGTGCTACAGTAGCTAAGTGGCATTATAAAAATCTCAAAAGCTATGGGAAAAAGTCTGGAAAGTTTCATTTTGAGGTGGGCAAGGCAAGTAAAACAGGACCAGGACAACTTATGTGTGTCACCACTTGTTCAAAAGAGATATTTGGTATTGTAAACAACAATATCAAAAAGCTACGTGCACACATAGAGAGAAACACAATGAAGAAAGAACAGAGTGAGCCAGCTCTAAGGAAAGGCCACACAGTACAAGGTAGACCAACAAGTACCAATTCTTCACTCCAAATGGGACACCACCGCTCAAGACAATCAGCCTCAGGCATTGCTGGAGAGGGAGTTACAGGAAACTATCGTAAAAGCAAGGATTTAGAAGAAGCCGCAGTCTCAGACTCAGACCCTTCCCATTTATATTCTGTTGTACAAAAGAAGAAGCCACCCACAACACAAGCAAACGTACTAAGTAAACGTGACGTTGACAACCACTATTTCGTAGCAGAAGATGATCCATTTGCACAACTAGAAGGTAAATAGCACAACTTCAGCTTGCTACCAAAAATGAGAAAGGCCATGAGAGGTAGCTATATTTAAAAAGTTAATGTGAATGTTTCCCCCCACCCAGATCCATCAAGCTTATACAGCAAAGTAAATAAACCCAGAAAATCAGGTACACATGACATTGTGCATTCCTATCTTTCATATTCAATTATTGTCAAATACATACTGAATAATTGACACTCTCAATTCTGCATTCACTTGAGATGGACACAACATTTCAAGTTGCTTTTGCTGATGTAAATTTGAAAAGCTTTCCAACTACTAAGTCCTGCAAGGGTTACTTACCATTAATTGTGATTGTGTATACTTTACAGATACCAAGGCACCTGAAGCTACTACAGCTGCTGCCAGTGCATCTGATGATCAGTTATACAGCACACCGTTTGACGCACTTGAAAATGGAACTACCACCACTAATCGTTTTTCATACAATAGTGTTAGAGATTCCCGTGACAGTGCTTTGGTAAATATAGATGAATCTATATTTGATAGCATTGCAGAAGGGAATGCCACCGTGTCTCCAATGTCATCTGGAGTCCACAATCCATTTGGTAACAGTGATATATTGGACCTAGGTCAGCTCAATGACAATTTTTTTGACACTCTTGACCAAATGGATCACCAGCAGCAGAATATGTCAAGTAATCCATGGGCCATAGCAGGAACATCTTCAGCTCCAAGTACTGGCACTACCAGTGCAGCAAGCCCTTTTCAGAATGTTTGGGATGCAACCACTAACTTTTAACCACATGGCTTAGAGCTGTAGATATGTATATTTTATTTTTAAAGTGTTGCACATACTGTGTTGAGTTTGTATTGTAAGTTGTATTGTAAGTAGATTCATTCCAGATCGAACAGTTTGGGAATGTGACTTTGTGTAGCACCCAAGGTGGGCGCGCACCTGACCCGATCATGAATGTAATTTAGCATCGTCCAAGAAGGGGTGGGGCTCTTGTCAAATTAACTGCAGAGATGTCTGTGGACAGCATCAGAAAGAAGGGATATCTTTATAAACGACCTGTCAAAGGATTTGTAAAGGTAACTTATACAGCTGTACATATCAATAATAAGATTATTCAATACTTGCTAAACTCACCATGTGCAGAAATGGAGCAGAAGGTGGTTTGTTCTACATGGCACTACTCGAGGTGGTGTGGTTCGAATAGAGTACTATGACAATGAGGGCTGTGAGATAACAGGAGAAGGCAAAAGAACCATCCCACTTAGAGATTGTAGTTCACTATCAGAAGTTGTTGGCAGTAAAGTACATCCTTATGTTTTCCAGTTCAAAACCCCTATAGGTAACAGTTACAGCATTAATTTGATCTTATTGGCCTATTACAGTACTTCATATACGCCAAACTCTTTTTTTAACAGGCCAACATGTATTTGCTTCTGACAGTCAAGTGGATCTAGAAGAATGGACTGATGCAATTCAAGAGGCTGTGACCGAAGATAGACGCTTACGAAAATCCCAAAAGAAGAAGGGTGCAAGTCAACACTCCTCTAGCTCTGGACGAGCAGAACAAAGTATGTCTCAGCCTTTACACCAAACTATTAATGATTTAACTTATCATAAATGCAGTGTATTACAATAAAAATATCTTTATAATTATGCAGAAAAATACATCATAACACTTGAAGAAAATGAAACCACAAATGAAATGGGTCTTCAAGGTAAATTCCATTTGGACATTGGTCCATCCACTCTCACACTTCTAAATTTTCAAACTGGAGCTCAAATTGCTTCATGGCACTACAAGCACCTCAAAAACTTTGGCAAGCAATCAGGCCAATTCTATTTTGAGATTGGTGCTCTACCAGGGGTTTCTACAAAACCCGGTAATTTTGTGTGCAACACAACCAGCTCCAAGGAAATCTTTAGTACAATCAACAACAATATAAAGAAGCTTCGTGAGAATGCCAGTAGGAAGCCACCTACAGCTAGAGGTCAGCCGAGTCAACCAAATCCTCCATCCCAAACCACACAGACAAAACCACAAGTAAAGCAAAACATGCCTACTCAGAAAACAGAGACATTGCCACCTGGTCCAATAAAAACTGCACCGACTTTAACATCTGAAAACAAGCAAATTTCAGCACAATCTGCTTCTACTGACACCAGCAATTCTAAAGATGAACCACCCAGAAGATACTCTGTTATGGCAGCAGGTGGTAGAACGGCAGGAAGAACAGGTTCGGCAAAACAAGGTAGTGCTACTGGGCAACATGGTTACCCACAGGTTCATGAAGATGGCTTTATCTGTGAAGATGATGATGGCTTCTCTTATGACTCATTTGATTCATTTGACTCATTTGATGACGATGAAGCCGAGCAGCCAATGTCAGAAGTGGTTAACCCATTGACAGCCAACACACAATCTGAAGGTGTTGATTTTGCACAACCAGTTGAAAACCAAGTGGAAGGTCAAGTTGAAGGCCAAGTTGAAGAGCACTTTGTTTCCGAACCTGACCCTCAGACTTCAAATGTTACAACAAAAGAGCCTACTACAATAGAGCCTTCAACTATAGCAACTGAAGCTATTGACAAAGCCTTTAGTCCTCAATCTGTTGCAGCTAGCAATACCACTGACACAACCACTAATCCTCCATTGGCAAGTAGGGATGGTCCACTACCTACTGAGCCTCCACCTCCACCTGCAGATCAAAATGATCCTTTAGCTACTGAACTAGATAATTTACAAAATGAGTTGGCCAATTTTGGTTTAGAGGCTCCGCTGCAAAATGAGCTGGCTAATTTCGGTTTAGAGGCTCCCCTGCAAAATGAGCTGGCCAATTTTGGCATAGAGGCTCCACTGCAAAATGAATTAGCTAATTTCGGTACAGAGGCTTCCAATAACTCTGGAACTGCACTCAATATGGGGCAAGAAGCTGCAATAGATGACATAGCTAACTTTGATCTAACTGCCTTACTAGACACCACAGGACTACCTTCAGAACCACTAGTAATAGGTGAATTTAACCCTGATGCATTTGTCAATCTGGATTTAGGTGCTATGAGTCCTGACTTCCTACAGCCATTTGAACCGACAATGGATATTGATGCCTTTTCCACAGAGATAAACAAACCATAAACACATTAGTTCTTTTGTTTCTAACTGTTAATGTTTTAAGTTACATAATTATACATAAAATTATTTCAGAATAATACGGTATACAATAATTTTGCTAATCTGTCAGTTGTTCAATGATTAAATCTTACTTTTTTGGTTCTTTTGACAAGACTGTATAGGAAAGAAAGTATTGGTGTTATAAATATTGCAATGTATGTATGTAAATAATGGAAGAGGAAGTTACCTAGAGTGAGCTCCTGGCTGCTTGTAGATGGATTGTCCCGGTCTCTTCCTCAAAATCTCACTAGGTCTAGGAGAAATTACACGATGAAACACATCAGATGAAGACATAATATTTGATGAGGACAGAGATGATGTTGAATGATGGTTTCCTAGTTTTTGATCCATGTTTTGAAACTGAACTTTTTTCAATTGTTTTTGAGAGTAATCCCCTGTACTATTAACGACATCACCAAGCTTTTGAGCTGTCATGTTGGCACCATATCCATTCACCTCAGCTGAAGGTAAGTCAGACCCAGAGTCATCACAGTCACTGAACAGTTCAGAGTATTCTCCTGTTAACAGGTCATCCTCTACAAGAAATTCTGAATCAGAAGTAACTGGAGAAGGGCTACGAGAGTATGCTTGTGATTGTGCCAGAGCTGGAGTCTTATCTTTTGGCAAAACAGAGATGGTAGTAGGTCTACATTGTTGCATACGACCAGAAATAGAAATGTTATTTAACTTTGATATTGCGACAGATGTGTGCATAACTTGGTGTTTCATCTGTTTGTGGTAAGATTGACGTTGAAGCTGTTCGAATTGCTTTCTAAGGGAAGCACACTCAGATTCTTCAAGACAGTTCTTTGATATGTCGAGTTCCTTCTGTAATCTTGTAAATGTTATTATTAGAGGAGTGAAATATGCTATAAGTTTCTTATCTATATATAGCATGAAAAATTCCAAGTTAAAACACACTAGGTGCTATAGCTACAAATGTATCACTTCAACATGCCATACAATTATAAATCTCATCAGTTACTTGGGGTGCACTGTAAATGTAAAACAGGCTAAGAAAGGTGATTTAACCTGCACAAATTCTATACTATCTTAGTATGGTAAACTTTTCAGCTAAAACTTGATCACTACACAAACGCAATGATTGTTGTCAAACATTTGTGTTGACAAAGCAAGACACTTGCTTTTGTATAAAACACACCTGGGATTTCAAAGTTGATTTGATGATAGCTAATAGACATGTCACAAGCAACAGTTATGCATGGTGGTTGTCTCTTGTAATACATTTTAAACAAGTGTAATAAAAAAAAAGAACTGAGTTCTATCACTTACCTAGTGAACTCAGAGTGTCCGCAGACAGCATGGCTACCAGTTCTCTCTTGGAGCAGATTGTTCTCATTTGTTTCTTGGTCCTTCAAAACTCTTCGCAATTCTTCTAGTTTTATCTGAGAAAATGTCATAAAACTAAATAGGGCTCACTTTTTTTTTCCAGCTTGCGACCAACCTTATTTTGCGATAGTTTTACTTGCAAGTGACTTATTTTATTACAGACAGTCTGGTATTGGTCTCTTTGAGTTGATACTTTCACCAATTCTGTAGTAAAATCAAAACTATCATAATTTAACACCAAATATAGTGCATTGTAGCATTCATATTTACCTGTTTCTAAGGACAGTTGCTCTTCACACAGCAGTGAGAGTTTTGCTCTGATGTGTTCTTGTCTGTTTTTATATCCCAACGTTTGCATGTCATAACAACAACTAAAGTCAGTAAGTTGATCCACAGCTAGGTTGCACTGCTTTTGGTAATCTTCCCTCTTAGATTCCTGCACATCATGACAATAATTAATTAATGGCCATGCTATCACTATCATTGATTGTGCTGGAAGACTAAAGATATTATAAGGGAACAGAAATAGAGGATGATTCAATTCTGCATATCACACTGCCACTATATAATAAGTTGATTAACACACAGTGTATATAAGACTTAGAGTGTGCATAGTGTTCCCCACGTTCACGTCAATTAATTAAACCTCCATATAGGTGTACTTAACAGATCTTTATCTATCATACTGATGGTAAATTTGGGAAATTGTTCTTCAAATTGCTAATCAAAAATCACCAAATGTATGTATGTGCTCCTGTAGATACAAGCAACATAACATGACATTGTATACCTCTAACTACTCTGATAATGCAATAAATCTTTTTAGTTATCCTTTCTGCACTTGAGATTAATGACAGCACACTAAGGCCAGGACTTAGTGATGTGTATAATAAAGTCAAACCTGGATTGATACATTATCAGAGGCTGAAGAGCAACTCTTTGGTGGAGATACTACACATTTAAACCTGCCCATCTCTATAAATGAAGGTACATGGACTGACTGAAATGAGGCACATCACATTTAGAAAAACTTCTGTTGCAATATGGGATCTCTATGCAGATCAACCAAACATGTCATCCAGGAAAAACAAGATGAGAAATCCTACTACAAAATGTTAGCAATCACAGCAGATTCTCCAAATATTGTTTGAGAACATATCATTTTGTAGCATAACAGTATGGATCACCACTGATCATGACAGGTTTGAGGGAAGGAACCCAGATTTAGAGTCAGAGATATGCTATTCAAGAAACCTAAAGCAATCTTTGCTACTCCATTCTGTACTAGCTGAGAAAGCACTTGAAGCAGAGTAAACTCTGCCCCAACTGTTGAATATAATGGTGACGAGACATCCGCGAAAGATATACACCACAAAATTTTTGCACTATACGGTATGTATACTTCATAATTTAATATTATTATTTTGGTAAGTCATGGCCCCAGGAATAAATTTGCTTGAGTGGTATATGCAAATAATGATTACAAAAATACATTCAAGAACGTCTGTTTAAAAACGTAATAACATGCTGTACAATAAAAATAGCCCCTCCCACAATCACCATCAAGGCAATAATAGAACAACGTCTAGTCAAAGTTATAAGTATGTCTGGTGGAATTTCAATAGTAAACCATGAGCAACGCTCACCTTATAATAGACTGCACCTTTTCTATACATGTAGTGAAGTCACCAAACCCACAAATTGACAAAATAAACCCGCTGAATTTTCAGCTAAGGTCTTTTTGTGTAATGAGGTATAACATGTGCACCGGAGGGTAAGCTGATAGGGATGCAATTGCCATATACATATTGCCTGGCAGTAATAAAAACTACACTAATATGCACCTTTAATTTGGTTTCAGTTGATGAGTCAGTTGCCTACAATCACAAGAGTATAATAATTATTATAACTAACCAGTTCTTTTTCCAGTTCATCATTCAAGCTAACAGTGGACTGCAACAGATCCCTTTCAACCAGATCACATTCTTTGAGGAATTTAACTTCCACTTCAACATTAAACAGTTTGTTATTTTTTACAGCCAACTCTCCTTCTTTTGAAGACACTTCATCCTCTGCTTGTTGCACTTCAAACTGAATTTGCAGAACTTTCAAACGTACTATATAATTCAAAATTTAGACCCCATTGCAAGATAAACACAAGTATATAGAGAATATGCTGTGCTATGAATTATTTGAAAACTGTAGGCTATACATATTTCTATATAATTTGTTCTTGTAAGTTTATAAACTACATTACTTGCATTGTTTGATATGTTCTGATTTAGCTCTTGAATCCCGCTCTGAACAAATTATCTGCTCAAACAACTTATTCAGCTCAGTAGACATGGTCACCACAAGTTGTTGTACAGTACAGCTGCTGCTCATATATATGGCCTTTGCACTTTTAATAACGCGCACAATTGCATACGCGCAAGAGTGAGGCAAAGGTCGTCAATAGGGCAAAGGTCGTTCAATATGCATTGTACAAAAATAATAACACTCAGTAAATACAATTGACATTATACAATAATAATTCATTGTAAAAGCATAACAATATATACATTAATAATAGTAGCATTTGTATCAAGATACTGCTTCATATGCTGCATGAAAAATAAGAAACATTTACAGAATGATTTGTTCACTGTACAAAATTTTCGATTATTGCATACCTTCCCAAAGCTGAACCCATCCATTTTGATGGCCTACAGCAAACAGTTTCTTATCATTTGAATATGCAAGAGCAGTTGCAGCAGAAGAACTCTGCACAAAAAGTACAATTTGCATCCATTTATAACAGCTTCGTTCCTAGCTAGCCTCTTCCCTGAATGTAATATGCGGAATGACAGATCATAACCTACCTGTCATTCTGCATGTACAACAGGGAAAAACTTTCTGAAAGACATGACAAGTAAAAACTTATAATAGTCTATATTTTTTGTAAGCTTGTGTATGCGCCTTTGATTTGGGATGTTACTGGTAGAAAGGGTATTGGGACAACACTTACGTAAGGTCTCGGTAGTAAAAAAATTGAACTACTGGAATGAGTATCAAAAACTTGGACTTCTCCACTACTCAACCCAGCAGAGAGTTGAGTATCATCTGGGCTGTAACACAAACTACAAATAGAACTGCCTGAAAGATATAAAGATGAATACATAATTATGCGTACAAAGAAAGTTTAGAATAATTATAGGAGAGGTACCTTTCATCACTGTAAATTTTTGCAAAAGTACTCCTGACGAAACTTCCCAGATGCACAAGTTTTCTGAGCATCCAATAGCCAAACACCTATAATGTGCATGCATGTGAAGAGTTGCATAATTATGGAAGTCACAGAAGCTCAGTTTTAGCTTCAGCACTGCATGGCTATTCCTTACATAACCCTTTAAATTAGTGCAGAGTGGGGTTACCATAGTTAATTGTGTGAACATGTTGATGTATTTCATTCCACACAATTGCTTCACTAGTGGTTATTCTAGCTCATGTATATAAAGTAATGGCTTCACATGGCATTTGAGTGCTCGTATCAGGCTAGAAGATACATGCACAATAGGACTCTTAGGATAATGTCCTAGAAAGTAACATGGAATTGAACTCACCGTCCATCTTTTGAAAACACAGTATGTACACCTGTATCTAGTCCACCGTCACCTAATAGCAGCACCAAGATAGATCATAGCAAAACAGCAGCAAACAAACTCAATGAGACTAACCTGCATCAAATATTTGGTGTAATTCATAAGTATCCCAACTGAAGCAATACACCAAGGCATTTCCCTTTGGAAAAAACAATTTTCCAGGCTGCAGTGCAACAGCTAAGCAAGGACGATTTGCAGAAGGTGATACAGAGATACTGTAGGTAAGCAAATCACACCAATTATTACAAAGTTATATTGAAACATGCCTAGAGATATACCTGTAGATACATCCTGGTTCTTCAAGTTCTTTTCCAATACAAATTCTGTGCTCTGGGGCTGTAAGTATGCCTTGTGTTTGTACAACAGAAGACCACACTTTTACAACATTGCTCTCCACATTGGCAGTGACAAGTGAGCCAGTGGGGCCGTATTGAACAAGATGTAGTGGTGGATCCTCAAGGCTTTCGTCTTCACAGCTATCATCTGCAACAGTTCTTCTTTTTTCAAGATTTTCAATATTAACCACTTGAACTGAGGTAGACCCAACAACAAGGTGAGTGTCTTTCCATTGGTCTATTGCAAGTACTGTATCTGTCACTCTTATTGTAGTTTCAGGAGACAAATCTGAAGTCTTCCATACACACACCTGCACATGTACGTATGTGTACATCAACACAAATGCTATAAAGAGAAATAAAATAAGCAACAAACATGGCAATCGCGTGATCCAGATACAAGATTGTCCCCACAAAATGTAAGTGTGGTGATCATTCGGCCAGAAGATGTACAACTGGAGGAAATGAGGGCATAGGGCCTGACTTCTTTGGGGATAGCTTGTTGAAGTAGAGACATCATCTATGAACAAAAAGTGTTATTCAGTCTAATCAGCAGCTTACACACTCTGAGTAGAACACTTACATTTAGATTTTGTTTTGTGAATGCAATGTCATATGGTGTGAGGTCATTGACATCCTTAGCAGTGGGATCAGCACCACCACTTTGGAGTAGCAGCTCAGTTATCTCTAGATCACCATTATCAACAGATTCATGTAGGGGTGTTCTTCCTTGGCTCTCTTCGTCACTCACAGTAGCACCACTGAGAGCAATAGGGTTACATAATCAATATCTACATACACAAACACAGCTAGCTGCATACATAAACACAAGGTTGATTTGTGTACATTGAAGGGAAACTAACTTCGCAATGGTTACAAAGAAAACAAACCTAAACAGAATTCTAATCATAACTAATCGTAATAATGTATGGCAATCAAGAAACTTACTTTTGAAGAAGAAATTGAACAATATAGAGGTGTCCACTCTTGCAGGCTTCCATCAGAGGTGTGACTCCCTGGTTGTCTTGCTGATTAACATCAGCTTTGTATTTGACTAGCAAGTCTACAACATCAGGTGCACCCTTTTGGCAGGCCAAATGAAGAAGACTAGCTTTGTTAAGAGGCTCAACACAATTAGGGTTAGCTCCATGCTCAAGCAGTGTCACCATAGCCTGTAACAAATTGACAATGGTTGCACCCCACAGTTAGTACTGTCATCATATCACAAGACTACCAAGACTGATATGGAACAAGGACAAGAATCAACATAAATAACCTAGAGATTGCATGAGCAGACAGACATGTTTTACTGCTTGAAATAATTATCAATTTATTTTTAAGCAGCACACACTAGAATGAATAAACAGTACAGTATTCAACAATTATTCCTTACAATGGTGACCAAAATAAGGAGAAGTGATATTAAGTTGCATTAATACAAACTGTCACAATACCAGTACAATAATGTACCTGAAGATGGTCATTTATAAATGCCAAGAATAGAGGTGTATAAGGAATGGCTCCACTGGAAGGTTCGTCAAGGTTAGCTGTAAGAACCTCCTCTTCAACAATCTCTAGGTTGCCATCCTAGACCATACAAAAATCAATTGGTCATAATTGTATGGACTAATCGAACCATAACATTACCTTGCAAGCTTGATGAAGTTTACTGAGTGGAGTTTGTATTAGACTGTTGATTATAGCTGGGGGAAGACTTTTGAATACGATGCTCTGTATAAAAGGACATTAAAACTATGTGCATTAGCTGTAGTGATAGTGTGACCATTCCCAACAACTCAAGCACATTGTCAACCTGAGAATCAAAACACAAGTTTTAAAAAAACACAACAATTATCATTTCCAGAAATGATCACCATCAACAGATGAAGTTTATCAACAACAACATTGAAACTAAGCCACATATTCTAGCAGGATGCTTTACAGGGGAATCACAACAGTAGATACTGATGCAAGCAATGCATACTACAAGGACAATCTTTATCAAACTTGTACAACCTCTGACAGGGATGAAAGGATTGCAAAACGGTCAAAACAGGACTCGGAGAATATTATACAACCAGTTATGGTCATCAATGCAACTGGTAATGCACAAAGGTGTTTGGCTACAAAACATAATAGGGTTGTCATTGCATTTTTTGTTTGTAGATTCTATAAACAAATAGTAAATGTTACTGTAACACAAAAAGTTTATAGCCATTCAATGCCCGCTGAGTATACAGAATCATGATTATACACAGAGTTTGCTAAATCAGCATATATCTCACCATTGGTCTCTCTGATGCCAACGGTTCTCCTGAGATGTTCTTGGACTTCCTGTGCCCAGGACTGGCAGTCCCAGACACATCAGAGCCTGAGCTACCTCGATGGGTATATGAAGCCCGCAAACTGGAAGACACTGGTCTAGATCTACCACCAGAAGTGTGCTTCCTCAGAGTAACTTCTGCTTGTGATGGACTCTCTTTACTCCCTTTAGAATTTGAGGGTGGACGTCCTTCATCAGTAGAATTTGTTCCTTTGTCCTGGTACTTCTCCTCAGTAGCATCTGGTTCATCATTTTGCTTTTCTGAAGATTCTTCTTTATTGAGTTGACAAATAAAGCAAGTGAATATTGGAAAAAAATTCCCAGATATTATATCTTACTTGATTTTTCACTTTCCACTTGCTCTGATAATACTGCATTCTTTGATTTGTTTCCTCCACTTTCATTGCGAGATGCACGTTGAGGTTCGGGTGCCTCAACTTGTGAACTGGGTCGAGAACTGCTAGATGTTCCTCTACCACTATCTACATGTGCACAACAGAAATAGAACTACAGTGGATTACCACAGATTACACAAGTTATACATGCTAGCAAAGATAATTTCTTTGAATTTTAACTGCTGTTGAATACTATGATGCTCTCTATTCACATCTTCTCAAATTAATTGTCCTTTGCACAGCACTATGAGGCCTAGCTAATCTTGAGCAACATGTGCTGGTGACCAGCCTCACCTTCACTGGGTACTGGTGAGTTGGTATCACTTCGAACATCTTCAGTCAACACAATCTTGTTTTGCTCTGCAATGTCATGTCCATTAACGGTAGAATTCTGTCTGGTGATTAGAGTATCTTTCTTTGTTTTACTATTTTCTTCCTCTGTTTCCTTCTCCTTGAGAGTCCTCCTTCGTTCTTTGAGGCGTGCAGCACTGAGCATATAAAACAATAGTGAATTGAATATGTCTTACGGCAAATATAGCCACTAAGAGGTATATAATTATTACTTGGGTTTTATCACAGGATCAGTGAGAGTGAAACTTCTAATCATGGGAGGTCGTGTTTCCATTTTGCCATCAAATTCTAGACTCTCCTTCTTTTGAGGTGGATCTGTCACAGGAGGGAGGCTTGTGGTAATTTCACCATCAGATGAGGTCTTCTTTGGGCTGGGCACACGCAGAGACCCTGTAGATGCATTCATAGACACAGGGTGTATAGTGTGCATGTTAATAATGTACTTCTAACAAAACCCATACAAACATTATAAGAATTTTGAACCTGTTGGTAGTCTGGTCCTTGATGATGTCACTGGGGAACATCCTGCACACGCCCTTCGGGGATTTGCACAGCAACTCCAGCGTCCTCGATTGGTGAGGCCATACACCCCGTGGTGGTGGTGGGTGAGCATACTGTTACCAGCATCAGCAGCAGCTAGGGCAAGAGAGTAATCATAATTGCACTTATGAAAGTATGAGCGTCTGTGCATTTGCCGTGGCTGAATAATGTGAAAATTAGAGTTTAGCTGAGAAACAGCTGAATTGAAATCCAACATCAATACTGTTGTGCTGAAACTAATTCAATAGCCACACAATAATAGAAAATTCTTGGAATTTGCTTGCTCCTGATCCCATTTCATCCTACTGGCCATATAGCACCCAGTCAATAACAATCAACAAGCTTTGGTTGCAATACGAACAAACATGCTCCAGAAGCTTGTAGCAGACTCCCTAGACACAATCTGTCCACACATGGCCTCCTACTACACTCCCAACCACCTCAATCAACCAATCCCATGCACCCATACAAACACTGACATCACAAAGAAATTTGAGGACCAACATCAGTGACACTGAAGCTAGCCACTGCCCATAACATCTGCATCAGCCTGCTGGAGGACCCCTCAATTAGCTTTAATGGTACTCTAAAGCAAAAATCATTTAAATTGTGTGTTATAGTACTATAGTATGGTACATTCAGCAGGACAAAGTGACCCAGCTTCATGTAGGTTAGTAGTTTATGTAACCTGTGAAATTGTCTATACGTGTGTACATCAACTGTACACACAAAAGAGAAACTTTACAATAGTGATGTTTAGATGTAGCATCGGTGTTGCAAGGATTGCAAACACTTCTTGTCTAAGCTCATAAGTTCAAACAGATATTATGACTGATGACGAGTGAGGTGTAGGTAGGAAGTGAGGGCTAGTGATCAGCCACTTCTCAGAACAGAAGCATAATATTAGAAACTCCTTTAATTTTTGTACCTGACAGAAAGAAACACAACTAACTGAGGCACACGTACATTGAGGCAACTTTAGGCCATTTAGTCTTTTTTTAAGTGGCATTAAATAGTTATTTATTAAGCATGAGCATGACATGTAGAGCAGGATAACTGTAGTCAGTTTGTGCATGTATTAATCTAGACTATGAGGAGTAAACACCAAATAGCACACAAATTGAAAGTACTTGACTAAAAATGTAGGATTTTCCTGAAACCGTTTACAAGATATTTAACCATTTGATTTCTATCATCGTATACACTTGATGTCTCGTGTTGATGACTTGAAAGCAAGCTAGTAGCTTGAAGGCACTTCTACTCTAAGCCGTTTATTTCAAGTGCTGGAGCACTATACCCTATTAACATGGCTTAGGTTACTGTACAATGTTAGGTAGTCAGGTGTCTTAGTCTCAAAACACAATCAATATCATTTTTTCTTTAAACACACAGACACACACACACACACACACACACACACACACACACACACACACACACACACACACACACACANGTACAACCATGAGAATGGGAAGATATATTCTCTTCAAGCTCTTGGCACAGTCTGTTGCCTATAAACATACTGCAGCAGCAGCTGCAATGGAGATCACAAGAGATTCTGGGATATTTCCAGATCCCCATTTATTGGTACTCCATGCAATGGGTGTGTAACCACGATCCCAGGTCCCTCCTTTATTTATTTAATTTTTTGCCTTTTTTTGTTTGCAAAAAAGGTACATGCAGCTAGAGCGGGGAATGAGGCTAATGGATGTGGCCAATCTCTGTTTAGATTAATTACAATCATGTACTGCATGTGCAGATACAGGCCAACACATACACTATACAGTACCTATTCTGGATGCATGCGACATGCCACCTACCTCGTCTAAAAGCATCCAACCAACTGACCATCTCTTGTTTTGACTTTGTAGCAAAGTACATGATTTCTGTTTGGTCTCCAATCTGCATGAGTATGCATCATGTGTATATACAAGTTCTCAAAGCCAGTATTGTCCAGGGAGATGTTGACTGAACAAAATTATGTGCAATATATGGGCAGGGCAAGCTGGACAAGCATGAGCACCACCGCCACCATAGGATATTCCTCTCAGCCAGGTCACTTGGGAATGTAGTAAAGATAAAAACTGTCCATATCAGACACTGACTATCAAAATCACAATACAAATAAGGACCAACAAACTCCCAAAAGAACAATCGAAATACATATTTTTTTTAACCTGGAAAGGATAAGTGTATTCTCTTCCAAATAGGTTTATTTCCATTGGTTCAACAATTTTAAGTTGCTTTACATCAAATTGCCCTTTTGGGCCTTCACCCTATAAAAATGATATTGAGAGAGAAAAAGAATAAAAATTGTGAGTAATAAAAGTTTAATACCGTATAGCGGGAAAGTTTCGCAGCGTCAAACTTTCACGGATGACTCTAGGCAAACATTTTTGCAGCTTAACTTACACGGATGAGCTATACGAGCCCATACATGGTTATACATACAAAACTTTCATGGATGGATCATGATACACGAAAAATGCGAAAGTTAACCCCACGAAACTTTCCTGCTATACGATAATTGCTAGGGAATTAAAATAAAGTCACACCAGCCAGACTCTCAGAGATAGAGTCATGTGCAGGCTAGTAAGGGAAAAACTGCCACACTGATCATACTAACATGCTAGCAAGTGCAAGCAAGTTCTGGTGTAGATATACATGTGTATATTCTTTGATCGTAGTGGAGGGTATGGAGTGTCTAACTTTACACCAATGACAAAACTGAAGGTGCTCCAGTTGACATGTACAGTGTAGTCAGAGCCATTACACACCCACTGTGTACTGAAGGGTTTGGTTTGGCCAGAATCTTGACTCTATCATGGCTCAGTGAATTCATGTATCAAATTTACAGCGTGTATCTTCTAATCATGTTATACAACAGAGGCATGTGTAGAGTACATAGGGCCTGAATTTGCTCTCATTTATTGTGATAAACAAAAGTAAAAACGGCTAGTGACTTTCGCACTCACTCTTTTCTTGGGATCATAGTAGTCCAAAGAGGTGAAAGTCAGTCGGCAGAAGCGTTCCTGAAACTTGAGCTTCTTAGTATTACTTGCATGCAGTCCCCTCTGCCTCTTGAAAAGCAGACCTTCATGATACAGCTGAGCTTCCACTTTAGACATAGTGATAGCATTAGTTTATAGCTAGCTAGTATTCAAACAGTCACACATTCAGTTAACCAAGTTTCTTAGATTTACACAAGATAATCTTATTATTAAACTTCCTGCAACAGGGTACGCCCCTTATATTGCATTGTGTCACGCCTAAATCGATCATGAATGACATTAAAATAAGTGATCCTGTGTGATAGCCAGAGTACATATTATCTTTGGTGTGAGTGTGTGTGTATACTTCATCTGGTATTTTGAGTGTATACAGTGATTTCTGTACTGTCATAAGCCGTAACAGCAAACATTGAGCCTTTCAAGTCACAGAACTTTCCTCCACATAACGTTGCATTGGACAATGTTGTCAAAAATACTTGTGACACCTGTATAGAAAAAAATATGAATATATTTAGGTTGCTGACATCGAACACCTTTGCACGTCCAACACAATCATGAAATAGTAAACACTCCATAACCCATCATTATGGAATGTGCACATATGCCTGTATATGAACATTAATAATTGGGTCAAATAACATGCTGATTTTCCTCTCTTTCCTTGCTTCAGTTACTCCATCTCACGAGGACCCTAAAGATGTAAGTAGTTATTCTACCAGTACTGTACTACAACCCATTTTTTATTATAATTTTTGATGTCACTACTTCCCTGTTTATAGTGTGGATTTAGATCATATCCTTGTTACTGAGCTTTAATGCCTGGCGTTCATGATGATTATACTCAAACAGAAATCATAGTCTAGTGTCATAATGGTCTACCCCATACCCAATTTACTGAACCTCACCAATATGTATAAAAAAAATCTACCGTGTTCACACAGAACAAGTCAATTCTACAGCATGTTGTATGTCATACACATGATGCGGTCTAATTACCAACCTGTGGACTTGAAATTGTAGGAAGTTTCCACACTGACACTGTGCAGTCTTCTGACACAGAGAGAAGCTGCACGATAACAACTGCACAATAATTGCACGTATACAATAGACGTGTACTAGCAAACTTACAAGTCCAGCTTTAGCAGCAACATCCATAGCATTAATGCAACGTGCATGGGCTGCAATTTCAATCATTTTTGCTCCACTGCTGGAATCATATATAACAATTTGTCCATTAGAAAATCCTGCTATGAGTAGAGAGCTCCAATAGCACAGACTGGGACATGGAACACCACTGAACAAAAGATATACACAACATTACAAGATACATGTACATAATATATTATTGCAGCTAGTAGTGACTTCTGAGGGCATTACTATAGAATTCGAACATCTAAATACAGTATAATGGTTTTAAAATGAAAACCAGCTGTACATCCATACCTAGTTGCCACTAATGTGTCTGTGTATTTCTTAGATTGACAAAATATAGGGTGGGCTGGGGTGTGCATACTGGATAAGGGCTAGGCCACTTAGCTGCACTTATTTTATTAGCACTACTCAGCATAGGCACATCAAGTGCTATTTTGTGCAATTCACATGTGGGCTGGTTATAAGGTTATCAATCACTGTGGCTGCAACCAAGGTTGTGATAGTCTTTGATGACTATACAGTTCAGCAGATTGTGATGGGATGGCCCATTACATTTCCTGATGGGCATGAGGACTCTTTTAAAGGAGGATATATATAGCAGCTTGTGGATCTTAATCATGGAGCTGATGTCCATAGGACCCATTACAGAGTGAAGGAACTAGTCTCATTAGTAGCTGGGAGATGTTACCAATTATTATTAGTAGCTGAGAAGTGCAAATTGCCTTTTCTCACTAGTCACGATGTCGATTCTGACTCTACCTTTAGTTTTGCCTATTCTGGTCTAGCCAGACTCTTAAGCTGGCTTTGCCTGGTTAGCTAATCAGGACATGTGTAACTTAGGGTGAGACTTGTGGGGCAACTTGCAGAGTAGTGCTAAACAAACAAGAGGCTAAGCCGATTCAAGATTCAAATCAAGATATCAATATCTCTGGAACAGGCTTACTTTGAATCATTGATAACCAAAGCTGTGTCATCCCTGGTTAAAGGGTCCTGCCACACAATGATCATCCCACTTTCATCACAGCTAGCCAGTTTTTCTTCATCGTTAGTGGCAATGTCACAAACTGGAGCAGAATGCCCTTGAAGTTGGCGGTTGAATTGTACATCGCTACCTTCAGCAGGTACATTAACAATTAAGATAGTTCCTTCAGAAGT
This sequence comes from Tethya wilhelma, assembly GCA_964030475.1. Lineage (NCBI taxonomy): Eukaryota > Metazoa > Porifera > Demospongiae > Tethyida > Tethyidae > Tethya > Tethya wilhelma. The sequence continues at coordinate 14,935,773 of CAXIPT010000002.1, read as the reverse complement.
ACCTGAGAAAAAACAGAACATAATGTACACAATCGGTTGATGGAGAGACACGGAGTGAAATATTCTTAACTCCTAGGTTTATTAAAATAATGTGGCACCTACCAACACATACAGAGTTTCCAATTGATGAAATTCCTCTGGCAAATCGACTTTCTAGGGAAAATCAACACGAAAAAATTTACTAAAAACAACATAACAGCAATGAGGAAGTTTGAAAACTGGACACAACTCACTGAAAGCTCCTTGAGGTGTTTCAAATTTATTCAGGTAGAGCTGGTCTTTACCATTACCCTCAAGAATCTACAACAATAATTATTATCATCAAATGTACAATAATTAAAATACACAATTTGTATATTGTACATATATTATAGCAGAAAGACTTCATAGACTGCTCTCATCAGACATTTTACACTTTGGATGTCAGCACATACAGAGATTTCAGCTATAACCCTTTCACAGATGTACTGTGATTCATACAACCACAATAGCAAGTTATTGTAGGTGAAACATTCTAAGTATACTGTAAACATGGAAATATTGAAGGTAGCCCGAAAATTTTGGGGTAGCCATGCCCATTTTGGGGTCATGTGAGCAAAATTATTAATAATTATTAATTTGATCGCACCGGAGATGCCATTATGGCACTGTGTTCTGCAGTTTTTTCGGCCTTTTCTCCAATCTTATGTAAAATTTCACTCTTGAAAGTCAATATAAAGTCTTATCAGCTTATATTTTATCCATTTCAATCAAAATTCAGTGAACTGCGCTTGTCGTCTTGAGAGCGCTGCTTTTAAGCGATGACGTCATTATTTTCTGAGCTAGGGGGGTGCTTGAGCACCCTGAGCACCATGCTAGATACGCCACTGTTATTCAGTATTTAGCAAAACCTACTCATTGCACAGTACTGAGACTTTACACACTAGTTCGGCTATAATTTATGCTACTCTAGGCTGAATTTGGTTGTTGGCAAAAGTTTAGCCAACTGAAACGAAGAGCTCAAAATTTAGCAATTTTTTGACGTCAAATATCTGCATTTTGACGAAACTATTTCTTTTTGTTTAATTAAATACGAACGGTATCCCGGAACCTTAAACTTGGCAATTTGATGATCATCTCGAATATAATGTACCGCCAATATTTCATCATACATTAAATTCTGTGAGTGCTCAGTCAATGACCACCAAATTAAAAACCGCCAATATTTCTGTTGGAGGCAGTTGGACCAAATTACCACGTTAAATTACCGCCAATATTTCCACGTTTACGGAAATAATAGTTGCAGGTATGGCTGGAATAATAATCAATGAACAGACAACTTGCATGGTGTTCATGAGAGCGTACAGAACTGGCTGTTTACCTGAAATCCTTTATATGCAGTAAGTACAAGCACAACTCTTGCACTTTTTAACTTGCACCACTTGGCCTACAGAAATACAACCAAAGTACAATTGAAGCTACATTCACATAAGTACATGTGAGATGTGTGCTTCTTCACCCGTTCAAACTAAATTAATTTTGGCGGATTTTAGATTGGCAGTTTTGGTAAATAAGTACTGCCAATATTAAATCCACCAAACAGTCATTCTAGGGCTGCATGTGTAGAATAGAATGCATTGCTGGAAGATTTACCACCAAAATAAATTCTGAAATTTTTGACAAGGTTATCACTTTACCACATAACCTTTGAAAGAGGATAGTGCATAGCACAAAATATTGGCGGGAATAAAATTCGCCAGGTTGAAGAATTTAACAGAGTATATGAAGAAAGTCCACACTATACATACCAGTTGGAAATGGGTAGTTTTGTTATGATTCTGGCTAAAATGGCAGTTTATCAAACTAACCTATATGCAACTAGCCATTTACCCAGGCTAATATTAGTGTAATGGTAGTAGTATCCTTAATTAAACCCAATCTACTCCTCACATGCCAAGGAATGCCTGGTTTAGTAATCAGTTTTCACTGTGTACATAACCTTGTCCCTGAATAATAAAATATCAGTGGGCAGAGGCTACTATCAGGGGTAGTAGGTGTGGCGTAACTATAGAATTGCATAGTGTCATTAGTGACAATAAACACATTGAAAGGGAGCTGCAATTGCACATCATATCAATCAGTCGGACCCCTTTTCTTGGATACCCAGTAGCCTGGATAGCTTGTTAAATTAATGTCCTCCACTACAATCAATACACATGACTTCAACTCAGCTTTACTGAATCTGACAGAATTTTGATCCTGACCTGTAAAATATGTGAAAGTGGGTCTTTGTTACCAGAACTGTCATAGGCAACTTCATTTTCTGAAGCATCTAGTGGTACAGGTTTACTAGAGCATGTTGCAGTCGTCTGTACCGTGCTTAGAGTTGACTTGTGAATCACTCCAAATGTGATTACATCATTTACGACGTCGGTTTGCACTGAGAGGTTATTGGAGAGTAAAGAAGCACTTGAAATCAATGTAGCTGAAGTTTGTTTGGAGAAAGCCATTCCAGCACAACGTCTGTGAGTGTGATCCTCAGATGATCTGCTCCACTGCTAGTCTCTGTTGAGGGGGACAGCTCGATTCAGTCAATATCTACAGTTCAGTTAAAGGTTCAGCTTCAGGTGTCAAGTGGTGTTCAGCAGCCTAAACCACGCCCACTTCATGGCTAGGTCTGCGATCTGCGCATGCTTACAACGATACACAAACGACAACCTTCAAAAAAAACACGTTGTTTCAACGTTGGATTGGAGCACCTATATATACCGACGAGACATCATACCTTGCTTCAACGTCTGAAGTAGGTTGTTGCTTGTTTGAACGAGATGGCTGCCCCAAAGGCTCGAGAACTTCAGTACGAATACAAAGCGGTAAGCACAAAGTTGTTGATAACTATTCTTTGGCAGGTGATGTGCATTAATTAAAATTTATATGGTTAATTTTGCAGACATCAAATCTTGTGTTGCAAGCTGACCGTACGCTTATAGACCGACGTGGTAAGGATGAAGCAACTGGGGAGGTGCAGTCTCTTGCAGGAAGACTAGCTGGGCAGAAAATGGGTGAATTTTTTGTCCGAAATAAGCCCACACTGGATGATAAACAAAAGCCAGCACGGTAAGAGTGGAGAGCCTCAGTTTATTACTGTACCTTTTCTCAGTCTGGTCCTAGACCCTCACACTCACTAGAGCTGCAAAAAATGAGTCAGACAGGCACACGTGTAGCCAAAGCATAGATACGTAGTGTATAATATCTATGGCCAAAGGATGTGATTTGGTAGGGTCAAAGGTCAAGTAAGTAAGTGGGGGGGGGGGCAATTCCAATCCTGGTGGTATTTCTGATGTCAGAGTGCTAACTTATTTCTCTACTATGAATGCTGTTCAGATTATGCTTTTCTTGAGCGATGTCATCCACCTGAACCAAATACACTAGCTACAGGAAATCAGTTACTCAGAAAGTAGGTATCACAGCTACCAAACTTGCTTTCCAAAAATAGGATTTGATCTCGCGGGAGTTGACCTCGTGAGAAGTTGATCTCGCTGGAATTGATTCTATGAGAGTTGATTTCACGAGAATTGATCTCGTAAGAAGACATCGGTAGGCTCTGTTGATAGAAAAAGGTCACAGCTTAATAACATTTATAGCAGAGAAATATACACGTCAAAATTTACCCGCGGGTTCGAAATTTCCCCACCTTACCCATGTTCCATAATTCTGTGAGAAGTGATTTGTGACTAAATCCCAAAACAAAATATGTGGGAAGTAGTTTTTTATTTCAAGTAAGCAAATCAGTTGTGTAGATCATTGTACCCTGAGGAGTGTCACTTTAATTTCATGCTCATTGAGAAAATCAAAGATTACAATGTTTTGCTAAATAGTACATTTCAGATTTCCCAGAGGTGCCAGTGTTGCTTAGTTAGAATTTGTTGTGACTGTTTGACCTTTTGACCCTGTCAAGCCTTCTCTGCTATGTAGTTGTTTGCCGTAAATCCGCTGGGAGGCTGAGGACTGAGGACGGGTCTATAGTGAGAAGAGAAGTAGTTCACTTCAACAATAGACATTGCCTTATTGTGTGCAAGTAATTAGGTAATTTTCAGAGCTCCATACCATAAATGAGTCTCATCTGCTGCCATAGCAAGTGGAGTTTTCTAGCGTTGTGGTACCTGCACACATTGATCTACAGTGTAGTCTTGTTTGCCACTTACATTTGCTGCTGTGTTAGTAGTACTGTTTCATTTGTGTGGATTTTGTTGAAACATATCCAGTGCATACAGTCATGTTACCATAGTAGAGAATGGGACCATTCTCTCTTGTGTTTGAGTATGTATTGTTTTTGTACGTCTGATTTCTTTGTGCTGTCATATATATTATTTGTTGAAAGATTTTTGTTTGTTTTTATCCTCAGTAAAAAGGCAAGGCATGACAGTAGTGAGGACTTCTATGGACAGTCCAAGGCAGCAAGCCTGTTGTCAAGTGAAGCGGAAGAGCTAGGAGGTATATACTACCGCCCTCGCACCAAGGAGACTAAGGCTACATATGAAGTATTGCTCTCATTTATTCAACAATCAATTGGTGATCAAGTGAGTACAGTTTATGCTATAGACAGACTTCCCTTTGTTGGCTGGTATAAAGTCAGGTTTTAAAATACTTGCTTTATTCTATGTACCTGTGCAGCCTCGTGATGTCATGTGTGGAGCTGCTGATGAAGTGCTTGCTACTCTGAAAGATGAATATTTGAAGGAGAGAGAGAAGCAAAAGGAGATAACATCCTTGCTAGGGCCTGTTGAAGATGACAAGTTTGCTCTACTGGTTGGACTTGCAAAGAAGATTACTGACTATGGATCTGACAAGCATGTTGCAATTGAAGGTAGGTATTGCTTCATGTTTATTATGGTGTACTGAAGTTGCTTTCATGCATCAGCTAACACTGATATGAAGTTGTTACTGTATAAAGGAGTGAAGTAGCCCCCACTGTAACTTGGTTTGCTCCTCTTCACTTGCAGGAGACACCATTGATGAGAGCTATGGTGTGGCCGTGGTGTTCAATGAAGACGATGAGGAGGATGAGAGGCATGGTGGAAGCAAGCGAGGAGAGAGCATGATAGCTCACGATGATGACATCGACCAGGATGATGATGACGAAATGGAAGGGGTTGAAGCAGACTACGATGAGGTGCTCAAGACAGACGTAAGTATAGATCATAGTTGTGTGAAATGGAAATCCATGTGTGTTCACGATTATGCCCACCATTTTCACATGCACCTGTCTGAGCGTGGAGATCATTGTTGGTATTACATACAGTTGAATGCAGACAAATCTGGTGGAGGCCATTCAGGCAAGCTGGAACCAAGAACAATTGATGCCTACTGGTTGCAGCGAGAACTCAACAAGTTCTTCAAAGATCCCATTGTTAGTCTGAAAAAAGCTGATGAAGTTTTGGATATCTTGAAAGTAAGTTCAATCAGTAGTGCTTGATTGCTTCTTGTCTATACCTTTCATTGTGCTATTGCTTATCAAAATTGTTTGTGAAGAATGCCAGTGATGATCGTGACTGTGAGAACAAGCTGGTGCTATTGCTGGGATATGAACAGTTCCAGTTCATCAAGACTCTCTTCAAGAACCGGTGGACAGTGCTTTATTGTACCCTACTGGCTAAAACAGAGAGTGAAGAAGAGCGGAAACTCATTGAAGAAGAGATGAAGAATGATCCTGCAAAGGCCTCTGTTCTCAAGGTACACCATAATGTGTAGTTTTGCTTGTGTGGGACATCTTACTAACTCTCACATTATAGATATGGTGTGTTATGTGATCTTATGATGCTGTATTGTTCACAGGCTCTTTTAGAAATAGAAGATGAGGATTTAGTTCAAGAAGAACGAGCACGGAAAGCTGCTGTTCGAAAGTCCAAAATGGAAACTGATCTTGATGCTGAAAGTGCTGTCTTGGAAGAGAAGAAAGGGGTAGGAATGTAATTTAATCTACATGATATGTTTTTATTTATTGTGCATTTTCTCCTTGATTCAGCTTGGCTCTCGTAAAGTTCTTGATTTGGACGACCTTGTTTTCACTGAAGGAAGCCATTTCATGGCTAACAAACGTTGCCAACTTCCCACTGGATCCTTTCGTAAAACCAAGAAAGGTTATGAAGAGATCCATGTTCCTGCTCAAAAGTCTAAACCTTTTGAAGTTAAAGAGGTACTATAGTTATCTTTGTCCATTCAATGTTAGTCCTTGCATGTCTGTGTCTGTGTTACCACTATACCTGTCATTACCTCACGAGGTAACTCAATGTCTTGCCAGTGATAAACTTCGCAGTAATCTTGAATATGTACACTTTCAGAGCCTGAAGCCCATCACCAGCCTACCATCGTGGGCCCAGGATGCCTTCACTGGCTATAGAAGTCTCAATCGTATTCAGAGTAGGCTGGCTGACACTGCTCTGCACTCTGATGAGAATGTACTTCTCTGTGCTCCAACTGTAAGTCACTAATACTGTGCATGACGTGTGTGTTAGTGAATTGAAGCACAAGCTCTACATGTTGTACGAATTCCAAATTTGTGCATTACTATAACTGTACATACTGTGCTGTAGGGTGGCTGACAAGGTAGATACATTCCTATTCTCATGGGCTCACTGTGACCATGCATGTATTGTCGGTCATAGATGGCTCTCTCTATATTTCAGTGTTTAAATTCAGACCATGAAATAAGTGTCTAAAGTTTTATTACACGTATGCAAAGAATCTTGAGGGAATTTATGTATAGGAATAATTATCACAATATGTATCAGTCAGTCTCTGATCTGTCAGGGAAAGTGCTTTAATCTACTTTATTTGAGGCACCAGCTATGCCCTTGGTTGCATAAGACCAGCTCTAAGCTGGGAGTAGGATGTTCAAATTTAATAGTCTATGTGTTGTTTCCTTGAATTTCCAGGGAGCTGGCAAGACCAATGTCGCCCTCCTTTGCATCCTTCGTGAGATCAACAAGCATATGAATTCTGACAACTCTGTCAATCTGGATGATTTCAAGATCATCTACGTTGCTCCTATGAGATCTCTGGTCCAGGAAATGGTGGCCAACTTTTCCAAGGTACATACACATATTATACACTAAATGTACTTGTTCCACCACAATCATCAGTTCTGTACATGCACTTGTGCACACACAGCGACTGAGCCCTTACAAAATCAAGGTGAATGAGTTGACTGGTGATCACCAGCTGAACAAAGAACAGATTGCTACAACCCAAATCATTGTCTGTACTCCTGAAAAGTGGGATATCATTACTAGGAAAAGTGGAGAGAGGACGTACACTCAACTCGTCAGTCTCATCATTGTTGTAAGTTCTCCCACATCATGTTAATGGGGTAGTTGGTGGCCTTGATTGCTTGTTGGGCCAGTGTATCCCTTTCATGGTTCCCTCTCTATGTAAGAGTGGTATCTGGATCGAACTATATATGCATGCATCTATGTATTGCTGATATGCAATAAATTGGGGAGGTTTTGCTAATATAATGTATTTCACCTGTAAAATTTTTCGCATAGTTTAATTGCGGACAATTTGGTACAGATGTTTACCCCATGTAAATGTATTGTGTACAGGATGAGATTCATTTACTTCACGATGACAGGGGCCCTGTTTTGGAGTGTATTATCTCCAGGACAATCCGCCAGATTGAGTCAACTCATGAGCAAGTGAGACTGGTTGGGTTGTCAGCCACTCTTCCAAACTATGAGGATGTTGCTACGTTTTTGAGGGTAGACCCATCCAAAGGATTGTTCTTCTTTGACAACAGTTTTCGTCCTGTTCCCCTTGAGCAGAGCTACATTGGAGTCACTGAGAAGAAAGCCATCAAGAGATTTCAGGTGAGTTCAAAGCTTGCTACAGTAGCTCTTTGTGATCCAGTATATATACCATGTCTAGTGTGAAAATCAATTGTACTGTATGTGTCGTTTTCAGCTTTGAAGAAATACGTTGTGTATTTACACACTGACTTGTTTATGACGCTTCTCTTTTGTGTGTGTAGCTGATGAATGAGGTGGTCTATGACAAGGTGATAGACCACGCTGGCAGAAACCAAGTTCTGATATTTGTACATTCAAGGAAGGAAACCTCCAAGACAGCCAAGACTCTTAGGGACATGTGCCTGGAGAAAGACACCATTGGAATGTTCTTGAAAGAAGACTCAGCAAGCACTGAAGTGCTTAGAACAGAAGCAGAACAAACTAAAGTAAGTAAAAGAATATGACATGTGTAGTTGTGTCCTGCATGATGTCTTATGTGATACTATGGTTCTCATTGATTGGGTCCATGTTAGAAGATGTCATCTACTGTTTGTAGAATTCAGAGTTGAAGGATCTCCTTCCTTATGGGTTTGGCATTCACCATGCTGGTATGAACCGAGTGGACAGAACCCTTGTGGAGGAGCTCTTCTCTGACAAACACATTCAAGTGCTTGTGTCGACAGCAACTCTTGCCTGGGGAGTGAATCTGCCAGCCCATACTGTTATCATCAAGGGTACCCAGGTTTACAGTCCTGATAAAGGGCGATGGGTAGAACTGGGAATGCTGGATGTGCTCCAAATGCTTGGAAGAGCTGGAAGGCCCCAGTATGACAAAACTGGGGAGGGAGTCTTGATTACAAGCCACTCTGAGCTTCAGTACTATCTGTCACTGATGAATCAACAGGTGAGATATTTGTGTCTCCCAGCCTAGTGTGTATGTATGTGTTCATTGCTTGTAGTAAACAGTTGTCTTATGTTTAGTTGTGTAAGTTTGTATGTACTTCCAATGACAAGTTTTGACTGAGCTGATTATAGTAGTTGCTTCCTTCTGGGGCTTTATGTGGCAATTGGTATGGTCTAGTGGTAGGCAGAAGGCTCATACCAGCATTGCTATTGCCAATTGTTGTGTTGTAACACTGTGATTAAAATTCTATCCTTCTGCTTTCAATCATTATGATGTTGTGTTCATCTTTATTTCACAGTTGCCAGTGGAAAGCCAATTTATTAGCAAGTTAGCCGACAACCTGAATGCTGAAATAGTTCTTGGGACTGTGCAGAATGCAAAGGATGCTGTGAATTGGCTTGGTCAGTACATTATACCTTGATGCATGCTGTACTATAGTCCAGTGTGACATTGGTTGGTTGTAGTTACTGAAAATTAAGGTGCATGTATATAGAATAGCCTCTACTGAGAGCTTTGGTTCACCATTATTAGATATAGAAGTGTTATCTGTTCCAAAGGGATGTAATTAAATGTTAATTTTATATACAGGGTACACTTACTTGTACATTCGTATGTTCAAGGCGCCACAACTGTATGGGATGACTGCAGAAGAGGTCCAAGCTGACCCTAACCTCGAACAGAGGAGAGCAGATCTCATTCACACTGCTGCTAATATTTTGGCCAAGAACAACTTGATCAAATATGACAAAAAGAGTGGAGCATTTCAGGTAAACTTACACATGTACATACCAATGGATATTTGATTCATTTTTTGTGAACAATCTTTTGCAGGTGACTGATTTGGGCCGAATTGCTAGCCACTACTACCTTACGAATGAAACCATGGCAACCTACAATCAGCTGCTGAAACCAACTCTCAGTCAAATTGAATTGTTTCGTGTGTTTTCTCTCTCATCTGAGTTCAGGTTTATCACAGTGCGCGAGGTAAAGTTGGGAGGTTGTGTAATCATCCACATAATATTATAATGTGGTTGTGAGCTTATTCATGTGTGTGTACTCCCAGTATTTGTCTGTCAATGTGAATTCTTGTATTCGATCAAATTTTCTATATAGGAAGAAAAGATGGAACTGGCTAAGCTACTGGAGAGAGTTCCTATACCCATCAAAGAAGGAATAGAAGAACCAAGTGCAAAAGTATGTGTGTAGTTGGGCTAGCACAAGAGTGATTCAGTTGCTCATCATTTGTACATGTAGGTCAACATGTTACTGCAAGCATATATCTCCCAGCTTAAGCTAGATGGGTTTGCTATTGTGTCAGACATGGTGTACGTCACACAGGTTGGTTACAGTAATCAGCTGCTGTACAGAGCTAGTTCATGTAGTGAATGTTGTGTGTTTACAGTCTGCAGGTCGTCTGGTGAGGGCCATATTTGAGATCTGTCTTCACCGAGGCTGGGCACAGCTCACTGAGAGGGCTCACTCCCTCTCGAAGATGATTGACAAGAGAATGTAAGTACTTGAGTACGTGTGTAGTACTTCAGTGATCATGCTGCTGTAGTCACTGTAGATCATAGCTCTATAGCTGAACAGTATTGAATGCCATGCCATTATGTGATGCTGTTGGTGTATCACTGCCTACAGGTGGCAATCAATGACTCCCCTGAGGCAATTCAAGAAACTCCCAGATGATGTTATTCGTAGGATTGAGAAGAAGGATTTTCCCTGGGAGAGGTTCTATGATCTCAGTCACAGTGAAATAGGAGAGCTGGTCCGTATGCCCAAAATGGGGAAGACTATCCACAAATATGTTCATCAGCTTCCCAAGCTTGAGTTGGCTGTGCACATCCAGCCAGTTACAAGGTACACACTCTTCTAGTGGCCCCATTTACAAGATGAGCATTCTAACTAGTACAGTAACATGTACCCTTTTAGTACTTCAGCCTCAAGTCATCAGCACAATTTCCCCTCTCCTTATCCCTCTGTTGTTTGCATGTGCATTCTCCTTATGTCTTGGTGCAAGTGCTGCGTGCTTCAGATCAGTGTTTATTCTGAATGCAGATCTACACTCCAAGTTGAGTTGACCATCACTCCTGACTTTCAATGGGATGACAAGATCCATGGAAAATCCGAGGTACATGTACACATATTTGTTAGACTCTATAAATACAATTTGTTTTAGCTGCAATGCCTCAATATTATAATTATAGGCTTTCTGGATACTTGTGGAGGATGTGGACAGTGAGATCATTCTCTATCACGAGTACTTCCTTCTGAAGAGCAAGTACTGTTCAGATGAGCATGTCATCAACTTCTTTGTGCCTGTTTTTGAGCCTCTTCCTCCTCAGTATTTCATCAAGGTTTGTTTCTGTGGTTGTTTCTTTAAGTTTTGTGGTTGTTTTTGTATCACTATAAGTACAATACTCAATGCACCAATTCACTGTAATGCATCTACATATAGGTTGTCTCAGATCGCTGGATAGGCTCTGAAACTCAACTTCCAGTCTCCTTCCGGCATTTAATTTTGCCAGAAAAGTTCCCACCAGCCACTGAGCTATTGGATCTGCAACCCCTTCCTGTGTCAGCACTTAGGAACCCAGTTTATGAGTCATTATACTCAGAGCAGTTCCCTTTTTTCAACCCCATACAAACTCAAGGTATGTAGTTGTTCACAGATAATTGTACGATCCAAATTANAATGGCTGTTAGAGTGTGTAAAGAATTCTTCCTGTGGGCAAAATAAGAGACTCAAAAAGAAGATTGTTAAATGCAGCCCATACAGGAAGAATTCCTTACACACGCTAACAGCCATTCCATCTTGTTTGCGTTCTTTTTAGGATTTAGCCATTCATGTGTCTCATTACATTTCCAATGTTTTTTTACTTGTGTTTTTTGTACTTGTATGTATTAGTATTGAAGGACCAGAAATTAGAAGGGTTCTATTTCACAACTGCTGTTGAAAATCAGAGTTAAATTAAAAATAAACTGTTTTATAATTAAGCCTCGGCGCGTGCGTAGCACGTGCAGAGGGTTACGGTAGTCGTTTTGTCTGTCTGTCCCATCGAAATCTCAAGAAAGACAGCTCTAGCGACAAAATTGATGGTACTTACGTTCATAACTCTGAATGATCTTGTAAAAATATATTTTTTGCTGTCCAAAACACTGTAGTTCTTGAGTTTTGATTTTTGTGCTTCTTTGAGCGCTTAGCTTCGAGGCCACGCCTACTAATTTGGTGTGCGTTATTTAGAATTTGTGTTGCTAAGGTGCAATGCTCATGGCTCTTTGCATGGCTGTTGGTTAGTGTTGTTTGACAAGACAGACAGGAGTTGGTCTGCTTTCTATGTAAGCATATAGGGCATGCAAAGACTTTACACAAGCTACATCATTATAGCTAATGCATCAGTGGTTAGCCAGGCTCTTACAGGCTGAGGCCCAGCCTGACTTTCAGCAGCTGAGTATTCCAATGCATGTACATAACCGTAGCAGAGCTCATCTGGTTTATAGTCTGTGACATGTGCTGCTTCACCACTGCCGTGTTAGCTATGCCGGCCACTAGATGGATCATAGCTTGCATGTAGTCTTAAAGTTTTCATATTTAGTTCTGAGTAATGTATGTTATACTCTTTACACTGTGTATGCATATAAGTGTGCTAGCTAGTTGCATGAGTGCGCCGAGGCTTATGCACCATCGGTGCCTTCATTTGTATTTGTAACAATTAAATGGGTGTGTTTAACAAAAGGCTGTGGTGTGCCCCGCTTCACTCGCTGAAAATATTTCAATACCACTCTGACATGTTTTTCTAGGGAGAACCCTGTTACACAAGTAGAAACTGTTACTCTAATGTATAATGTAGGTTATCAGGAAAATATTACCGATTGTGGGGTACATGTTATACACTGTTCCTTTGATTTACTGGGCATTGTGTATAGAGTGTGTGGACATACAATTTTTATATTCAGAGCGAATGTAAGTTGTTGAAAGACATCAATTTCGAAAAACTTCTGCCATATTGTCCTGCCATTAGAAAAAGAGTAATTGCAAGCGTGTATCACAAGCAACTGAATTCTTCTATGCAATAATGTGCTACATAATAATTATGCATTGTCAGTGTGTGTATGTATTGTTGAATGACCTCCCTGTCACTGTGATTATTTAATTCTCTATAGTGTGTGCAGAAGCAAAAGAATTGCTTGTGGTGTCAAGATAACAGACTCATATACCATACAGACTTGTGTGTATAATGTATGGAATTCCAAATAGGACAAAATAATATTGTCAAACGTGAATTGTCATTCCCATGGTCATCATGATCATTCTCAAATTATGCACTCATGGTCATTCTCAAACTGTACACTCATGGTTACTCTCAAACTGTACACTCATAGTCCGTACACTCATGGTCATTCTCAACTATACACTCATGGTCATTCTCAAACTGTGCACTTATGGTCATTGTCAAACTGTTCACTCATGGTCATTCTCAAACTGCACTCATGCTCATGGTCATTCTCAAAACCCTCATGGTCATATTCGGTCTCTCATTGTCATTCTCAAGGTGCTAAACACTCATGGTCATTCTCAATCTACGATGCCAGTCTATGGCGCTCGCGCATTTAGCTAGCACGTGTAGCGCTGGATCCTGGATCCTGGGCGCCGGCCAGCCTGGCCTGCTAGTTAAACAGCACGTGGTACATGGTACAAGCATGTGTCGTTGTAGTTTCCAGCTCTCTGGAGTATCGTTTGTCTTGACGGCTTATCCTATTCTCAATTTGCCAAACAATGGATAGAATACGGCATTAATTGTCAGTATGTTCAGACAGCTCCTCTGAGAGAACAGAAGGAGGTATAACTGACCACCATTCCTATCTTGTTTGCTTACTTTTTACGATTTGGCCGGCATCATTCCTATGTTCTCATTACATTTCCAATGTTTTTTCTACTTGTTTGTTCTTTTTTTTTCTGTAATTAATATTTGTATAGGGGTGCGGCGAATGTGCGGGCATAATTTCCGGAATAATAGTACCTTTGAGCATAATGGGGAATAATTGATTTTGGGAGGAATAAACAAGAGAAAATGTAGCTAGATTACGAAAAATCACTCGTGCCTTGGCTTCAGACCTCATGGACAGTCACAGACGGCTTCGAGTTTGAATTCAGGTACAGTTAGCGTCCTTTGTACAGACAGAGCGCTCGAGAGAGAGAGGGTGTGGCAAAGGCGTTGCAACTAAACTGTATGGGTCAAAGGTCATCTCAGACAAGGACAGCAGTGATCTACTTGAATCAAGCGGTAAATCTGACGATGAAGCCTTTGAAGCACAAAAAGAGGACAGTTGTGTCTCTACTGGATCAGAAATGATAATATTTACTTTAATTTGAAGTTGTGTGAATCTCAAAATCAGGAATAATAATAGAAATTAAAAGAATAATAGGAAAATTTTCAGAAATAATGTGCTTATTTCAAGGCATTGCTAAATGGAATAATGCTCAAGTTTTTGAGCACATTAGCCTCAAGCCTATATTTGTATATACCCTAGCAAATTCTCTACAGCAACTAATAGCTATGGCGGAGTTTTGTATCCAGTACATGCAGTAGTAGTGGAAATAGCAGAATCTGCCACGAAATAATATGAATTCTAAATAACGCACACTTGTATATGTGGAAAGGGTCGTCAACTTGATTTTCAAGTAGCTTATGAATTATTTATGAGTATAGAAATTTAATGGCTGCCATTCTGAGAAGGCGCTTTTTGTTTTATATCTAGCAACTTAGCTAGAGAGACGAATAACCGATGCCAAAAGCGGTTGAAGACAAAGAAACCAAGTTTATTTGTTCAAGAATCAGCTCCTGAAAGTGAGCACTCTCAGAGAAAAATCAGCGCAAGATAGAAGAATAAGAAAAAGATGGAGAAAATTGGAGGTTTGGCATATTTTTGTTTGGTACTTTAGCGATGGTTTTAGGCCATGTTATTAGGCTTGTTAGAAAGAGAAAGAGCTAAATTGTAGCTTAAGAAGCCTTTATGTGCCAAGTGCTCATTTTTTGCAGAGTTATTCGCGTGAATATTTGTATTGCGTTAATGGGGCATTCTTGCCATTCCAATGTACCCAGTACTACCGTACTGGGAATAGTAGTCTATAAAACTTCCAAAATGTACAACCTAGCCCATTTGTTGCCAAAGAGACTGTACATCGAATCCAGCTATTGCAGATAATCCTGTGGGCATGTTATGTACTACAGTGAGATGACACGCTAATAAATACTGGGGTACATGTACACGCATATAACACAATTATCATGCTCATGTACATTAAGGACTAGGAGTAACGCGCACACGCGCAATGAGCTTAACGAGGAATGTTTATGCAAATTCAACGGGAACGTCACGTGCGCAAGTTAGAGCCTGTACTACGCCCACTTATTTAGAGCCACGCTAAAAGCGGTGATGTTGCTCCACAGTATAGCTAGGTTTTTTGTGCTCAAAGTTTACCTTTTGGATACCTAACAAATATATTTCAAGGAGGTTAGTAAACCGGTGTGTTGTAGATAGATATAGCTGGTAAACGTTAATTCTTGTGGTTATGTACATTTTATGGAATATATTCCCAGTACGGTAGTACTGGGTACACAGGAAGAATGAGGTGGTCTATGACAAGGTGATAGACCACGCTGGCAGAAACCAAGTTCTGATATTTGTACATTCAAGGAAGGAAACCTCCAAGACAGCCAAGACTCTTAGGGACATGTGCCTGGAGAAAGACACCATTGGAATGTTCTTGAAAGAAGACTCAGCAAGCACTGAAGTGCTTAGAACAGAAGCAGAACAAACTAAAGTAAGTAAAAGAATATGACATGTGTAGTTGTGTCCTGCATGATGTCTTATGTGATACTATGGTTCTCATTGATTGGGTCCATGTTAGAAGATGTCATCTACTGTTTGTAGAATTCAGAGTTGAAGGATCTCCTTCCTTATGGGTTTGGCATTCACCATGCTGGTATGAACCGAGTGGACAGAACCCTTGTGGAGGAGCTCTTCTCTGACAAACACATTCAAGTGCTTGTGTCGACAGCAACTCTTGCCTGGGGAGTGAATCTGCCAGCCCATACTGTTATCATCAAGGGTACCCAGGTTTACAGTCCTGATAAAGGGCGATGGGTAGAACTGGGAATGCTGGATGTGCTCCAAATGCTTGGAAGAGCTGGAAGGCCCCAGTATGACAAAACTGGGGAGGGAGTCTTGATTACAAGCCACTCTGAGCTTCAGTACTATCTGTCACTGATGAATCAACAGGTGAGATATTTGTGTCTCCCAGCCTAGTGTGTATGTATGTGTTCATTGCTTGTAGTAAACAGTTGTCTTATGTTTAGTTGTGTAAGTTTGTATGTACTTCCAATGACAAGTTTTGACTGAGCTGATTATAGTAGTTGCTTCCTTCTGGGGCTTTATGTGGCAATTGGTATGGTCTAGTGGTAGGCAGAAGGCTCATACCAGCATTGCTATTGCCAATTGTTGTGTTGTAACACTGTGATTAAAATTCTATCCTTCTGCTTTCAATCATTATGATGTTGTGTTCATCTTTATTTCACAGTTGCCAGTGGAAAGCCAATTTATTAGCAAGTTAGCCGACAACCTGAATGCTGAAATAGTTCTTGGGACTGTGCAGAATGCAAAGGATGCTGTGAATTGGCTTGGTCAGTACATTATACCTTGATGCATGCTGTACTATAGTCCAGTGTGACATTGGTTGGTTGTAGTTACTGAAAATTAAGGTGCATGTATATAGAATAGCCTCTACTGAGAGCTTTGGTTCACCATTATTAGATATAGAAGTGTTATCTGTTCCAAAGGGATGTAATTAAATGTTAATTTTATATACAGGGTACACTTACTTGTACATTCGTATGTTCAAGGCGCCACAACTGTATGGGATGACTGCAGAAGAGGTCCAAGCTGACCCTAACCTCGAACAGAGGAGAGCAGATCTCATTCACACTGCTGCTAATATTTTGGCCAAGAACAACTTGATCAAATATGACAAAAAGAGTGGAGCATTTCAGGTAAACTTACACATGTACATACCAATGGATATTTGATTCATTTTTTGTGAACAATCTTTTGCAGGTGACTGATTTGGGCCGAATTGCTAGCCACTACTACCTTACGAATGAAACCATGGCAACCTACAATCAGCTGCTGAAACCAACTCTCAGTCAAATTGAATTGTTTCGTGTGTTTTCTCTCTCATCTGAGTTCAGGTTTATCACAGTGCGCGAGGTAAAGTTGGGAGGTTGTGTAATCATCCACATAATATTATAATGTGGTTGTGAGCTTATTCATGTGTGTGTACTCCCAGTATTTGTCTGTCAATGTGAATTCTTGTATTCGATCAAATTTTCTATATAGGAAGAAAAGATGGAACTGGCTAAGCTACTGGAGAGAGTTCCTATACCCATCAAAGAAGGAATAGAAGAACCAAGTGCAAAAGTATGTGTGTAGTTGGGCTAGCACAAGAGTGATTCAGTTGCTCATCATTTGTACATGTAGGTCAACATGTTACTGCAAGCATATATCTCCCAGCTTAAGCTAGATGGGTTTGCTATTGTGTCAGACATGGTGTACGTCACACAGGTTGGTTACAGTAATCAGCTGCTGTACAGAGCTAGTTCATGTAGTGAATGTTGTGTGTTTACAGTCTGCAGGTCGTCTGGTGAGGGCCATATTTGAGATCTGTCTTCACCGAGGCTGGGCACAGCTCACTGAGAGGGCTCACTCCCTCTCGAAGATGATTGACAAGAGAATGTAAGTACTTGAGTACGTGTGTAGTACTTCAGTGATCATGCTGCTGTAGTCACTGTAGATCATAGCTCTATAGCTGAACAGTATTGAATGCCATGCCATTATGTGATGCTGTTGGTGTATCACTGCCTACAGGTGGCAATCAATGACTCCCCTGAGGCAATTCAAGAAACTCCCAGATGATGTTATTCGTAGGATTGAGAAGAAGGATTTTCCCTGGGAGAGGTTCTATGATCTCAGTCACAGTGAAATAGGAGAGCTGGTCCGTATGCCCAAAATGGGGAAGACTATCCACAAATATGTTCATCAGCTTCCCAAGCTTGAGTTGGCTGTGCACATCCAGCCAGTTACAAGGTACACACTCTTCTAGTGGCCCCATTTACAAGATGAGCATTCTAACTAGTACAGTAACATGTACCCTTTTAGTACTTCAGCCTCAAGTCATCAGCACAATTTCCCCTCTCCTTATCCCTCTGTTGTTTGCATGTGCATTCTCCTTATGTCTTGGTGCAAGTGCTGCGTGCTTCAGATCAGTGTTTATTCTGAATGCAGATCTACACTCCAAGTTGAGTTGACCATCACTCCTGACTTTCAATGGGATGACAAGATCCATGGAAAATCCGAGGTACATGTACACATATTTGTTAGACTCTATAAATACAATTTGTTTTAGCTGCAATGCCTCAATATTATAATTATAGGCTTTCTGGATACTTGTGGAGGATGTGGACAGTGAGATCATTCTCTATCACGAGTACTTCCTTCTGAAGAGCAAGTACTGTTCAGATGAGCATGTCATCAACTTCTTTGTGCCTGTTTTTGAGCCTCTTCCTCCTCAGTATTTCATCAAGGTTTGTTTCTGTGGTTGTTTCTTTAAGTTTTGTGGTTGTTTTTGTATCACTATAAGTACAATACTCAATGCACCAATTCACTGTAATGCATCTACATATAGGTTGTCTCAGATCGCTGGATAGGCTCTGAAACTCAACTTCCAGTCTCCTTCCGGCATTTAATTTTGCCAGAAAAGTTCCCACCAGCCACTGAGCTATTGGATCTGCAACCCCTTCCTGTGTCAGCACTTAGGAACCCAGTTTATGAGTCATTATACTCAGAGCAGTTCCCTTTTTTCAACCCCATACAAACTCAAGGTATGTAGTTGTTCACAGATAATTGTACGATCCAAATTATAAATCTGGCTCCAGTCTTTGCATTGTGAACCCAATAGTGTGTGTTTATTGTTTGTGAGCATGTGTTCCCAGTTGTTACTGATTGTACTTCCCCAACAGTGTTCAACTCTTTGTACAACACTGATGAGGATGTGTTTGTTGGAGCCCCAACTGGTAGTGGGAAAACCATCTGTGCTGAGTTTGCTATTCTGAGGATGTTCTCTGCTGCCCCAGACTCAAGATGTGTGTTTGTTGCACCGATCCCTGCATTGGTTGAACAGGTCTGTCATTTGCAGACTGTGATTACTTGCATATTTATTAAGCCTCGGCGCGTGCGTAGCACGTGCAGAGGGTTACGGTAGTCGTTTGTCTGTCTGTCCCATCGAAATCTCAAGAAAGACAGCTCTAGCGACAAAATTGACGGTACTTACGTTCATAACTCTGAATGATCTTGTAAAAATATATTTTTTGCTGTCCAAAACACTGTAGTTCAAGTCTTGAGTTTTGAGCTTCTTTGAGCGCTTAGCTTCGAGGCCACGCCTACTAATTTGGTGTGTGTTATTTAGAATTTGTGTTGCTGAGGTGCAATGCTCATGGCTCTTTGCATGGCTGTTGGTTAGTGTTGTTTGACAAGACAGACAGGAGTTGGTCTGCTTTCTATGTAAGCATATAGGGCATGCAAAGACTTTACACAAGCTACATCATTATAGCTAATGCATCAGTGGTTACTGAGCCCGGCAGGCTCTTACAGGCTGAGGCCCAGTCCGGGCTGACTTTGACAGCAGCTGAGTATTCCAATGCGTGTACATAACCGTAGCAGAGCTCATCTGGTTTATAGTCTGTGACATGTGCTGCTTCACCACTGCCGTGTTAGCTATGCCGGCCACTAGCATGTAGTCTTGAAGTTTTCTTTAGTTCTGAGTTATATATGTCAGTTATACTCTTTTACACTGTGTATGCATATAAGTGTGCTAGCTAGTTGCATGAGTGCGCCGAGGCTTATGCACCATCGGTGCCTTCATTAAGAATTGTTATAATTTTACAGAGATACACAGACTGGCTGCTCAAGTTTGGACACAAGCTTGGTAAACGGGTTGTGATGCTAACAGGGGAGACCAGTGTTGATCTGAGGTTGCTCAGAGATGTAAGAAGACCCAATTAGTTAGCCTCGTACCCAGGCCACTCCCTCTTTTTAGTGTTTCACGCTAAAAATCGGGAGGGCCTGGTACATGTCCTCACATGAAGTACGTCAGATCCGCGTCATATTTAATTGCGCGTGGGCGTGTTGCATGCGCTAGGCACGAGTTCTATGTTTCGCCCACGCAAATAATTTTAGTTTTGCTGGCAAGCTCGCGGCAAGATGGCTGTTTTCCAGTATCAGGCAAGAAAATTTGTGACAAGACTCGAAAATTCACTTCTTTTTCGAAAAAACAACGAAAGAATTTGTGTAAGTCAAGAAAGAAGCAAAAATAAAACTGTTTGAATTCCGTTGGAGCCGTCTTGGACCTGCCACAAGCTCAAACCGTTTGCTACCTGTAGAAACAGAGTAAAATAAGCCAAAAAAACAGATTTAGCTCGCTATAGTGAAGCGCTAGGCATGCTTGTAAGTGCTAGTGAGGCGTAGCCTGACTCAGTAGACTGTAGGCCGGCTAGCGCCTAGTACAGTATAAGACTCAATCTACTATTGTACAACTGCGTGGGCGCAAAAACCAATATTCTTAGGCAATACAGGTGATGTAATGGCTTCGCCCACGCTCACTAATTACTGTTCGACCACTGTTCGACCTCACGTGATTACATGTACCAGGCCCTCCCGATTTTTAGCGTGAAACACTAAAAAGAGGGAGTGGCCTGGGTACGAGGCTACCAATTAGTATTTACAATGAGTATGATTGAATTGCTATTGTTCTTATAATCCAGGGTAATGTGATAGTCAGCACACCTGAGAACTGGGATATGTTGTCAAGGAGATGGAAACAGAGAAAGAATGTGCAAAATGTTAACTTGTTCATTGCTGATGAAGTACATCTCATTGGAGGAGAAAATGGGGTATGTTCTACTACTGATTATAATGCCGAATAGTGAGTATATATTTTTTGACAACTTGACAGTTATTTACAGATGTTCTACTTCCAAGCTTCTGACAATAGCAATATTAATGAAGTTTGAACTTCTCCTCTTTATCACTCCGTGTTGTTTTTTTTCCTTTCCTCTAGCCCGTGCTGGAAGTAGTGTGTTCTCGCATGAGGTACATTTCCTCCCAGACTGAGAGAAAGATCAGAATTGTTGCTCTCAGTTCATCAGTTGCCAATTCCAAAGATCTTGGTCAGTGGCTTGGGGCAACTACACATGGTCTCTTCAATTTCCACCCTAATGTTAGGCCCGTGCCTCTAGACCTTCACATTCAGAGTTTTAACATCACCCACACTCCATCTCGGCTCATTGCCATGATGAAACCTACCTACACTGCCATTTGCAAGTATTCGGCAAAGCTTCCTGTGATCGTTTTTGTTCCCTCACGAAAACAAACCAAGCTGACAGCTGTTGACCTTCTGACCTTTTGTGCTGCTGAAACTGGCATACAACAGCAGCGGTTTCTGCATTGTGCAGAGGAGGACTTGAAGCCTCACTTCAAGCACATCAGAGATAAGGTAATGTGGTGTACTACAGGTGTATAGTATAATCCATGAATATGACGTTGACTTATTCTTTCATCTTTCTAGACTCTTGTTGAGACCCTGAGCAATGGTGTAGGCTATCTTCATGAGGGCCTTTCAGATGTAGAGTGCAAGGTAGTTGAGCAGCTGTTTGAGTCAGGAGCCGTCCAAGTGATAGTGGTGTCACGCAGCCTCTGTTGGGGCATGGGGGTCAGTGCTAACTTGGTTGTCATCATGGATACTCAGTACTATGATGGACGAGGACACAGGTACTGATACATGGTGTGTACTATACTAGCTGCCTGTGATTTGTGGATATGTGCTCATTGCTTTATTAACAGTACTTACAGTTGTCGATGAATGAGATTGATTTATGTGTGAATGGCTATTATTGTTTCACAGGTATGTGGACTACCCAGTGACAGACATTCTACAGATGATTGGGAGGGCTAATCGGCCCCTGATTGATGAAAGTGGAACTGCAGTCCTTTTGTGTCAAAGTTCTAAGAAAGAGTTTTACAAGAAATTTCTGTATGAGCCACTTCCAGTTGAGGTATTTTAGCATGCAACTATAATACTATAGTTTTATTATATTTTTGTCAAGTGTATAATATTATTATACATTAACATTTGCACACACTATATGGATGCCCCCCTAGTCTCATCTGGACCATTTCCTTCATGACCACTTCAATGCTGAAATAGTCACCAAAACCATTGAGAACAAACAAGATGCTGTTGACTATTTGACTTGGACCTTCCTTTACAGAAGAATGACTCAGAATCCTAACTACTATAACCTACAAGGTATGCTAGATCTCAATTTTCATCGTTAGAAAGTTTTTAACGTTAATTTTGCAGCAATAGTATGAACTTTATACGTGATGTCTTTAACCCTTTAGGGCCCGGATTATTTATGCATACTTAATTAGACTTTATGAATATTAAATTAGGTTTGTCTTTTGTATATTTTTGTTCTTGCTATAGCCATAGCTGCTCTCTTTCTTCACTAGTTTTACTTAGCTATGGTTGGACTAAGCCATAGCTGTATCAATTCTCTTCTAAGTTAGCATTTGTTTACTTCAAACGCTTGCAAAAACGGAAGCAGGCAAAGTTCGCCAAATTACTAGCAAACTTTTGACTTTTTTTCTAGCTAGCAAAGCAGGACTACAGAAGCGGTTAGCTGCAGATATAGCCTAAGCCTCCTTGCACCTCCATAACTAGCGTCAAGCTTCTCCTGCAAAGCACTAGGAAAAAATCGTGAGTTTAAAACCGACGGTCTCGATCGTGACGCAAACGCGACCTTTGACTTCTAACGTGTATATCGCCACACCCACTAAATAGATCTGGGTTAAACTTGGTATTTTACTAGTGCACTACCTTACCTAATTGCATAGCGAGTCTAGGGCTCACAGCTCAAACGCCATGGCTAGAATAAAAGATATGCGATTAGTTGCAAAAAATCGCGACCGTTGAATACGCGCATGCGGATTTATCCGCTATCGGCCCTAAAGGGTTAAAGTAACTAACTTAACTGTCATTTCCTAGGCAGTGCATCAAGTAATACTTTTAGACATTTGGCAAGTTGATTGTGCAATAGTTAAGGTTTTCTTTAGCGAGCATAAACGTACTACCCCCACAGAACTATACTGCATGTAAGACATATAAATCAGAGAAACATTAGGAAACTGTCCATGCCACCAAACGTTTTACTACAATGTTTCATACAATAATTTATAGGAGTTTCAAACTACTTTCTATTGCTTGGGTTGTTGGGATCATGACCATTTGATTCACACTGAAACTAGGTATAGACTCTTCTTGTATTAATTTGGTACAGGTGTGACTCATCGCCATCTCTCTGATCATCTCTCTGAGCTGGTGGAAAATTGTGTGGCTGATTTGGAGCAGTCTAAGTGCATTGCCATTGAGGATGAGATGGACCTCTCTCCTCTGAACTTGGGGATGATTGCAGCCTACTATTACATCAACTACACCACGATAGGTATAGCATCTTCTAATGGACTAATTTCACAATACATGTACAATCCTTTTCGATATGTAGCTGAGATTCCATATAATCTTAGTCCCCATGGTTACCATGTGCTAGCGTGTGGTGCACTCTGGTGACTTCTGATTTGGCTACTTCTTTGTCAGATGCAGGCTACAAAAAGAGTGCCTATAGAGAGCTAGCTTATATAGTGCTATGACACACAGATGCACAAAACTTAACTTATAACATGATGTACATTTTTGAACATTGTCTACTGTATATGCTCATACACACAGAATTGTTTAGTATGTCTCTCAACAACAAGACCAAGCTGAAGGGCCTACTTGAGATAATGTCATCTGCTGCTGAGTACGAAGGTATTCCAATCCGCCACAAAGAAGATGCTCTCCTTCGCCAGCTGGCCTCACGGGTTCCCCTCAAGTTACCTCAAGCCAAGTACAATGATCCACATGTCAAAACCAATCTTCTCATTCAAGCTCATCTTTCCCGGCTCCAACTGTCAGCTGAGTTACAAAGTGACACGGAAGAAATTCTGAAAAAGGTACAGTGCAGTGTAATGCTATGGTACACGTATCATTACACATGAATGCATTTCAGTAACTCCTTTTCCAGCCATGTCTTCTCTGTACAGTAGTAGTAGTTTCAGACAGGAGCCATTTGCTTGTTTCTTTGTTACAGGCAATTCGGTTGATCCAAGCTTGTGTAGATGTCTTGAGTAGCAATGGGTGGTTTTCACCAGCTATCACTGCTATGGAACTCTCCCAGATGATCACCCAAGCCATGTGGAGCAAAGACTCCTTCCTGAAACAACTTCCTCATTTTACTGCTGACACAATCAAGAGGTGTACTGAAAAGGTAAAAGCATCAAATGGTTTACCAGTAGTGACCTTAGACCTTACTCTAAGCTTTGTTGTATAGCAACTGTGAGCATGTATCTCAACCATACTGTGTGTGAAGGACTAAATGTATCTGTCTTCTCATCCAGGATATTGAGTCTGTGTTTGATATCATGGACATGGAAGATGAAGATAGGAATTCTTTGCTAAAATTGTCAGATACCCAGATGCAAGATGTTGCCAGATTTTGCAATCGATACCCAAACATTGACCTTACATTTGACGTTCAGAATAAAGATTCTATCCACAGGTTAGTGTTAATGTTGTGTAGTGTGTGTGTGACTGAACCTGAAGTCACCCATGTGCTATTCTTCAAACACAGTGGTTCACAAGTTGTTGTTGCTGTGAAGCTGGAGAGGGAGGATGAAGTCACTCCTCATGTCATCGCTCCATTTTTTCCACAGGTAAGAATCAATTCTGAACTGTGTACATGTATGCAGTTCACGTGATGTGTTTGTTCTTTTGACAGAAAAGGGAAGAAGGATGGTGGCTGGTTATAGGTGATTCAAAAACAAACAGGTATTGAAAGCACCGATGGTGCACAACCCTCGGCACAGTCTAACAACTATAGTTATGCATATGAATATTGTGTTTAATGCCACCGCTATCAAATGGCTTAATTCATCATACCATCTGCATGAAACTCAGAAGACTTTGTGTACTAAATTACTGACTGAAGATTTAGTCTCACCACAAATGCATAGAGAGTCACATTTTATGGCGGCCCCTTTTCAAATGTGTTTCAAATTTTAAGACTGTGCATTAAGAATTGTCTAAGTTTAAAATTAATTAGGTTAATTCTTACAAAGGTGGTTTTTCGTTAAGAAAAAAAGTCTTATGTTGATTCACTGGAACCAAACCAAATAATGTTTTGTGAATCAACTATCATGACTATGGCTACACTGTGCAGGCTACATTTACTATAAAAAAACAGCCACACAAAGCTTACTAGGTAACGCCTGTGGATTTCAAGTGTTGCTGAAGGAAGCCACTTGTGTTATCAATAAATACTGCACCCTGCACTGTAGAAGCAAATAGTCTAAACTATATATGGCATGTCTGAAAAGATGGAAAACCTGGCCAAGCTTAATAACTGTCATTCAACAAATGATGCTTATCAGTACAGGCTACTGAGTGACCGTAGTAGAAATTAGAAACCTACCCTGAATGTGTAAGCAGTTAGATAATGCTAATAAACTCTAAGCTCCATTTAATACCTTACATGAAAGTCAACTCCTTGTTCCCTGTTCTGGCCAACGGCATAGACTAAACAGTCCAGCTGAACTGATCAGTCAACTGTATTTCTAAATAACGCACAGTACACGTGGTCTATTGTAGGTGTGACTAAAATATTGGGGGTGTGGCCTCAAAGCCAAACGCTCAGAAAAGCCTCAGATCTCAGGAAATACAGGTTTTTCTTGAACGCTACGTGTAATTTTTTTAGATAATCACGATTAATCACTATTAGCATGTCGATTTTGGCAAGTAGAACTGTTGTTCTTGAGATATAGAGTGAACAAACAAACGGACGGACAGACAGACAAAACGACTACTATAACCCTCAATGCGCATGCGTGCGCCGAGGGTTAATGATCGAGAATACCATTCCACTGTTATAGCTCTGTATACATGTGTAGATTGATGCCAATAATACACGCATTCATTATGCAAGTTGTGTGTGTTGTAGTAATTCATAGTTGCTACTTTATAATATAGCTTGCTGTCTATCAAGAGGCTCACTCTACAAACTAAATCCAAGGTCAAACTTGACTTCACTGCTTCTTCTGCACCTGGCTCTTACAGCTACACCCTATACTTCATGTGTGATGCTTACATGGGGTGTGATCAGGAGTACCCCTTCACCATCCATGTCCAGGAAGGAAGTGACGAGGACAGCATGGAAGAATCTTGACTTGCAGTTGTTTTGGTACTAAGATTTATATGAGTATTAATAATAGAACGATCAATAACATTCAATGAATTATAATTAAAGTGTATCTTTTGTTGAATAACAATAACATGCTACATTATTTCGTTAAGATTTAAAGTGCTTTTGCCATGTACCATGGATAAACAGATCATTTCCCTAGTCACAAGTTCATTCTTAGCATAAAAGCCAGCTAGAGGAGGTGAAGTTTGATTATTCCATGTGACACCGGTCCCGCCCCCTTAACAAACACTTGCAAGATTGAGAAGAGAAAAACAAGTGTCTCGAGACACGGTAGTCCGTATACTTTCCTATTGATTTTGTATTGCCAGCGTGCATGGGTACAGTCACGATTCCATTGGCTACAATATATTTAGCTTAGTATACGGACCCGGGCCTCGAACAAAAAAAAACTCTGCGTCAACCCTTCCTTAGTAAAGCATGGCCCTCAGTGGATGTAGCGGAAGGCTGGCAGGCAAAGTTATTCTCATCACAGGTGCTGCTCAAGGCATTGGAAGAGCCACTGCTCTAGTGAGTCAAAACACTTGCAATAATTTTGGGTACAGAGTCCTCATGATACTGCATGTCTTTAGGGCAGTCTTTAATACTCTCTCCTTCGACCCATACCAGCCAATGCATGCTCAGCTCAGAGAAACAGGACTAGAATAATTTATTTCGAACTTTGAGTTGTGGGTGTAGTGACTCAGTGTTGTGTGAGAAGAAGCCATAATAGCTGATAAATACTCCAGCAGGCCTGCAGGCCAGGGGGGAGGGGGTGGGCAGAAGGTAGTCTGGCTTGCCAGACTCTTCGCGATGAATGGAAGAGTCTGGTACATATCCTACTTACCCAAGAGTTGTTCCACTTATCAAAATCTGGTAGTGTAGATTTGATGTAGCGATAACTTCCTGAACAAGTTAGTTACATAAATATCTTTCAACAGTGACATTGGTGTGTTACCGTATAGACTCTAATTAAGGCGCCACTAAAAAATAATTACGCGTTTAAAAGACGCATTTCTAGGATGTTCAAAAGTTACTTTGGAGCTCAGGTGGCGCGTATTTGGAGGGGCGCATCCATAATTGGAGGTAAAACACACATCAATTACGCATGCTCACGTAATCGTGCCGTGCCTCTCTAGCTATCTCGAGCTCTTTTAGGTGTCAGTTTTAGCTGCAATATACACCCACGGTAGTAGTCCAGCGTCTTTTGAAGACATGGTATCCCCGTATGGTAGATTGGTACTCCCAAGAAGTGCTCATACTGTACTTCTGGAAGCAAGGAAGAAGAGAACACGGTGACATGTCTACGATCGCTGCAGGTCTCTTTCTTGATCGGCCTACACAGTGTACACGTCTCTTTTCAACCAGTTTCTTGCCTTTGGCCTGCTAACAGAAGATCAGGTCTGTGATCTTCTTAGATTCAGACATGAATCTTTCCTCCCTCCAATTGTGGATGCATCAGCACAGTCGAGGGGTGTTAACGAGGTCTACACAAAAGACTAGTAGAGAAAAATAATTCCGAGGTGGGATGGGCCAAGTTTTGGAGGTTCAAAAATTACTTTGGAGCTCAGGTGGCGCATATTTAGAGGGACGCCTTAATTAGAGTCTATACGGTATATACATAATATTTTTGTCGTTCTACATTATCACTAATCAAATCTACAATTACCAGATTTCGGTAATCTGGAACAACTCTTGGGTAGGATATGTACCAGACTCTTCCAAGTGCGCATGTGCGAAGAGTCTGGCCAGCCAGACTAGGCAGAGGGGTGCAAGTGCACCCCCCTTTTGAAAGACTAAGATTAAGTTGTGGATAAAAGATGTTTCAGAATATGCACCAAAATGTACCTGAGTGTCTAAATTACCCTAAAATTTTATTTCTCAAGAATCCTAGCTATGGGCCTGTCCAGACTCAAAATCTTGCAAGTTGGTAGAGCCTTGGCCTCGTACCCAGGCCCCTCCCATCAGAGAAGGGAGAGGGCCTGGTACACACTGTTTGTGCATGCTCAATTTTCCCAATAAACACTGGGAATTTGGATATCCTCATATACGTCCGGTTATTTCTCCCAGCAGTAAAAGATTACAAAGTTACTAACCTTTGAACTAGGATAGTGCAATGGTTAGCAGTTGTGACACGGAAACCATTTAGATGCTTCATATGATGGTCCACGTGGACAGTAACAAATACTGAAAAATATGCAGAAAATTACAGAGAAAACTTAGCGTATGCGCAAACAGTGTGTACCAGGCCCTCTCCCTTCTTGATGGGAGGGGCCTGGGTATGAGGCTAGTAGAGCCTGGAGTCATCAATATTATTTGTCAGTCTTGCTCAAGACATAGCTTTTACAAGTTCAAGAATCAAGTGTAAGGCTCCAGCAGAGATAGTGTAAGCTATTTAACACTACTGTATAGCGGGAAAGTTTTGCGGGGTTTAGCTTTCACGGTTTTCGCAGATCACGCTCTATTCATGAAAGTTTTTACACACGAATTTCTCCATAATGTATATATGTATGGCTCACACAGCTTATCCATAAAAGTTAAACTGCAAAAATATTTGACTAGAGACATCCGCAAAAGTTTGACAAGACAAGCTTTTCTTCTATACGGTATCTATGGCTCCTGTTTCTTACCAGAACAGATTATACATAATTTTGATGCAGACTATTAATTTTTGAAGGGACTGGGAATTGCATGTTAGAAATGTAATGAATTCCTGGTGTTTTGTGCATAAGAATATGCCTCAATTGTTACTATGGCTGTACATATGGGCCTAGTTACCAAACATAGGACTGGATACTTTCATCACGGCTCGCTAAGTGATAGACAGATGGTTGGGGCAATTTACTGTGAAATGTATTCACCTACACACATTTAATTTTTTGTATAATAATTATTATTCAAGAGTTGAAGTTTATGATATCAACCATGCTGCTTCAGTTCTTTCTCATTTTTGAGGGGAACCATGGGGTGATCATGAGGCCAGCTACTAACTTGACTAGTTAGTAATGGTGTACTATGGATTTCTGTTGGTCTAGTATTGTTACTGGTACATTACAACAGTATTTTTGTTTGTTTTATGCTGGCCAGCAATGTGCACAGGAAAAAGCAAAAGTGATAGCAACTGATGTAAACAGTGAGAAACTGCAGGAGCTAAAGCAAGAAAATTCGACCATTGAAACTCACAAGCTAGATGTTACTAAGATGGAAAACATTGAAGAAGTACTGTCAAAATTTCCTGATATCAATGTCCTATTCAACTGTGCTGGGTAAGAGCTAGTTACAGTTCTGATTACTACACTGATAGTTAGTTCGAGGTTACAGGAGTTGTTTTCTTAAAAAGTACAATAATATTATGACAATGTCATGCCAACTGTACATATATGTGGTCAGAGCTGTTGACTGGAGTATTTGTAGCATTTATACTGTTATCTACCACAAGTTCCACATAGCATGTCTGGTTTTAGTCTCAGGATTCCCACTGTAAAGTCTGAACCTGGTGTCAAGCCCATGTGCCCATGTATGTGCAGACAGTATAGTTGGAAGTATTAGCTACTTTGACAATAATTTTAAGAATGTAAATTTTTTTTGTGGAATGTTGATTATTAATTTTACAAATTCAAAAATACATGCTACTGTGGTATGATAATGACTATTAGTTTGGACTTAATTTGTGTACACCCTATTTTCCAGTAATTGCATCTAATATATTACCTACAGTTCTATAGCTTAATTATCCTCCAACTGTCCATTTTGTCTCTCCAAAATCACCCTTTCACGTTCATTAAGTATAGGTATTACTAACAGGAGTCAGTTAAGTTACTCCAAACAAAACTAAAGATACTATTATTGTCACCATTTCTTATGAGGTTTGCCTTTGGAGCAACTTTAGTAGCTTGTCATAGAAGCTCAGTTAATTGCTGGGCACTAAGACATGCAGCTAATTAACTTCACATCTCATTTATAATTGGCTATCTTCCATGCAAAGTAAGCATAGCATGTTAACAATAGTAGCTAGGGTATTATATAGGCAAAAACATCCCATAATGCAAATGTATGACTAGCATCGTACTATGAGAGCTAGGTTACAGGATACAGATAGACATATCTTGAAAATACAGTTCTTTGTTTATAATAGTTATGTCATCAGGAGAAAACAGCAACTTTATCGAATGGTATAAGTATTCATGCCATTATACATGTAGGCCTTGAATAGTAGTGTAGCTCTGCTGTACAGCTAGCTGTGGCAGCTATATGTTAACTTTGATCCTATGAATGCTGTTTTTCAAAGGTTTGTGTTCAATGGCAAAATTGAGGACACAAAAGACAGTGACTGGGACTTCACCTTTGACCTCAACGTGAAGAGTGTGTTTCACACAAGCAAGGCTTGTATCAACCTGTGGAAGACAAAAAAAGTTGCTGGAAACATCATTAATGTGGCTTCGTGTGCTTCAACTCTTAAAGGAGCTGCCAATCGATTTGTGTACTCAGCATCTAAGGCTGCCGTTATGGGAATGACCAAGTCTATAGCATTTGATTATATCGATGACAAGATAAGGTGTAACGCTATTTGCCCAGGTGAGTCGATCAACACTACTTATGAATGGCCAAAGCATATAAGTTTGTGACCACCGTTTTTCAGGTACTATTGAAACCCCTTCTCTTGACGAAAGGATTAAATCAATGGGAGACTATGACGAAGTAAAAAATTTGAGCTAGAGCTGTTACACTATTAATAATGATACATGTGCAATAATCTTATTTACTAGGTAAAAGCATCATTTGTTTCACGTCAGAAGATGGGTCGTCTTGGAACACCTGAAGAAGTGGCAAGCATGGTTGTTTACCTAGCTGGCGATGAGGTAGGATCTTTGTCACTATACAGAATCTCACTGGATAACATAGTGTGTATGATTTGATTTTCCTACAGTCTTCATTTGTCACTGGCCAATACTTTGTTATTGATGGTGGATGGACTTTGTAGGGTGACAGCCGTGGAGCATGTGGCATGACATAATTATTAAACTATAGAGGAATTAATTTTATACTGATTGCTCAGGTTGTGTTGTTATAATTTTGTAAATAAATATTTATTACTTGGTAAAGTTTCTAGGTAAATATATAATACAAAACTAACGATTTTGCAATAATTGAAATTAATGTGTACTACATACTGTAATTCACTCTGGTGCTATGTTGTCTCTCTTAGAGAGGGCGACAGCTGCTGCTCCAAATCTTGCTGTGGGTAGTTTAGTGACAGGTTCCCAGGTCAGCTTAGAGGGGTCATAACACTCCACAGAACTCAAATACTCTGATCCATTAGAACCACCTACAATAGCCAAATTATACCAAATGTTGTAACCTTTGACCTCAGATATAGTTACTCTAATTCTTAAAAACAAACTTGTGTAAGCTTTAGCTCATAATGTACCAGTCAGGGTTTTTATTAATAATTATGGGAATTATAGCACTTCATGTCATACAGAGACACAGTGATCACCAAAACAGGAAGTGACAACCACACCCACTTGTGTGCAATGCAGTGAATATTTAATATGCCCAATCTACAGCATACGGTATAGTGGGAAAGCTTCACAGGCAATAACTTCATGGGTCAATTCCGCAAATCAAACATTAATTTAATTTGTTGATGAGCTGTGCAACACTCATACATAATGCCATAAATATTATAGTAGAAAGTTTCATGGGGTATAACTTTCGTCGATGTCTCTCATCAAACATTTTTGCATTTTAACTTTCGTGGAAAAGCTGCCAATCTCCATACTTATATATGTTATAGAGAATTTAGCGGATAAAAACTTTGCGGATGGATCGTGATCCGTGAAAACTGTGAAAGTTAAACCCTGCAAAACTTTCCCACTGCATTGTATGTCTAACAACTTTTGTTGGTATGAGTCTGTCTTCAAGAATGGCACACCACATTGGTGGATTCCAACAATATCATACATGTATATATATGTGAGAGGCCTGGGAGTGACTCCGAGTGAGTCTATGAGATCAACTGATTCCAAATTCTAGCTAATGCACACTATCATTTGTGCAAGACCAAATCAGCATATATGCATGCTACATACACTGTACCTACACTAAAAATAGCAGAACTCAGTAACTACCTGTATTTTGCAAGCTTCTAGTCAGGTTTTTCAATGGTGTGACAACCATAGGAGTACAGATAATTTTTTGTATAGTTCAAAAATTTAATATAAATCGGTAAAAGAATACTTTTGTAGTTTCAACTTTCGTATATTCAAATGGCATACGAAAAATACGAAAATTCCCACAATATGAAAATTCCTCGCTGTACGGTACCTACTGAAGTGGTAGTATGTCTTATAGTACTCGCTCAGGAGCACTGTTATCAGACACCAACAGATGGAAATGTGTGAAAGCATTCTTAGCACATTAGGGATACTAATGAATATTAGAGCTATAACATCCATGGGGTTATGCACCATTGGTGCTTTCAGTGAAATAGTGACCTTATAGGGCTTACCAATAACATAGATGCGATTGCCCATTGAAACCATAGCTAGTCCAACCCGAGGCACCTCCATTCTGGCAACAAGTTGCTCCCATTGGTTTAGATTAAGAATGTACACTTCAGCAGTATTAATCACCTCCTTGTCTGCTTGCCCTCCAGCAACAAAGATTTCCTGTCCCAACAGTACTGCAGCTGTAGCATATATGTATACATACAGTGTTAAGGTAGTGGGTGGGAAAGTCTGGAACAATAACATCATACCTGCATTAGCTCTTGGTGCGTACATGTCAGCCATTTTCTCCCACTTGCGATTGATGAGATCAAATCTCTCCACTGAGCGAAGTTGCGTAGTTGAGTTTGACCCTCCAATGGCGTAAATTCGCTGGTCAAAGAAGACAGCACAGCAATCACTTCTTGCTTCTAACATAGCTGGTTGATATGACCACTCATCTAGATCGGCATTATACAACTCTACTGAGTGAAGAAACACTGATCCATTGTATCCACCTAGAACATAGATACCAAATTTCGTTACTATTGCTGCACAGCTTCTCCGTCGCTCATTAAGAGATGCAACCTCACTCCAAGCATTGGTGATTGGCGAGTACTTCTCCACTGTTGCTAAAGAATCATTGATATCAGCTCCTCCTATCGCATACAGTTCACCCTTGAAGAGAACAACAGCTAAGCGAGATCGATGTTGAATCATCTTGGGACCACCCCTCCACTGATTTTCATGTGGATTGAAGAATGTCACACTATTTAGTGACTCTCCAGCATCTCCAGCTCCACCTACAAGACAAATGACTCCCATTACTGAACTTCTAGGTTGGGTCTTTTTCGGGTTTGAAAAAAGGATGACGGAAGCTGGATTTTCATGGTATTCCAGTGCATCTTGAACCATGATGTGCACAGCATTGCAGGAAGATATGAGTGTATTCTCCAACTGAATGGCCTTTAGGAGATTTAACTCAAGAATTGGAAATCTAACGTGATTGTAGAGCCTCTCGACATGTTGTTGTCTTGATTCAGTGTCATGTCGAATCCAGCGTGTGACAGCCACATAGACATCTTCTTCAGAATTCACATTAATCTTGTCGCTCTGAATGTATGTCTCTACTTCACCCAAAGACAGACTGAGAAACTCATCTGCTTTGGAAACATCGGCAAAGTTCTTCATGGCAAATTTATTTGTGGCGGCATTTAGATCATCGAGGTTATACATCCTTGCAAACTCTTGAATTCCAAGGCAGTTAGATGGTGAGAGATTCTTCAACATGAATCTGGCACACGCGTTTACTACACTTGGCAAATCGAACATTGCTGATACCGAAAGCACACCCTGCACATTGCTTTCAGTTATTTCCAACTTGCCAGTGTAAAGAAATTTTATTATTACTTTTAGGCCAACCTCATCCACACCCGTCAAACTGACTTCAGGTTGGGTCGACTCTTGCAATCCAGACGTAAACATTGCCTTGAAATAGGGGACAGTTGCTGCCAGGATTACTTTATGTGCTGAAATCGAAACCTTCGGTTTCCCATCATTATCTTCGACGATCAAGTTCACGTCACACAGAGTTCTATCTCTCCACAACTTCTCAACTTGCACACAGCAGTTTTGGTAGTGATTCTCCTCACAGAAGACAGATGAGGAATCTTCCGCCATCTTGACTTTGAATCTTCATAAATTTTGTGGATTCCTTTCTGACCACATTCCTTCAGGCTACATCCGGTGGAAGCATCAGTCATCTACAGGTTCCACTGCTCCAGACTGCTGTGCCAGTCTCATGGTCTGATCATGGCGAAGTCCCTTCAGGATAGGTGTCTGACTTGTATTGCTCTTCATATAGCTAGTTATAATCGCGTGGGCAATTTTTTGAGTCTTCGACATAAAGAACTGTTGCTGGAAAGGATGTGCTGGCATGGTCAGCTGTTGCCTGCGAACACACCTTCCGTGATATACAACCTGTTCTCTCACACTTTGCAAAGGATAAATCTCTCTTATTCTACCCAGATTGATGACAAAAAACTTGAACTACTGGGGAAAAGTGGGTGCAAGCCAAAATTTGTAACTATTCATGACTGTCCAAATGTTACTGGTAGGTTTATAAACAATGTCTGCATATTTACTCTTGATAATGCGCACTGAAATCCATAGTTTTGATCGTGCGTAATTAATACACTGTGTCTAGAGAGCCGGCAGGCTGTATACTTTCCTATTGCTGTTGTATAGCAGAGTTACGTAATAGAGAGTATCCGGATTTTGCCAGCACTGCATTAAAGAGGTGGCACCATTGACTGCAATATATTTAGCTTTAGTTTACGGTGCCGGCTCTCTAGCCACAGCCTAATTAATATCGTCTGGCTACCAGACCGTTTGCACGGGGAGGAAGAGCCTGGGCCTGGGGAGAGCCTCGTTCCATATACTAAGAATCTTTACCGATTAATTTTAATAGTAGAATGTAATTTTATTGCATATAATTATAGAGTCCCATGAAAAATTATCGAATATAAGTCTTTTGAACTCTGGTCAATTGCTATTACCACTGAGCTACTAGTGCTCACAGGCATTGGAGCAGAGAATAGCAAGCAGTATACACTATTCATAGACATTAGTATATCTGTACATAAGGATATTCATGTTTCCTATTATAGTGCATGCTATGCACACTATACTTCTGTGTTGGAGATCTTGGCTAGACTGCTCATGCAGATGCTGACGTTGATGTGAGATTGCTGTGATGGACTGTTGGAACAAGTAGTATCTCCGCTAATTACAAAGGCATTCCTATTGTTGACATCTCGTTGCTCAAGTTTAAGCTCTAAACAGGAGAGAGAAACGAGCAGCTCTGCCTGAAGAGCCATTTATAATCAGTTTTTACTATTAACCACACTACAACCTGATTGGTTATAAGTTGGTATAGGGATGTCCCCGACTCTTTCTTCCTGTACAAAGAGTGTGGCCAGCTAGACTAGTCATGATACATGGCAGGCTTAGAGATAGGTGGCAGATCTATTGTGCTGCACTACGTAACACAGTGTAGTGTTGAACTGACTGCTTTCCTATAATGATACCATAGCTAGAAATTTTTTCAGGGAGTGAAATTTTTGAAGAAAGGTGTTTACAAAACTATTTTTGCTATTTTATTTTCAAGGATTGAGCAGCCCCGCCACATTATTGCAATACGATCCTGAATTTTTCGGGAATAAAAATTTAGTGAATCACTAGTAATGCACCAAAACCATGAAATTTATACTCCTTGAAAACTTCTACCTATACAGTAGGTAGAAGCATGCTCCCCCAAATTAATCTGGTACATAATATTTTATACCGTATAGCTCCAAATTTTCGTGGTTCAAAAAGTTCCTGAAAAGTCTTTCTTTGCCATTTTGAGCTAATTTTCGTGAATCACAATCTCTGAAATTATATTGCCAATATACATTTTTCTAAATTTTCATGGAGAAAGTTTTCGTGGTATACAGGCAAATCACAAAAATATTATACCGCGAAAATTTGGAGCTATAATTATGGTAATTATTGCAAGATAAGATCTATATTTCTACTTCTGTTCCAGATAAAGGAATAGCTTCCCTTGTGCTTATTTGGAAAACTGTGGAGGAATTGACACTAACCAAACTAAAACAGTTTACCGGAGCAGGATTAAGAGAATGTGTATCTAGAAGCTTGAAATCAGTCAATTTTGAAGAGAGCACAAGTGTCACTGATAGTTCCATCATAGGCCTGGTGCAAAATTGCCCAAATATCTCTTTATTAAACCTGAGCGAGCTGCACAAAGTTACAGACCTTGCAATTATGCAAGTAGCAGAACATCTAAATGACAAACTAGTAAGAAATAATGCTGGTAGACTATTGATGATTCATTCACTCAGTGTACTTTCTGCAGGTAGAATTGGAGTTAAGTGATATGAATCTTATCACTTCTGCAAGCACTTCTGCTCTTGCAAAGCATTGTAAAAATCTTTCAAAGTAAGTATTGTGAGTGTTACATTAGTGTATATATCTCACGGCAGGCATGTAGTTGAAGTCTAGTTGAAGTCATGTGAGCCACAGAAGTACAATTTGTTTGATGTGGTCACAATACTTAATCTATGGCAGAACACAGAGGTTAATCCTGGGAAAGGACAGTAAGTCTGAGACACATTGGTATTAACAAGAAAGGAAATGTTTCACCTAAAAAATATATTACACATTTGTGCTGGCGTACTCAGAGAGACAATACAGTCAAACCTCCTAATAAAGGCCACTTTGGGAGCGAGGCTTTTGGCCTTTATTCGGAGGTTGGCCTCTGGTGGGAGGTTCGTCGTTTAACATACAGGAATTATGTCAAAGAGTATACATGTGCATCACAAGAACAAGGTTCAGCTAAGAAAATGATCCAGAGCAATTTGAGTACTTGGAAAGCATCACTGTACTGAGTTGCTGAGCCATGACGTATACACTATAGGCAATAGCTGCTTCATTTTTTGGAAAGAAGTTATTCTGGGGTATATACCCTTTCCTCATTGATGTGCTTTAATAGCTCCTTTTAATAAAGGGTCATGTCATGGTTTGAGTATTAAACTGTGACTTGAAACTTCCAGGGTGGTTCAGTGGTCCAAAGGTGAGCAGAAGAGGTGGTAGTACACTGGAAATACCTTGGATGTACTCTCTCGACAGCCATAAACCCTAAGTAGACAAGTTGCAGCATTGAGCAACTAGTAGCCTAACTCAAGATCTTACAGCACGAGTGCAAAACATCAATTTTACTTTTCTAATTATACAATAAGATAGAAAATTTAAATAGGTGTGGTTTCCTGCTTGCGCCGTTTTGAGAGACAGTTTTGCAAAGAATCGATCTGTTGGGAGCATGCAGTTTGGCGGCGCTGCTGGTCAGAATCAAGAAGCGGCCGCTCGTGGGAGGTTGCTTAAGTACTAGATGTATGGCGTTTTCAATCGGTGCCAGAGCCTGCGGTCGTTACACGGAGGTTGGCCGCTTGTGGGAGGGGCCGTTATGAGAGGTTCCACTGAATCATTCCCAGTATTCCCAGTACGGGTACACAGGAATGGCACGGATGGCCCATTAGCGCNGTAGCAAAAGGAGAAATTCTCCACCACAAAAGAACTCTGAACCACACAAGTACCATGCTAGATGCAACCAACTCCAAACAAAACTGGGAGAAAGAGGTTATAACACACAACCGATCAGTAAAATGATCCAATCAATCCCTTTCTCAGGAATCACATGTGTACTATGAACTCATATGAAATAATAATTAAAAGCTGCTAACTGTTTCCACATTCTTAGGTGATATAAACGAATGTTTATCTAACAATGGAGGATGTGAGCATACCTGTATAAACACTGATGGTTCTTTTATATGTGAGTGTAACAGTGGATATGTTCTTAATAGCAATGGAAGGAATTGCAATGGTGAGATGTAAATGAATAATCGATCTGACATACATATATTTAAATTTCTTGCTACTAGCCTACTTTTACTTGTAAATATACGCATGAGCATACTTGCACACACTAATTCATCAGTTTTGTAATCCTTTTCAGATATCAATGAGTGCTCTTCAAACAATGGAGGCTGTCAACAAATTTGCACCAATATGGCTGGTTCATTTCAGTGTTCTTGTAGGAATGGCTACACCCTGGCTTCTGACCAGAGAGGATGCAATGGTATGGCTCTTAGAGGAACTTTGTCACCATTAATTTTAGTATAGGGGGCAATTAATTTCATGAGATTGGTTGATTTAAATTATCACATAGTGACATCTGGTAGATATGGTTTGTCTTTGACCACTCAAACTGAATCTATTAGCAACTATAGCTGCACATGAGCAACAGTAAGACCAGGTTATTGTCTGTGTGTGTGTGTGTGTGTGTGTGTGTGTGTGTGTGTGTGTGTGTGCACATGTGTTCCATCTATTTTTGAAGATTTCAGGCATTGAGAAATACACAATGATTAATTTTACATGAATGACAATGCATTATAGTCTGAATTACCGTATAGCCGGAAATATTGACGGGGGTTTTAATTTGATGGTTTGACGGTCAAAGTCCAAATCGTAAATTTAAATCTGCCAATATTTTGGGCGCCGTATATGAATGTATTATGCTCACGTGCAAATCGTCAAGTTTAAATTCGTCAATATTAAATTTTTAGTTTTATGTTATGCGAAGCAAACCGTCAAATTTTTTGACCATCAATATTTCCGGCTATACGGTATGTCAAAATTTTGGCAACAGTTGCAGATGAAGTGCACCCTCCAATGTGTATACTCACACAATCATAGCTGCACAGTTAGGTTATCTTATTTTTACCTTCATTTTCTTTACAGATATCAATGAGTGCTCTTCAAACAATGGAGGCTGTGCACAAGTTTGCACCAATACTATTGGTTCATTTCAGTGTTCTTGTAGGAATGGCTACACCCTGGCTTCTGACCAGAGAGGATGCAATGGTATGACACCTAAGAGTGTACTAGCCTCGTTCCCAGGCTCCTCCTTCGCAAATATTTTCTTCGATAATAAGGAAGGAGGAGCCTGGGAACGAGGCTAAGAGTGTACATGTGTGTAGCCTTGTGCCCAAGAACATTATCTGATGAAACTGGAGTCAGGTTTATATGACATAGCATTGGTACTTCTGCATTTGCTTGTATAGTAGCGAACCCATTAAATATATCTACAAAACTTTGATTTAGCGGCTAATGCTTTTAGGGAATTATTGTACATGGCCAGTGGCATAGGTGCGGCAGCTACACAGTCATTGTCATACCTATTTTGGGAGAATAAACTTGTTAAAATAAAAGATTTTACTTTACTTGGATCCTGTTCTTTTGTGCTGTGTGTACTAAAGCTTTCAACAGCAATGTACTACGTGCTTGTTTTCACTTGATTTTGATGTTAGCACACACCTCTTACGCCCCTTTGGGTAGCCCCTCCCACTTATTCTGTGTAGTGTAGTTTAAAAGTTTTTATCAGTTACTCAATTGCTTAGACATATTACTGTAACTAATGAAATGCTTGAATGTACATGTCCTGAGAAGACTAATATTCTGCTAATTAAGGCAGTCAACCATCATAGTACTCATAATGAAGAGGCTCTGGACTTGTTGTATTGCCATAGCCTTAGCGTCTCACCAAAATATTAGTCTTGAATACTTTTGGTCCATTTACTTCAATATGATAGTATTATTATAATTCTACAGATATCAATGAGTGTTCTTCAACCAATGGAGGCTGTGAACAAGTTTGCACCAATACAGATGGTTCATTTCAGTGTTCTTGTAGGAATGGCTACACCCTGGCTTCTAACCAGAGAGGATGCAATGGTATAGAATTAAATTGTGTCACTACAAGTTAAATAGTTGAGTGAATGTTGCCCATGGATGTTAGACTGTATACTCCAGCCTCCACCAAGGGGTGGGAAATATGTTCATGACTTTTAACAGCTTAAAATTGTTCTTGGGAGTCATGATGTGCATGCAGTGACACATTACACTTACAGTCAAGAAACATCATAATCTATAGCAAATTAATATTAATGTATGGCAAAATCAATTATAACAAAATTATGTAGCATCATAATCTGTAACCCCACTGAATCACCCACCCACACATGCATATACACATAACAATCTTCACAAGTGTACACATTTCAAGATTTACTGATAGTTTTGTAAACCTCACTCTTTTCAGATATCAATGAGTGTTCTTCAAGCAATGGAGGCTGTGCACAAGGTTGCACCAATACGGCTGGCTCATTTCAGTGTACCTGTGGGAATGGCTACACCCTGGCTTCTGACCAGAGAGGATGCAATGGTATGGCTACAAATGTGCAATGTCTTGTATTAATATGATCCCCTGGAATATTGTTTGATGTAAATCTTACAGTAGGGATCTTGGGCATGTTGTAGAAAGTCAAATGAATAACAGAAATCATTAGTATTTTCTAGAACTCCTAATTCTTGCTCTTAAGTGTTTATGGTTGCAAAAGAAGTCAAAATTACCTCTTGTTTCCAGGCTCTCTGCTGTAATAGTTTGTACATGAATATAATATAATTACAGCATTATGCGGGTTAGCTTAGTGTTCAAACCACACACATACAAATAATCTAACAAGTAACTCTAATTATACTTCTTTGATTCTTTACAGATATCAATGAGTGCTCTTCAAACAATGGAGGCTGTGCACAAGTTTGCACCAATACTATTGGTTCATTTCAGTGTACTTGTGGGAATGGCTACACCCTGGCTTCTAACCAAAGAGGATGCAATGGTATGATGCTCAATAGTGGCAGCTATTTGCACCACAGCACAGCTATAGCTAAAGTATAGTACTATTGATACTTTGGGCTTCATAATAATATATATTCCTTCATGTGTGCAAATTAACGAGGCTACCATATAGTCAGGTGGAGCCTTACTATGTTCCATATTAAGAAATTTGTACCTGCAACTTTGTGTAGTTCTATAGCTTTGAGAGAATCAATTCATTACATTTGAGAGATTATTGTGCATAGCTACATGACAAGGTGTTGATGACAACAAAATGTTGATTGCATAGAGAGAGATAATTCCAGAACAGCTTGTCACTGTTTTTACTCCTGTAATGAAGGTTACACCTAGACATGTAAATACCCTGATAATTGATGCTAAGTGTGATCAGTAAAATTAATGACAAGGGTGTATGTTGTATATGTTTGAACCACACAGACAATAATGAGTGTTCTGTAAGAAATGGAGGATGTGATCAGATCTGTGTCAATACTCCTGGATCATTTGATTGCACATGTGAAGATGGTTACATTGAAGCAAGCGATGGCTCAGGATGCAATGGTAATTAGTCTAAAATGAGATTTATATAGCTAGCTCATGTCCAGGCTCTCAATCACCTTCCTTAAGGAATGTGTAAGCTCAAAGGGAGAGCCTAGATGCGAGGCTATAAGAATTGGTTTTATATTAATAATTATTGCTAATCATAATTTATACTAGGTAATCATTTTCTATAATATTAAAAGTGTCTTATTGAAGAGTACTTTTCTTTGCTAGATCTGAATGAATGTCTATCCAACAATGGTGGTTGTGAACAAATATGTACAAACTCTCAAGGCTCATTTACATGTAGCTGCAGAAGTGGATATGACCTTGGCAGTGATGGCAGGTCATGTGTTGGTGAGTTCAAGAAGAAACCATGCCATGCATACTATTAATTATTTGAACACCATCACACATACAGATATTGATGAATGTGCTACAAGTAATGGTGGATGCAGTCAGAACTGTGAAAATACCATTGGGTCATTCAGTTGTACATGTGAGGAAGGTTATCAACTTGGGACTGATGGAATTGTCTGTAATGGTATGTATCATGCAGCATGATGATCATTAGTTCAGCTGGTGTAACTTGTAATATTACTGTAAATAGATATCAATGAGTGCAATGTGGGGAATGGAGGATGTGATCAGACATGTACAAACAATGATGGCTCATTTGCTTGTAGCTGTAGGACTGGATTCTCACTCTTGAGTGATGGGCTATCTTGCATGTGTAAGTTGTGTACCAACCAGTAATGAATCTTCGCCCACTAAAGGAAACACACTCACATGCACACACAATTGACCTTTAGCTGACAGTCCATGTGATCCAAGTGTAGCCAATTGTGAACACTTTTGTACAAGCCTCGATGATTCATCAGTTTTGTGTTCTTGTCGAACTGGCTACCTACTGGATGATGATGGATTCACATGCAATGGTACGTAAACTGTCCAGACTGAGTTATCATGATACATGGCCATTGATGATATTTTCATTCCACTGTCCTTCAGACATTAATGAATGTTCC
The DNA here is from genome assembly GCA_964030475.1 of Tethya wilhelma. NCBI lineage: Eukaryota > Metazoa > Porifera > Demospongiae > Tethyida > Tethyidae > Tethya > Tethya wilhelma. The sequence continues at coordinate 14,893,295 of CAXIPT010000002.1, read as the reverse complement.
AATGGTAATGGTGGATGTGCTGGAAACTGTACCAATAATGATGGTTCTTTTCAGTGTTCATGTCCTGCTCAGAGTCAGTTAGCAGGTGATCAGTTAAACTGTGAAGGTAAGAATTTTCCCCAATTAATGTTATAGGTTCTTTGTTGAAAGTGGATCTTATTGATTTTAACAGATCTTAACGAGTGTTTAAATTCTACTAATCATAACTGTGAGCAGTTATGTGAGAACAGTATTGGAAGCTTCAAATGTGATTGTGAAGAAGGCTTCGAACTCAACAATGATGGATTTAGCTGCAAAAGTAAGATTAGTTTGATCCATTGATTGTCAGTAATACTAACCCCTTCCTAACTGTAATGACTGTAGGAGTTAATGTTTCAGCACCTGAAGGAGGACAGAGTTCAGGTGCAGTAATTGGTGGTGTAGTTGGAGGAGTTTTTGGAGCAATAGTGCTGTTGGTACTGGTGATTGTGGTTATCATTGCTGTGGTATTGCTCACTAAAAGAAAGAACAATTCAAAATCATTTTCAAATTATACAAAACCGTCTCGGAATGGTCATTTACATAAAGTAAACTCACGAGCTCCACTTCAGCCAATTAGTCCGTCAAGTTTCACAGATGAGGAAAACGCATTTGGTGACAGTTTTGAGGAGGTCCAGTATGTACAGGCAGCAACACCATATGACTCTACACAGCCTGCACCTCGTACAACATATCAACCTCCTCTACCATCATACAACTATCAAAATAGTCGTGCACCAGCTCCCAAGAAACCTCCAGCCAGGAGAGCTCCTCTGGCACCTGTTAAACCAACTTCTCATGTAGCAACACCACCAGTCAAACCTCTCAAACCTGTTACTCCTACAACCACCAATGGTCATGTAGCAGTAACACCTCCATCAAAACCTCTTAAACCAGTTGTGCCAAACAAGCCTCCTCCAAAGCCCCCAACTAAATCATTTCAGCCAATGGCCCACACTGCAAATACAACTAACAAAGGTCAACATCCTAAACCAAGTGCTCCTCCAAAACCAAGTGTTCCTGTCAGGAAAATGGAAGTAAATACTGGTGAACCCAAATCTGTTCCCTTGCCAAAACCCAAACCAGCCCTTCCACCCACTAAACCAGCAACAAAGCCACAATTTCCAGGTATAGATTGAGTAACTGCATAATAATTATTATTGTAAAGTTATAATTAGTCAGTGATGCACTATTAATAATTTTATCTACCTGCAGCTAAGCCAGTAGCCGCTCCTCATCCTGCTGCCAAGCCCACTCCAGCACCAAAACCAAAACCTAAATGGCCTCCTTCAACTCCTACTAATACGGATCCATCTACTGCTGGCTATGTCCCACCATCTGTGGCTAGGAAACCTATGGTTCCACCAAGAAAATAACTACATGTATGTGTTTGTATGAGACACAATGTCTTTACAATAATAATAATATATCTATCAAACTTGTATTTGACGTACTTTTTAACAATTATCATGGCTGGTGCATATTATTATTATAATGCTATAATTATATTATATATTCATGTTTTATTTTAGGGCCGCCGTGGTAATTATATTTATTAACTCATTAAATAAAGCACAAATTGATTTTAAAACTTATTAATGAGAATAAATTTAGTCATTGTAAACAATTTGCATGTACTGGCATGCATGGAATAAATAATTCTATAAAGTCATGACAGTAAAAAATCATATATAGTGACCAATTGAACACAAGTAATTGCATAATATTATACATCACACTATTGTCAAAAATCCACACTTTGTACAATCAAAGATTCATTGTATTAATTTCTAGGAGGGCCCCTCGGTTTCCGTGTTGGAACAATAGGTTTGTTCACACTTGTACTGGAGGTAGTAGTGGTGGGAGGAGGAGGCCACTGCCGCTGTATCTTACCCACATCTATAGAATAATTATAGCATGATATTATTAATACAATCATGTTAATATGTAAAGGAAAGAGAGCCAGTAGCTGCAGAAACAAGACTACAGTGTACATATAATGAGTGAAACTTACTCTGTTGATGGGTGGCAGCTGGAGGAGGAGGAGGGTGTGGCTTAGTTGGAGGTACAGGAACGGGTTTGTTGGGTTTGGAAGGTTTAGTCACAGTTGGTTTGGAAGGTATTGTCACTGTTGGTTTGGAAGGTATCGTCACTGTTGGTTTGGAAGGTTTAGTCACTGTTGGTTTGGAAGGTTTGGGAGGAGGTGGTCTGTATCCATGAACAGGTTGTGTTGTGGGGGTGGGTGGAGCAGGCCTTGGTGGGGCCTTCACCTGCGTCTTGGTTGGTGGTCGGGTGTAGGATCCTTTGTATGGTGGTCGGATATCAACAGATGCATTGTTTCCAGATGATGTTGTCTTCTTTGATTGAACAGAACTGTGAGGATATGGCGGAGAAGAATAGAACTTGTGTGTATTTTTGTATTTCAGTATTAGGAAAATCACTCCAGCTATGACACCAGCAATGATTGCTAATCCAAGCAATGCTCCAATGATTCCCCCAGCAATTGCACCGCCATCTAGACCAACAGAAACAAACTTACAATATTAAACACAAAACTAACAAACTAGAAGCTCTACTCACTTCCTGAGGAGTTCGAGCCTCCTGGTCCTCTGAACACATTCTGACAAGCGTTACCATCAAATCCCACACCACAAGAGCATTGGTTGAGATTGTTGCATTGCTATAAGTATAATTATGCAAGAGCATTGGTTGAGATTATTGCAAATACAAGACCCAAAGAGGATGTAACTACATAATTATAGATGTCAAATAATAGCTTCATGCTAAATGTATTCCAGGGCTCCTTGAAATTCAATGACTAATCCTGGAACAAAATTTATAGCATTTATAATCAGGATTCTATGACAGGATAACGTAATTTAGTTCAGAAAGTTCCTAAATAGGACTATTAGTAGACACATGATGAACACAAATGTGGATCTATGAGGACATTTGTCACATACCCCGGGAACAACAAGCAGGGGTGCATACTGTATAGCTAGAAATTTTCGAGGAATAAAATTTTCGGGGAAAGGCGATCGCCAAACTTTTCGCAATTTAATTTTCGAGGATTGATCAGCCCCATCCATATATTGCAATACGATGCAGAAAATTTTCGCGGATCACCAACGATCCACAAAAACAGCGAAATTTATACTCCTTGAAAATTTCTAGCTATACGGTACTCAAACTATGATAATGACAATTATTGTGATTGATCCTCACGTACCCCTTGTCCAGAGCATAGCAAGCCATCGTTCCCAACTGGACACGCTTCTATACCTTCCAACTCAGTCACTGGAATGCAGCGTTGAATAAAGCAAATCTACAAGAGTGAAGTATTATAATCAACACGTTAAAGCAAGGGAATCAGAATCCATTGAAAAAACTACCATTTCATCTCCACATTTTGTGCCATCCCGCACTAGTCCTGGGTTTGGTGTATCAGACGATGGTGGGGATGTGAATGATACACACCGATCAGGCCTCACCGAGTTTGTCACTATTGTCACAAACGTATTAGCATTATTAACAAACTGTTGAGGGTTTGAGTCACACTGAATCTGGCCACAGAGAGCGTCTTCTGGAGCACATGCCAGGAACTGACCATTGGAATAACCACAGTTGCCACCATTAGTACCCCTCACATTGAAGGTGGTAAAACACTCAGTAACGCCTCCACTTCCTGAAAATGATGATACTCACAATTAAAATGATACCACATTACAAGAGATAGTCAATGGTATACAGCGTTGCACACAATGGCTTTTGTATAATGCTAAAATTACATACGTACACAATCATATCCTCAAACCTGACTGAAAATGAAACTGGCACTGGCTATTGTAAGAATCAGCACAACTTCCAGAAAAGCAGAATGACTGGTTATTGTCACAGTTATGACCATCCTGTAGGTGTACGTCTCTGGGGCACACTGAAGACTCCCCACTACAGTACTCCACAATATCACACTCCTGAGCAGGTTCACGGCACGTCGTACCATAAGGAACAAACCGACAGTTGTTGTCACAACAGTCCCCAGAAAAGCACTGAGCCCCTTCAACCAGCTCACAAGAGGTAGCATTACAGCAGGGATCACGACACTCCTGAAAACAATTGCCATCAACAAATCATGATACACTTTCACAACAGCAATGATTCCCAACTAACGTCAATGCTGCCACAATCACAGATCTCATCTCCTTCTCTGATTCCATTGCCACAGACTGGATCACCAACAGTCACAGTTGGGTCATTCATAAGACATCGATCAAGATTGAAACTAGTAAATCCTTCCTGGATATCGTTTCTACTGCAGTCACTCCATTCAGTAGGTGGGGGGAATCCAGATATAGCAGACATGATGCAATCACCAGATGGATCAGCACACGAACAAGTCCCTACGTACAAAAAGGACACCATGAAGTTACTTAGTCCTGATGATATTTTCATATACCATTATGGCTTACAGCCCACATTGATGTATTCCACTGTATATGCATATTGTGCATTAGACAAACATTCACTTTGTATGAAAACTAAATGCAGTCCTAAGACAAAACAGCAAATGGACAGGTTTAAATCACAGCTAGGTATTCCTAGTAATATCATTGAGTTTACACTACTGTATTGTGCAAGATATGCAGGCAATAATGCAGTTTTACCAAAAGCTTGCACTACTGTATATGTAGTAATCGTATTACATACTTTGCAATTGTTGACTGCTTTGTTGGTCATCATGATCCATGTTAAATATGTGTCCCAGTTCATGGGCAGCAGTACTGCCGACAGACTCTACGTTGCTTCTCCTGCCATCTTGAGTCACTCCAACTGAAGATCGGTCATTACACATGGTTCTAACGAATGCTATACCAACAGTATTTCCATCGAAATCATTACCACTAAAATTAGTAAGATAAAAAAAAAACTTGTTCATTTGTGATTATCATGACTTGCAATCAGTGACATCATACACCCAAGATGATCGGACAATAGCATACCAATACCCCAAGGACTCACGTTATAAGCATTGCACTGTCATGAAGAGCTGTAATCTGAGGCCTGTACTCTTCAAAATTGTTCAGCAATAGATCAGGGTTAGATGTCACAGTGATCCGGTTCCCATTGGTCCATGTTGTTACATCAACTAGTACTATACGAACATTCAGGATTTGATAGACCTAAGATTTTAAGTAGCAATAGCTATCAATCCAAGCAATCAGCTTAAAGATCTACAAGCAAACTTACTGAGTCAACAAAGTTAGCAATTTCCAAGCTTCTTAGAACAGTAGCAGTTAGGTTCATGTTAAAGGACACGTACTGTTAACAACAAAGCAGAATGGATGAGCCTTAATAGCTAACAGGTTATGCCGTACAGTGGGAATTCTTTCGTTGGGGAAAATTTTTGCGTTTTCATCTTGAATTTAAATTCGCGGGGAAAAATTTTCGTGGATTGCATCTCAACATTACGTGACGACAATGTGTTCAAATTTTAATGGTTCCTTTTTTGCGGTCAGATCGCCACCGCGAAAATTGCGAAAATTTGAACCCTGTGAAAATTTCCCACTATATACGGTAATAATTATTAAAGAGTGAGATACCTGTGCCATATCGTTCACAACTGCCCACTCCACAACGAAAAACCCATTACGGGTCTGGCGTCTTACCTAACATGACAAGGAGTCACAAAGAGTAAAACTGTCTTAGAATATACGATTACTAACAGATGTGGTGGCTACAAAATATTACTCACAATCACCAAATTAGGCTTTGATACACACAAAATAGACACAGGATGCATTTGTGTGGATTGTGCAAGTATGAGAAGTCGTATAATCATATTATAGTAAACAGTACTCAGTAGCTAATTCGTGATTTGTGATGGTACAGTTCAGTATCAACAACTCACTCTCTCTTTTTGCAACCAAGGTAGGATATGGTGGAGGTCACCATCAATGACTGGATCAGCAGACTTGTAGTGACTTGAACCTATATGATCACAATTACAACCCATCAAGAATTTGGCAAAGACACACACACACACACACACAATATAACAACAACAAAAAAACTAGGTCCACAATACAGAGATACAGGAACTGCATACCACAAGTTCTGTTCTTTTTCTCGTATTCAGTTGACAGATATAGAGCATGTGGCTGGTCCAACTGAAATAAAGCTCTTAAGTGTAACCAAAAAAACAATGCAGTACAGTTAATTAACACTAACCAGTGCATTGTGATCATCGCTGGCAAGTGGTTCAATATGATAGAAGTGATTTTCATCTCCAAGAAGGCCAAATGAGCCTCTGAAATAAATCATATCACAAACTATAGTATCACAGTACATAAGACATCTACAGTACTAGATGGGATAGATAGAGCCTCTTACTGAAATCCATGACATGTACTCATAGTAGCTCTCCAGTCAGGATGTCCTTCAACCCATCCTTGATAGAAACAGTTCACATGACCCTACAATAATATAAGGGGAAAAATAATTATGACTGATTCTAAAACAAAAACTGGTCATCTCATCTAAACACATATACTCTGTGGTAGCAAAGAAGTGCTCATAAAGAGTGCATAGTCACAGTCCAGTGTTTTTAGTAAACTATACCTTTTCAACAATCTCATTTCCATCCTCATCATAATATCTACTGGTAAAGTGAGGAGGCAATAAGTTCCTACAACAAATGATAAAGCAATTAATGAACAACAGTATGGATGCACAGCACACATAACATGGGTGCTAACATGGAAAATTGAAAGCAATAAATATCAAACTGATGACAAATCTAACCTCTCAACATTTCTCATTGTACAATACTTTGGCCCACATATGATACTTGTGGATGTTTGAGACTTACAACTTAATCAGACAATGCTATTAAGTACAGAGCCAAACTACAAAGAAACTGAGACTGGAAGTGGAAAAAATAGTGGGCAGTGTTGTAAGACTAATGAAACAACGCAATTAAGAATGTCTGAATATCAGCATGATGACCACAATGTTAACCGTGAGCCATTCCCACACTGCTTAGTGTTTTTCTGAAATTTGAACAATTGAACTAATGTGGGCAAATTCCAACTATTGGTGGTCAATAATGCTATTCATGAGGAGAAGGGTCAGTGATCTACATCTCTAGTAAAGCAAACAAAATGCAATCCATATAATTATCTTATCTTGACAAAGAGTTTACTACTTATTCATTCTAAATGCCTAAAGTTTCAAGTGACATAGACATTGCTTAGCAATATACAGCGAGGATTGCTGGTGCACTCCATTACGTAATGTGTGTGTTTCAACTTTGAAAACAATATTTTTTGTACTAATATTATGGGACACTTGTGGTAAGAGATAGTTTACTAGTGCATACACACAACCGTCTCTCTCTCTCTCTCTCTCTCTCTCTCTCTCTCTCTCTCTCTCTCTCTCTCTNCTCTGCATGTGTGTGGGGGGGTGGGGGGGTGTTTTTGCTTGTAGTGTTATGTACATATATGTTGTAGTATTATTTTGCCGATTGCTACTTAACAACTTATATCCTTTCTGTTCACGACAAAAAAAGTGCATCATAAGTTTAGTTTAAAATGGAATTTAGTCATACATGCAACATGAATCCTATCTTAATTCTTGGAAAGGATTCCAACCACTCATTGATCATGTTATATAGTTGAACTATTGTGGTCAGACAAAATGAGATCAGCTCTCCATATATATACAAGTACAAAAAACATTGGAAATGTAATGAGACACAGGAATGGCTAAATCGTAAAAAGAGCGCAAACAAGATGGAATGGCTGTTGAGTGTGTGCAGAATTCTTCCTGTATGGGCTGCATTTAGTAATCTCCTTATTGAGTCTCTTATTTTGCCCACAGGAAGAATTCCTTACACACTCTTAACAGCCATTCCATCTTGTTTGCGCTCTTTTTACGATTTAGCCATTCCTGTGTCTCATTACATTTCCAATGTTTTTTGTACTTGTTTGTTCTCATTTTTCCATAATTCTACAAATCACAATTGAGTTGGTGTGTGTAGCTAGCTACTAAGCTAGTAGTCTGGCAAGCCAGCTAGACTGTGGCCGGGCTGCTCAGTATAAGTTGTGTACTGAGCCTGCTTGATACTGAAGTGTAACACACATCTCAGTCATTTGCATGATTTGGAGGCAGGAGCTGTATCATAAGATTTACTTGCCTTTCTATATGTTATGATAATCAAAGTCCTGATTCATTTCTTAAGAAGAGCAAGAGGATCCAGGTATCACAAAATAGTTCCAGGCCAGTGGTTCCAGGCAACTTGCATTTGAATTCCAAATAACGCACACGTTTGTGTGTGGAAAGGGTCGTCAATTCGAATTTTCTAGAAGCTAATGAATTATGCATGAGTGTAGAAATTAATGGCGGCCATATGGAGGAGGCGCTTTTCGCCTTGTATCTCGCTACTCAATGAGAGGCGCTAAAAACCGATGGCAAAAGCGACTGTCCCGGAAGAAACCAAGCTCATTTGTTCAAGAATCAGCTTCTAAAAGTGAATAGTCTCTGAGAAAACTCGAGCCAAGATAGAAGAAGAAGAAGAATAAGAAGAAGATGGAGAAATTTGGAGGTTTGGCATGTTTGTGTTTGTTACTTTAGCGATGGTTTTAGGCCATGTTTTTGGGCTCATTAGAAAGAGAAAGAGCTAAATAGTAGCTTAAGAAGCCTTGTAGTGCTAAGCGCTCAGTTTTTGCAGAGTTATTCGCGTGAATATTTGTATTGCGCTAATGGGCCATCCGTGCCATTCCTGTGTACCCAGTACTACCGTACTGGGAATACAGCACCCACTCAGGAAATGTTTGGATGTATGACAATAGTAGTAAATCATGTGATACCAACACTCCCACCATATAAGGATCAAACACTTCCATTTATATACCTAACTACCATATGGCTACTGCTGGAAATATTCATGATGAGAGTGTTAACTAACTCTCGTGATGGTCAGACTTACTCATTCAGTTCAAGATGTAGAACAAACTTTGGGGAAACGGTACTAACTGACATTCGTTTTGGATATCCCTAGAAAGATAGATAAACATAAATTCTGAAAGGTAATAATAGGTGGCTTGAAAAAACTTACATCAGTTTCACTCTCACTTGAAATGATAACTGGTGTAACAATTTCATAGTTGAATATAGTTTCTGTATATTTAAAATTAAAATTAAAATTCTGTATATTTAAAATTGCGTATAAATATGAATAGATTTCATTCTTTGCCCAATGGCACTGAACACAACAACAAGTAAAAGCAATCTGGTTTATGCATGCCCTCGGATTCTATATAGCAGCCTTTGGGTTTCTAAACCACGTAGAAACCTCCAAAGCAATGTCTAAAACAGTGTCTACATACCCAATCAAAACAAGTACTCAATTTCCCGTAGAGTACCTGTGAACTGGTCTGTGTGAAATTATAGATAATGAGTGTGTATTATCTATGATGAAATTATTAGAGACAAGTGGTCCAATGCAGTATTTAGTATTTATTTACCTGATGGAGCCTTCAGACTACGGAAACCAGCCTTCCTTCCAACAGCAGAAAATAACTGCAGCACCAGTGTCAACAGCGTCAACAGTAACGCTACTTGCCCAACTCTCATTGTTTAGCTTAACAGCTGACAGACACACTCACAGTCTCAGAGCTCAAGCTCATTTGACAATGTTTACTGTTGCATGCATTGTCTTTATTCTATGGGGCGTGGTCAAAGCCCGGAAGCTGCCATTTCGAGCTTCTGCAGCTGATGACCATGTACCATATGCACGTGAAAAGGTCAAGAAACTAGAAGATGAGAAGATCAGACTGAAGCTATGCTGAAAGTAACTCAGTATCTTGATGGGGTTGACTGATTTTATAGGAACACTAAAGGATAACCCGTACTTTGGTGCTGGTTTTGGTCTGGTTGGTGTGGGTGCTGGTTTAGCAATTCTTCGCAAACTGAATCAATTTGGTATGGTGGCGTTTAGAAGATATTTCATGATTACATTAGAAGTATCAAGCAAAGACAAGAGCTACCAATGGTTGCTGCAGTGGATATCAGCTAATGCTGCGCACACTAAACACCTAAGTGCTGAAACCACTTTTCAACAGTTAGATAATGGCAGTATACGAACCAAGTTTGACTTCATTCCAAGTCCGGGAATTCATTTGTTCAGATATGGCAGCACATGGATCAGGGTAGAACGTAATAGAGAGAAGCAAATGGTGAATTTTCAGTCAGGTTCACCATATGAGACAGTAACGTTAACATCTCTTGGAACAAGAAAAGATATTTATGTCAAGATTTTAGATGAAGGTACGTTAAGTATGTATATATAAGATTATATGGTATGGTGTGAATCTTTTACCAGGAGTGAGGACTAAAACGTAAGCAGTAAGCTAGAACCCATTACAGACTAAAGAAGTTTTGCCTGCTTTCAAGTATAGCCTAGCTAACCTTTTATGCTCGTAGCTTTCCTTAATACAAGTTCATGGAGCAAAATAACTTCAAAAGAAGAAGCTACCCGAAATATATTACGATTATCCTTTAATTTGTGAAGTGGAACCCTACGTCATTAATCACTAGCTGATTTGCCATGGAATTAATTATATAGTTGATTGATAAATGACTTGATACTAAAATCTACTGTTCTCTAGCTGCACTTAGCAATAAGCATAGCAGGGAAAGTCTGGTTTACGAGGCTACTGTTCTCTACAGGCCAGCTAGACATTGACCCTGTAAATAGAACTGTTTGTACATTAAAATTAGCTGAGGAGAGGCGGCTCAGAGTATTAGCCTGTGTGGGTGGAGAGGATAAATCCATCCAACTGGTGTTACCAATTATTGTATCCTAGTGCCAGTACATCAATAAGAAAAATTATACTGAAATCAATGTGACCGGCATGTGTAAGCTAGTGATTTGCATAGCATTCGTTTTTAAGCAATTGTCATGTGTAACACGCACACACATACACCTAAAAATACGCAAAGCCAGAAAAATGGCACTGCAAGAAACAGAAGGGAAAACGATCATATATACTGGAGTTGGTGCAGAATGGCGGCAATTTGGCTATCCTCGCAAGATACGTCCCCTCAACTCTGTGGTCCTTGACTCAGGAATCAGTGAGGAGATTCTTGACGACGTGAAGGAGTTCATTTGTAATTCCCAGTGGTATGTGGATCGAGGTACATCATACTTGCTTGAAAGTTGACAGCAAGTGACCTAAGCTTTTGTATAGGTGTAAAATAGTGAACTACTGATATTATCATGTCACTAAAATAATTATGGCTTGCTCACTGGCATGACGACTTCAGCAATTGAAACACTGTAGTTGCCACCACTGATGATCTGCTCTTAATAAACATGTGCATACCAGTTTTGTCCTCTCGTTTGGTGGCTTCATTCCCATGGTAACTTGAAATCTGATACAAATGTAGAGAATTGTCCAATTTTGTTAGTAGTAAACTTTGAGGATGGTATACTTTGAGGATGGTATATTCTTTGCTGTTAGTAAATAACTACATCTGTTTCTTTCTGAACATGAGCATACATATGCTGCAATGAAGGCTGCACTATGATGCATAAATGTTTGATATTTCTAGGAATTCCATACAGAAGAGGTTATTTGTTATATGGACCACCTGGATGTGGAAAAACAAGTTTCATGTATGTATTTTAGACACTGATTACATAATTTGACTGTGTCATACCACTTACTATAAATTGTTTTTCAGAACTGCACTGGCTGGAGAACTTGAGTATAGTATTTCTATCCTTAATTTGAGTGATAGGGGCCTCTCTGATGACAGGCTTAGTCATCTGTTAAGTGTTGCTCCCCAAAACTCTATCATCCTCCTTGAGGACATAGACGCTGCTTTTGTCAGTAGAGAGGAAAGTAAACAGATCAAGACTGCCTATGAAGGATTGAGTAGGGTGACATTTAGTGGGCTACTGAATACACTTGATGGTGCTGCCTCATCAGAAGGCCGTGTCATTTTCATGACTACTAACTATCTTGAAAGGTATTGTACGTACTTTGTGATGTACATATACGTATGAGTCCCAGTTTGCTAAACTACGGGACATGGTAGTTTTTTTTGCTCTTAACTTGAACTTAGCAAGTCAAGGGATGCATATCTGTTTATATAGATAATGCTCTGAGTGCATTTGTTATAGTTATTTCTTACCAACTACTGTATGTACAATTGAATTACTTGTAGTACAAGCAGTCTAGCTACATCACAAAAAACAGTGACCATGTATTCAAACTAATTTGCTGCAGTAAACTTCTTGTACTGAAGTAGTCCATGCAAAACTGCTAGTTACAGAATTTCATCTTTGTAGGCATAATTGCACATTCTATCATGATATTGATTTGTTAGCTGCTTTTAATACATTACAGGTTGGATCCAGCACTTATCAGACCTGGTCGTGTTGATATTAAAAAGTGCATCGACTATGCAAGTCACCATCAATTAGTACAGATGTTTCAACGATTTTATCCTGAGCAGCCTATAAGCAAATCGTACCTGTTTGCAGATCAGGTGCTCATCACTAACAATGTTATCAGCATTGCACAGGTTCAAGCTTACTTTATGAAATACAAGTCAAATCCCAATGCTGCACTGGAGTCTGTCAATAGTCTTTGTCAATTGTAATTGTATGGAAAATAAGACATTGCATAACTATAATATTGATCTACTATTATAGTTCGCATATTTTGCCCACACACACTATATGCATGCATTGATGGCAGACTGAGTCTGCGTGGCCCAGGCCATGATGGTCTGATCATGCATCCAATATTGATATTATGCAATCTTGAAAATTGTAACCCAGGGGGCCGGGCGGGGGATTGAGTGTTATTGTTAAATTTTGGAGAGTGGCCACTTGGTGAGCATTATTTGGAATTGCCCATTGGGCACTGGCCGCGACCAAGTCAGCAAGTCAGTTCATAGATACTATATCTATGGTCAGTTCTAGCATAGATAATAGAGAGGTACGAAGTCTCTATTATCTATGGTTCTAGCATGGAGAAGCTTTATACCAAGGAGATTCGGATTGGGTACAGAAAGAAAAGAAGTATTGTTTCTGTGTTTAGGGAGCATTATATCAGAGATGATATCTCATGTCAAGTTGAAGGGTGCAGTTTCTGTAAGCAGCAGTGGACAGGTGTGTGTGTGTGTGTGTACTAAAATTAGGTGGTTGGCAAAAGCTGACACAAGAAATATTTACTTCAACCCTGCAATAGGAGTAATATCATCCCAGCTAAACTGTGATAGCTCTCATTACGTTTTACCTGATCCTCAAGTGTTAGCTGATTACCTGGAGGTCTTTGAGCAGCCCAATATCAAAGGAATCATTCTATCACGAACAGCACTGTCTTGGGTATGTTATACTGGCATGGTTGAGCTAGCATATTCAGAGTACTGAGACTCCACTCTTGTGTGCTAACTAGTGCAAAGAACATGATTTGCAAGAGTCTCAGTTTCATTTTTATCCATTAGATTCGCTCAAAAGTTGGTAGAAGAACTCAAGAAAAAGCTATTGGTCTTGCACATGACCCTACCAAGTACACTGTGGTTTTCAGTAATGAGCACCATATTGAGACATTTTCTGCTAGGACTTCGCAAGAAAGTGAAAAAGAATGGCACAAACGGTATTATTATTATTACTATTATTATTATTGTTGTTGTTGTGTGTGTACACCATATTAAGTTTTCCCCAGCCACTTATTTTCTGACCTTCCACAGTCTAACCATCCAACTAGCTGTGTGGTATGTCAATCATCTAAGTCTGTCCAGAATTTCTATACCAGTTGTTATTGTTTCGAATGAAATCAAGGTATCACATCTGTACTATAAATTCTTACAGTGACTGGTTTGTACTTTTGTTATTGTGAATTCGCTGTATTTATTTATATTAGGGTGCTTATCTTGATGTAACTACTGAAAATGTATTGATTGTGAATATGAGTGACTATTTGAAGCAGTTCTGGCCCAATTTGAAGGACACATTCTCACTTTACGAGTCTCTCACAAGTGCTCTGCACTCTACTCCAGGGCTAGATGGGAAGCTATTTGCTGACCACCATTCTACACAAGTTATTGAAGAAGGATTAAGGAGAGTGAGTTCAGTAATAGACTATGGGATTTTATATCACTTCAGTGTTGTAGATAATTTTGCCATTGGAACCATTGACAAAAGATTGCTGTACCTTAGCATTGTTAATAATTTTTGTACAGTACGTTGCGGTAATTATGATATTATTCTTGAGTCACTCAAGATTGTACATTTTGCTGTATTTATACTGGGCCTTAGTCTTTCAAGCTAGACCCTACTTCTACCTCTGATCCCCTGTTGCAGATCAAGGGTAGAAATGGGTCTAGGTTGATAGACCTCAAATGGGACAATAGAATGTGTTTCTTTAGGGCGACATATTTGCTGGAATGCTGCGAGTGAATCGTTACAATGCAAGAGAAGAGGCATTTGTTACCCCTCGTTTGAGATCAATTACAGAGCAGGACTCTGAGCTAACTCTACAAGGAGATATACTCATCCAAGGAAGTAATGCCAGGTTGGTTTTGCAATAGCAATCATAGATTTGAATGGGAATTCAGAATGGTTTCATTTGTTGATTGTTAGAAATCGAGCCATCCATGGTGATACTGTGGCTGTGAAACTCCTTCCTCCTGATGACTGGAAGAGACTCTCTGAAGGCAGTACAGCTAGTCACAGGAATGAGAGGATTCCAACTGGGATGGTGGTGGGAATATTGCAGAGGGCTGATAGAGAGTATGTTTCTTCTTTTGATGTGAGTCAGGCATAACAATAATTGTAGACGTAGATGAAAACTGTTGCCTTTTAATAATTTTGGCCCATTATTGTTGTGATTGTGAAGGATGTTAGACACAGTTCACATGGGAAGATGGAGAAAGTGTTGGTTTATCCTTATGACAGAAGAATTCCAAAAATACGCATTGCTACAAGACAATTTGAAGAGCTACAGCATTATAGGTGAGAAAAAAAGTTCTATGGTTCCTTTCTTCATGCTGTACACATTAGCAACTTAGACTGGACAGTACATAAAAGTCTCACCCCTCACTGCAAACAGTAGTTCTACCTTGCATGTCCATTTGGGTGTTATTCATGCATGCATGGCTATTAAAGTACATCTTGTCTATTCCATTCCCTTTTAGGATTGTAGTTCGTATTGATTCTTGGGAACCTGGCTCGCAATATCCCAATGGACATTTTGTTCGTAGTATTGGTCCAATTGGTGATCTGGAAACAGAGACTGCAGTGATTCTTACTGAACATGAACTTGTCACAACACCCTTTAGCCAATCTCTATTAAATGGTACCCTTTTTCATCTACTGCTGTTGATCCACTTCTACATATGATGCACCAATTCTTCATTTACCAGAGCTACCTACAAACTCCATTGAGAAGCCTTGGTCAGTAACTAGTGACGAGGTCCACCAGAGAAGAGACTTGAGGTCCTCTCACCTGATATTCAGTATTGACCCTCAGGGCTGTGAGGATGTAGATGACACACTATCTGTCAGGTGAGAGTGGGTCTGGTGTTTGAGACTCAAGGATTGATGTTAGTACCTACCATGTCATTTCCCCTAGACACCTTCAAGATGGTGCTGTTGAGCTTGGTGTTCACATTGCGGATGTATCTTTCTTTGTTAAGGCAGGCAGCCTTACTGATCAAGAGGCCAGAAACAGATCAACTACTGTCTACCTTGCTGATAGGAGACATGACATGTTGCCAGCTGTACTAAGTGCAGACTTGTGCTCACTTTTAAGTGAAGTAGATAGGTAAATGTTAGGACATGGTCTAGTAGTGGTCTATGTGGATTCTTTGTAAATTACACCTCGTTCAGATATGCTGTAAGTGTCATCTGGCATCTTGATGCACAGTGCCATGTGAGAAGAGTGTGGTATGGACGAACGGTGATTAGATCACGATACAAGCTTAGCTATGAGGTAAGGTTGACTTTCATTTTATGACATCTCTTGCTATAGTTAGCATTCTACTAGACTGCCCAATCACTTTATGATGGAGCACTGTATGAAGATATTGTTCAGGAAATTCCAGAACTCTGCAGACTGGTTGATCAAGATTCAAAAACCAGGTATAGGGTGGCAGTAAGAGCTGTCTATTATTGTAAGCTGTTATAATTGATTTTGTACTGATTTTAGTTTTGAAGAGCTTAAATCATCAATTACTTCCTTAGTCGATATTGCTAGGGAACTCAGACATCAGAGATCCATGCAAGGCAAGTGAAGTACAGTTACTTGTAAAGTATATTGGTCTTATGTCCAAAGTAGATGTAGCAAAGCATTGAAGTTCTCCCAAAAAATTTAGCAAAATATAATATAATATGTGTGCCCATAATTGTAATTAACCCTTTGACCACTATGAGAGAATATATGATTTGGGGTTCAGAAAATACTTATGAATCAGTTAAAACTTCCATACCGTATAGCCGGAAATATTGACAGATTTTAATTTGACAGTTTGACGGTCAAAGTCCAAATTGTCAAAGATCCACCAATATTTTAGACGCCATATATGAATGTATTATGTGCACGTGCAAATCGTCGAATTTAAATTCATGATACATTATCATTATTTATAAACTATAGTCCATCTGGTTTGAGAATGCTGCCAGAAGTGAAATAATGCCGGTAGAAAAAAATTGAATAACTTTCTAAATATCGAACCGATTTCAAAATTTCAAGCACCATTGGAAAGCGCTCGTTCTCCCTGTTCTTTTGGTTGCTTTTCCAGCTTCCTACGCCTTACCAGTCAAAAGTTAGCTATTTTGCCCCATATAAAAAGTATTGTACGAATCTTATTCTCAAACCAGATGGGCTTTAGTATCCAGTTGCTACCCTTGCCTAATGATGATATAATGTTTTGAAAAAATAACTGATTATTACAAACATCCTCTGCGGTCAAAGGGTATGAAGTGGGTGTGACATACTTTAATACATTTGATAGGGAAAGGCCTCTCAACCACGAGCAGTTGATGTTTATTAAATCACATGATGCCAAGTTTTGGTAATAATGCTCAGAATAATTGATACAAGAATAAGTTGTGAGATGAATCGGCATAATGCTGATTATGGCAATTTGTCATTAATTGTAGGCCTTTGTCTCGGGCATATGATGGCATTATGGTTGGTAAAAGGTTAAATTATTTTGAGTTCATGATTCACTGAAAAATCTTACTCTACTCTTTGAAATTACACTTGTATGAATTTACGCTTTAATTTGCTTGCATTACACCAAAAGCAGGCAATTGCATGGTTTGGTTTTTTAACTCTATGCTATGTAGTTGTGTATTGTGTCTTTCAAATTATGGTGCAGGGGGGCTTGAGTTAGAAGGTATTGAAGTTCGAGTTCAATTGAATGACAAAGATAAAAGTGAAATAGAGGATCTAATCCCCAAAAAGGTAGGCATGAGTCCATGCACCTTTTACATTCTGTAACACTAAATTTCATCTAATTCCTAGCCTTTGGAAATGCACGAAACAATTGCTGAATGTATGATATTTGCCAATGAGTGGGTGGCAAAGAAGCTCCGTGAGTGCTCTCCTACTCAGGCTCTACTTAGACATCACCCACCACCTAACCAAGAAAAGTTAGTTGTGATCAAAGTCCCTATACAGCCACCATTAACTCTATCACCTTCCACAGGTTTGCATCACTAATTGCATGTGCAAATACCAGAGGATTTAGTGTGAAGACTGCTGATAACAAGACTCTTGCTCAATCACTAGATGCGTGTGTTGACTCCAGTAACCCTAACGTCAATAAAGTATGTGCAATATGTTGTGTGATTGTTGTGTACACAATTTGCTATGTTATATTAATACAATTTTTAAATTTTTCCTGTTTGCAGATTCTGCGCTATCTTGCTACTCAGGCAATGAGTCAGGCACAATACTTTTCAAGTGGGGCATTACCTCAACATGAACACTTTCATTATGGGTTGGCTCTTGAATGCTATACACACTTCACATCCCCCATCAGGAGATATGCAGACTTAGTGGTAAATTATGCATAAACAATCTAGTACTTCTGTTTAGTTATGGCTTGGTGCATGTACGTAGGTTCACCGCCAACTGCTAGCTGCTGTGGGTGACCCTAATGCTGAGGGCCTTCTACCCACTAACACTGAACTGCACAAAATGGCTCAACACATGAATACCAAACATCGGGTAAGAAATAGTTTCCTCTATCTCAGCATCATTATGGCATTGAGCATGCTTGGCATCATAAAATTTTGCTTTGTATGCAGTCATCACAGCTGGCTCAAATAGCATCTGTCCAGTTGTTCCAGTGTTTGTACTTCTCTAGTCATCCATCACAACCAACTGACAACCATCATTCAAGAGATAGCAGATCACAGAGTGATGTTATTGGAACAGTTATCAAAGTCACAGATAATGGATTGGTGGTATTTATACCAAGGTAAATTTTATGCTATACTATTGTACAAGTCTATTTTTTTATCTGCAAGAGCTTTGTTTTGCAGATATGGTATCACCAATACAATTTACCTACGAGACAAATATGGCCACATTCTCCTGCCCACCAACTCACAAGAAATTGAAAAAACTCCTGCATCATTTGGCACAGGTATATGTTTATGAAAAGTAAAGACCAAGTCTTACATGTTAGCAGATAGGGTGATGTACAGGCCTGTGTTGCTCTAGTACAGTTCGGCTGCTATCATCACAGATTAGGGAAAGAGTGTGGTCTTCCTGATATGCAAAGAGGGGAGAGACCTGTAGCTGGAGATGAGGCTGATTTCTGTTGTGTTAATTATAATTAGGATCAATTGAGAAGACAGAAAATCGTATTACTGTGTTGCACTCAAATGGAAAGTACACGTTTAGACTCCTGGATGAGGTTTCACTGAGAGTGGTAGTGGAGAAGTCACATGCCCATGGCCTATCACTGACTCTGAAGCTGACCAGCTTTGAACCAGTTTCAGAGAAGAGAGTCTCTGATGAAAGTTCCCACAAACATGAGCAAACCAAGAAGGAACTAATTAAGGTATTTAGAGTGGTAACATTCATGTCACAATTGCTGTACAACTACAGACTGCAAAATTTATAACATTTTGTGTCTACTGTTAGCTAGTGAGTTCCTTTCTGTTCAGCAAAATAATTGTCTTTTTTGCTCTCTATATAGTAATGTCTGACCCCCCCTTTTAAACCTAAGGCTGTCCTTGTCTTGCTTATCATAATTATTTCTTTAAACTTGTCCAATACAATAGATGGTACAACATCAAGAAGCAATGAAACATAACTCTTCAGAAGAGCTAGTGGATGCTAGGTACAAACAGTCAGACAGAACAACACTTTATTCTCTTTTGCAAGACATGATGAGAATATCTATATCAGAAATATAACATCATGTATAATTATTACTATTATGGTTATCATGGTAAAAGACAAATACATTTTTTATAACAATCAAAATATACTAATGATGTTTTGTTTCAGTTTTCTTGTGACACTGTAAAACAAAGCAATAATTATAATAATATCCAAAAAATTTCTCCCATGATACCGTTGCCATAGAGCCAGTTATGTATTATGTAAATACACTTCTCTATTTAGAGCACATTTGCTACTATAGGCACATGCAGTGCAACCCCTCTTAGCAGCCACCTTAAACTATAGGCTTATAGCGACCACTTGCTCTGGTCCAGAATGATTCCTCACTTATAAATTACAACCACCTCTCTGCCCCGTCCCAACAACCACAAAATTTGTTTCCAAATGATAGCGGCAAAGCTAAATGACTTCATGCAATGTACAGCCAGCCCGGTTGATAATTTTGACAATATTTTGATAATGTAGTTGCTTCAAGTGCAGTTGCAATGGTTATAAAAGTAATACCTTTAATGATTGCTTTATGTGCTGCAGTTTTCTTCTCATCTTCAATCTTCGTTTTAATCTCTTGCTGCTGGACTGTGGACAACCTTCATCAGAATCTAGTCAAGAATGACCACATTGATACATTGATACTGACTGTAGTGCAATTCCTACCTATAGTATTGTTTGAATCCGAAAAAGAATCCCCACTTGTTAATGCTACAGGTACTAAATTGCTGGCTTTCTGGTCACTTGGAACACTTGTTGGGTTAGTGGCATCAAAGGATGGCTGACTTTCATTTTTGCTCATTTGTAAACTAACACTTTCTGCAAAAGGTTGAGAATCAGGTATTGAAGAACTGTTATGAACAGGCACAAGGTCATCTTGAACACTAGAGTGAACTCCAGGAGGATCTGGTGACACTTTAGCTTCTGATGGAGCAGACGTGTCATCTTTGTTTCCTCCATCAGCCACAAATATCTCTCGATCAGACTTAGTTTCAGTGTCCTAAATACAATACACCTCTTGTCAGATATGTATTATTGTATGATGATCAATATAGATGAAAACTTACATTAAGAGGGGGTTTTACAAAGTATGGTAATTTTCCTCTTTGAAAATCATTGAGAACAATTTTTGATACAGCATTCACATCTGGTTCACCTCCCTACCAACAGACAAACAATAATAATAATAACATGCCATATATATAGCTAGAATTTTTTTAGGAGTATAAATTGTGCTGTTTTCACAGATTGAACACAATCCTCTAAAATTTCAATCACAAAAAGTATGTACATATCATTAGTACACTTGGCCAGCTCAGGTCTTCTGACATTTTCATCAATGCTTGCATCCTTGAATGAATGAAGGCACCAAGGTGCTTAACCCTTGGCGCTCTAGCAATAGAATACATTGTCACACATGACAATCTAGCTTCCAGTACAGTAACAGTGGAGCCAGCAGAGGATATTAGCTACAATTACTCATGATAATTTTAACCACTGATGAGGACGGATGCCCTGCCGGACCAGGAGGCTAGTAGTGGCAACCTGACCGGCTACACAGAGAATACTTAGTCACTAACAATGATCATAGTTAGAGTACTAGCACTGTACTAGCTGGCAAGTTCACATAATATAAACATATGACTCTGTGATTGTTCATCAGCCTATCATCAGCTCTGTCATGCCTTGGATTCATTAAAAACATGCTTATAATATGCCAAAACAGCGTGATTAATAAGAGCATAGTATTATTGCGTGCTAAACCTGCCTACAAAGTAAGTTGGTTGCCTCTCAATTCCTTCATGTGCTTCTGCCAAGTGAAAACTAGTCTATTCTAAATAACGCACACTAAGAAATGGGTGTGGCCTCGAAAGCTTAGCGTTCAGAGAGGCTGAAAGCTTCAGATCTCAGGAACTACAAGGTTTTGTTGAATGCTACGTGTAATTTTTTTTAGATAATATCGATTATTTTACCTTGGTGTGCCGCTTTTGAAGACTGAGCCTTCCGTTCTTGAGATAGAGTGCAGAAAAAATCTGTCAGACAGACAGACATACAAAACGACTACCGTAACCCTTGCTGCGCATGCGCGTGCCAAGGGTTAACAATGCCATAGCCTCTATTGCTACTTTTTAACTAGTGCTACTTCCCCTAAACTACCCGGTCCTCACTGACCTACTGTAGCTCTTTCACAGAAAGTACCGCCACCATCAGTCAGTCATCAAAGCAGAGCTGACTTATCAATGAAAGGAGACCAATTAAATCACGAAAACTTTGAGGATGACCATACTGCAGAAATTATACTCCTCGAAATTTCTAGCTATACAGTAGTCTCTAGGTAGATTAATAGCCTCTTACCCAGGCCCAATCCCGAAAGAGGGAGTGGCCTGAGTATGAGGATAGATTAATTAGTACATGCACTGCACACACACCCACACACACCTTTAGTAGTCGACCCATTCTTCTTGCTACAAGCTCAAGGAAATCCATAGCATCAACCCAACCAGTCACATGGTAGGTCTTTTGCAAATACTCAGGCTTAACTCTTTCAAGTACTGCATCAATATGTTGTGATGGTTCTTTAATGTTCTCCACACGTACCTGAAAGCATAAAAGACAAAAATATTTTTAAAAAGAGCAAGTAGATTTCCATCTACTAGCTACACTTGTCATTACAAAATATTTTGAAGGATATGTGCTAGATGCCAACAAGTAAGACAACCATTGGCATGCCATGTCGTTTCTGCTCATCGTCATATCACAGCAGTAACGAAGAAATATTGCTAGCTGCATAATTCATTGATTCTTTATTATTATCTTGAGAATATAGTGCTTTGTTCAATGAGTACAGTAACCCTCTAATGATACAAACGGGTAAACGAGGCTAAGAAATCAACAGGAATGGACTTCGCCAAGAAGTTAGTTAGTTGGCTAGTTTGTGAACAGCAATGACCATTCAATGAATAAGTTTGCAGTACATGAATTATTGCAAGGCTCAAAGTATGTGTTTGAAAACAGTTTTCATTTTGCGAACATTGAACCCTATTTTTTTATTACAGGAGCTGCTATTCTTAACTTAAAACAATGGCATATCAACATTTAAAACTTACTACTCCCTTGAGAACAATATCAGTGTCAGAATCTCCCGTTGGGTAGACAACCCCTGGGCAATCAATAAGGTAGATACGACGCATGAGAGTAATGTACTGCCAAACCTAGTTGAAGACAATAATAATGGCTGGTTCATGAGTATAAAGAATCCAGTTACTATTACGACATGCCTGAACTATATAACTAGTCATACATTACCTTAGTTTCACCTGCAATAGGTGCCACACTACATACTTTCTTTGACCTCAGAGTGTTAATTATTGAGCTTTTACCAACATTGGGGTAACCAATAAATCCAACACTGCATGAACATTATTCTACTAGTCAAGTCAGAGTAGCACATACAACACAGGCCATACCTAATCTGCTTCTTGTCTTTGTGTAGCTGAAACAATACAAGAGCATGCAGTTAGAGTATAGCCAGCACTATATAACTAGGCCTAACAGACTTACTTTTGCAAACTGTCTCAAAAGATGAATGAGGGACCCTTTTCCAAATGAGTTTGTTAGACTGGCATGAAAAGCTAACGTAGGGTATTCAGCTGATAGAGTTTTGACCCAAGAAGTCTAAATTCACAAAGTATATTATATAGCCAATCAATAATACAGACAAAAGAGAACATACCAAAACCCAAGTAGGTACAAGATCACACTTGTTCAGCAAAAGAATGAGATGTTTATGTGGTTTTTCTTTTTGTAGATATGTTTCAATATGTCTTGAACGTGTTCCAAGAGGATCACGTGCATCAAGTACCTTAGAAAGGGAATATTGGCCAATTCTAGTCATGACTCAAGTACACAAGACAAGTAGAAAATTTCGTTCATGTGAGATAATAATGGTACTGGCACTGCACAGGTTTGATGCATTGCAACAGTCCTATAACTACAATCTTACCTGAATTACAACATCTGATGAGTCCACTACCTAAAATATATGTTGCATGTAAATGAGGACAGCTCTAAACAAGTTTACATCATCCTGCATCATGCACTTTACACACTTTATAGAGTTCATTCCAGATTCTTTTAGACTGTCCTTTACTGAAGATGCACTCCCTCATCTCGTCCCTGCAATGCACACAAAACAGGAATATTTTATTTTGTTTTACTACAGTATGTCTATAATAGACCTGCAATAATCTGGGTTGTCCCTCACTATATCTGTGTCTTTCAGTTCTTCATATTCATCTACACATTGTAATAGGCTTTGGATTCACATGTTTGGATAACAAAATTCACCTTACCTTCAGCAGCCTGTACTACTTGAACCAAGTCCTGCATTTGCAGCATTTCATGATATTTGAATTACATAAAATCATGGGAATGATCTCACTTCAATATTGGAAGCTTTGACGTGCGGTCTTTTTCGTTGAGATTTTGGACCAAAAGTGTTCTCAAAACTCTCAGTGTCAAGTAAATGTACACGTGTATGCTACAAAAGTAATACAGTAGTGTACCCAAACTGTAGATCATTCGACAACAATAAACTATTACTATACTTTTGAATTTTCTTGCAACAGTGAAATCGGTAATCCACTTTGTTTCATTACAACCTAGGTTACCAAGAAATTCAGAATAGAAAAAAAGTTTGATGCGTTATGTCCATGATCATTCTTACTGTAGACAATCTCCTAACTCACTTTATATGGATCTCTTAATACTTTACCCATCTCCTCTTGAAAATCTTGTAAAGCTGTTTGACTAATCACTCTTGTGTTCCCTAAACCATGACAGAAAAGTATCTTCACATACACATTCCACAAGGGCAACACATTAACATACCAAACCATTTCTTGTTGGGCTGGATTCTCGCAACTTCTCCAGACTTGACAGATGACTGAAATGGTGCTGCTCTTACAACCCGACCACTTTTATCCCTAGGATATGTATTGAAGGAATAACTGAACAAACAAGGCTTGGATGAGTTAGTAAGTCGATGCAATGTACACGGTGTAATAGTATGCATTATTGTTATAAACAGTTCTAAATTAAGTTTTGCTGCAGCATGGCTCTCAGGCGATGCTTATAATTTTAACAGATAATTCTCTGTATGCATGTGAACCAAGCTTCTATGCTCAGAATGCACAAAACTATAAATCCTGGCATTTCTCAAAACCTATCAAAAACAACCCTTACAATAACAAAAGCAACTAGGCTATCAGTATGCTCATAAAATTTCTTTAGAATAACCATAGAATCTGGTATAGTTGCTGAAAACTGAGGCTTTGCAGATCTGCAGCATCATAGCCTCGAAGCCAGATGTCAGATGACCAAAGCATTTTTGCTTGTCGACTGATACCTGGCCAGGTTAGTCTTGTCTCTATCGACCCTGCCTCAGACAATGACAAGACAATACTAACCTGACCGGTAATAAAAACTCATTATAGTCATTTCCAGATACACTACACAGCTGAGCAAGTTGAAGAGTCTACAAGATAAGATAGTGCTACATACCTAATAACCTTCCCTCCATCTCTATACATTTGCAACCTCTTGATTGTTGACTTGTCCCTAGGTCTATGTATCTTCCTCTCGTGACCTATATACAAGGTATGACAAAAGTAATTAACACACACACACACAAAAAGTTTAGAATAATTTTGCTGATATTAACCATGATTGTTGAAGCTTGTGTGTGTCTGTTACATTGAAAACTCAAAATGCAGCCTGACATGAATACAATAATTATAAAATGATACCAGAAATCCTTTTCCCTTAACTGTTTAATTGGAGAAGATAGCAACATTTCAAACAGATTTTTGTCTACAAAATTAATGCACAATATGACTGATCCAACACACAAGTTAACAGTTCAAAATGAAATGGCTACATGGGTAGAGGGAAGCAGTTCAAATAAACAGTCATGCAATGATACTAGGCACAGACTTGACACGTAGGTAATAAACTCCAACTAGAGTACACCTCCAAATTTGTGCCACCCTAGTCTATCTAGCTAGACTCTCCTCCTTCCAGAGTCACATAATAAGTGAAAAACTCTTTAAATTTATATCACACCGACTTTTGAAGGCTTAGCCTCTATCATCCATAGTTCATTCAATATAGCAGACTTAACTCAACACAATAACAATAGTTCAAAATGAATCTCACCAGAGTCACTAGGTTTGTTTCTTTCACTCTTCTTCCTCATCTTTTGCAAAATAGTACACGTGGTCAATATTTAAGCACGTGACCGATCACATGGTCTAGTCAACTAAGCGCAATTTCAAAGAGATCAACAATGGGAGCCTACCTAAGAAAACCAGTAACAGAAAAAGTTTCAGAGTGTGGTGAGTTCACTGTAGGTTCTCGCAAAGTCCTGTTTGGAGCAACAGCCATGCAAGGCTGGAGAATAGGCATGGAGGTAAAGCTTGGGTTATTTTATCGTGGTGGTTTGTATGAAGTTTTGTGTTATAATTTTATCAATTGTTAGTTATACTGTTATTAGTAGACTATTTTGTTATAGGTTCTAGTACTACATTGTATTCTCAATGTCTAAATTATCTAAAATAGCCATATAAATAAATATGTGCTTTTTGTTTGCTTCTATTCTCTTCTACACCTACACCGGTCCGTAGCCCCTAAAAGAGAGAGAACCTGGTACTAATTGTTAGGACTGAAAACTTTTTGTGCAAGGGGTGGCAACTGCCAGTCACTTAGTACTTGTAACTGTAGTCACGGTCAAGATTTTGACCATATAAAATTTCCATTCTGTACATTAATCATCGCTAAATTTGATCTTAACCATTAAACGAACAGTAAAATTTCTTCCCACTTGACTCCATTGTCATGATGTCATCAGTCATGACATTTACCAATTTTGACCGTTCTGAAATTTAATTTAGGCACTTGACTTACGCTAAATTTTAATATTTTAACCGTTTGACCGTCAACTTGACTGGTCACTGATACAAGTACAGGGCAAATGGCAGTTGCTACCATTATTAGAACTTTGCGGGTTTGTTTCACATTGGGCTAAGTGGAATGACAGGTTGTGTGTGTGTGTGTGTGTGTGTGTGTGTGTGTGTGTGTGTGTGTGTGTGTGTGTGTGTGTGTGTGTGTGTGTGNGAGAGAGAGAGAGAGAGAGAGAGAGAGAGAGAGAGAGAGAGAGAGAGAGAGAGAGAGAGAGTGAGTGTGAGTGAGTGAGTGTGCCTTGGCTTGCCATATTTTCCATATTCCCTTTGTGTGTTTTGCCATGTGTATCTGCATGCATCTATTCTGTATCCATGGGCAATCAAATCAATAAATTTACACTTACAAGCAAGTGGGGTGGTTAACAGACTACCGTAGATCGGGAAATTTTCGCCGCTATTAATTTTCGCTTGTTTAATTTTCGCCACTTTTAACGGCGAAAATTTCCCGATCTACGGTATTTGTTCAAGTATTGAGTCCAAACTTGAGCTTCTTTCTGAGTAGCACAGCACAATATATAATCTGTAGCACCTACAATCTTACACTAACATTAGCAGTGCCACATGAGTGCCTTTATAGTAGCTAGACACATGCATGAGGATTGTTAGGTATGGTCTACAAAGGAGCTCCAAACATATTTCTCAAAAATTGTTTTAAGAAGAAGTATTGATGATTAAGATTGACTTTGCTAGATATAAATTGCTTTCCTGTACGTAGTACCTGTACATTTCACATTATTGGCTGAAGACACGTACAAACTTAACTTCAGTAACCTTACTGTGCATGCAGTGATGTTAAGGGTTTATGACTACCAACTCTGTGGTATTGTAAACTATAGGCTTTGGACAATAAGTATTCGAGCTGCCCACTCCATTTTTGATTGACCACATGAAGAGAATACTCTCTCTTTTAGTGTTTATTTTTCCTCCATGCTGTATGTAGCCATTCATTGGAGCTTTGTTTTGCCCCCTATATTATAACAGTGCCATATACATGTAGCCAGAAATTTCCACCAGTTTCAAATTTTTGTTGTAATTTTTCTATCTTTTGGTCTGATCATTATCCAAAAAAGCTGCAAAATTGTAAATGGATGTGTTTATAATATGTAGGCTTACGGCTTGTATGATGATCAATTTTCCACAAAAATTTGTTGGAACAGCCAATACTGCTAAGATTTTGAGCAGCAAAAACTTCCCGCTGTAATGTATTCACTTGCCTGTACAATCTGTTTTCGTCCAGAAAGGTACAACTCAGGAGTATCAATACTGACTCAGCATGTAGGTGCACATGGTCTATTCATATACCAAACTATTATTGCAGTCACATGATCAGAACGCACATTGGCTCCAAACTGACACTTGGGTGTCGTACCTCCTCTCAGGTTTACAGCAATGTCATTCTGTACAGTTGGTACTGCAATGAAGATGCTTGTTGATAATCATAGTGCCTGTATATGTACAAGCCAAGATTTTCTTGCATTTTCACTTGTTTGAGTGTCTCTCCTGTTGTTGATAGAACTTGGCCTGTGTACACACACACCTGTACCATACCTATTTGTCCTTGTTAGGTATAAGTCATGGCTGGTACATCATACTTGCTATCCTTTCTAAGCAATACTCAGAAATTTAAAGGTATTAGGAAAGGCTTGTTTCAATCTATGTGTTGTAATCACTCGCAGAAACTTTTTATATACATATATGTAATATCCATTGGTAATGCAATTTTGATTTTACTGCCACTATCATATTACATATTGGTCATCACACTTACTGACGAGCCTTCATAGCCTGCGCTTTCCATTTGTAATATTTTGATGATTGCTATTTGTTTTACACAGCAAACCTAGAGCTGCACATGTGTCAGTTGGTGTGTACATGAGTGCAGATTGTAGTTAGCATTGTGTAAAGTTGGTACCAGTAAGACAGATTTGCGGCTAGGTGTATTATTTGTTTAATTTGCTGCAGTTGTGTGGTTGTCACTGTTATTCCATTCATCTAATAGTTTCTGTCACTGATACCAACATCCACTGTTTTATGATGTGGTTTGTTGTTTTGTTAAACTTGATGGTGTATATCTAGACTTAAATGAGGCTCTTCTTTTGCCAGAATTTGATTTCATATCAATTACAACTACAAGTATATTATTATAGCTGCCATGGGTTCAAAGCATTCATGGTTTATTTTGTGTCTTTCAATATTAATTATATTATTATATAACATCTTCTGCAGGATGCACATTGTGTTAACTCTAATTTTGATGACAAGTCCTCTCTGTTTGCTGTTTATGATGGACATGGAGGTGAGACTACTCTAGATCTTTTACATTTCTTCTCAGTTTGAAGTAGCCTCCTACCCAGGCTCTCCCCTGTGACCTTTCACTCATAGAAAAGATGAGGAGAGCCTGAGATGTCACACCACGCACATGAACCCAAAATTAATGACTGTGTGAGAAATTGACCCCAAGCCATTTGCTAATGTACTGTAGATTTTTCCCTCGAGTTTAGCACCAAAGAAACTCTAGTTTGTAACAATCTACATTTTGCCAAAAATTACCATGAAATTTGAAATGGCAGTATGTAGTCTGGTGTACTTGCTACAGCAGAGCAGTCTTCTTTTGCTTGCTAGCTTCTATTTGTGTTATAATGTCACTTCGTTGCTAGCACATACATGCTAGTAGTGCACTGTTTACATTGGGATGTGGTTCATTCAGCTAGTCAGACAATGCATCTATCATGTAACTTACTTGAACAAGTGTTTTGTACGGCAACCATAGATGCAAAGTATGTGTGCAATCTGTTTGGGGCTGATATGTCCATGCTCAATTGATTGTGTTCTACCAGTATTCTACTCATGCTCATTACTTGGGATCCCAGACTCTCTTTTTGATCAATTGTGAGGGGTCATTGAAGTCGTTAGACCTAAAATGCAACTTGTGATGATGAATTAGCAAACTGTGATTGTTGAATGAGTGGACAAGGTGAATCCAGTAATGAAACTATGTACGATATTCAGATCAAATGGAAATATGACATCTTGAAAATGCTCTTTAAAGTGGAAACGACAATGGAATGAAAATGTTTGCCCTCCAGAGCTAGCTTGTAAAGCTGTACCTTTATTTCCAGTTGACATTTTTGGTGTTTTATATACTAGTATGAATGAAACTGTACTTAGTATAAACATGGCCTTAACTTGGTGTGTAAGTGGATCTCTGTTTAGATTGTATTGATTGAAAAGCTCGCTGGCCTGGTAGTTTGTATTTGTCATTAGTATAGGCTTGAAATTATCTCCCTGAGTTGAATACTTCATTATGATGATATTGTATAGCATGGCTGTTGAACAATAATTATAAAATCTACTTGCACAGTATCAATATTACAATACAATGTACATCCATGCATCTTTTGTAAATTGTAGTATTTATGAAATTAAGTGATGCCAAAGAAGAACAGAAGCAAACTATAGTTATGTGGCTAGCAGTAGAGTTATGGACTGTAGTCGGGGATCAGCTCTTTGAAGACAGTGTGCCAATGCTTCCTTTGAGCTGTCAAAGGAGTGGTTGCGCCATTCCTTTAGCAACCTACATTACCATCGTTAAGTCAATTGATATGTGTGCTGAGATGGTGCAGTATGTCACATACATAGTGGTGTCACTTGCCTTAGCACTTGTTGCTTTATTGTTCTTTGGTGCAATACATCCAGCATAATGTGATCTGGTATCTCAAGAGGAACCTGAAGTATAGACCAGTCACCTTCTAAAATGTCAGTTACAGCACTAGCTACTTGCTGTAGATCTTCATCCGTTGGTATGTCAATGTGTCCATTGTGGTAGGTCTGCATTGATTCAGTGCCATGTTTGTGAAAGAAATTGTTAGTATACTGATACCAATGCACGGAGTGTTACTCACAAGCTGAGTGTGTGTTTGATTCAACTCTGCAAGTGACGGTAAGTGATCATAGTCTGGACCTTCATCACAGAAACTGAACTGCTCCAAAGAACGTGTTGGAGTGAGGCTACTACTGCTGCTGCTACTTGCTCTGTTCGGACTGAACATTGATGATGACGGTGTACCTGGATTATGATACATAGTAGTTCTCAGTACATGATTGATGTCAATTTATCTGCGGCATGGTTTATCGAGCTAAAGCCCCATCTCTTCTCACATGCTGAGAAAGAGAAGGAGGCTCTCTCTTGATGGGATGTGAGATTGTAGGTGTCATCTAAGTTACTATTATCATACTTGAAACTCTCCCCCTCCTAAGCTTGTTTGTGTTTCTTAACGGCAGAACAACTTCAGTGGTTAGATCATCCAATATTCCTGTAAACTCAATCAGAGCTATGGATGATTCCCTTGCATCCTCTCCATGTACTCTGCATGCATTCAAATAATAGCTAGATCATTATAGTCCATATATTATGTTAGAGTATAAGTAATATTCTATATATTAACTGTTTTATTTTATTTTTTACTTCATGGTTTGAATTACCTAATTGTGAATCTTGGTGGGTACATGGAGATTGACCCTAGCATTCTGTCTTGACTTCTCCACCAGTCTATGTCATTGCTGAGGATCTGCACAGTCAATTTGAGGAATACATGTATTTAATAATTTTCTGTTTCTAATATTTTTTGTACCAATCAAACATTATGTAAAGTTATATTCTTGATGATTTTATGGAAATTTGGACTTGCAAATTTTCCTCCTATATGGCATTAAGAAAGCTATCTTAAAGATGTATCGTGCAGTTCTTTTTGTTGGGGCCAAATCATGACTGCTGAATTGTTCTTGTTTTACAGTACATGAAAGGTAATTGTTCCTGTTTCTCTGTTTCACACTCACTAGCAGTGTGAATATACCCAACCATAGCTGAAGTACCAGCCATGTGCCGTTAGTTGTCAACTGTTGCGGCCTATATTGAGAGGTGTTATAAGTTCTTCTGTATCACTGTTTATAGACTAGCAAAGAAGCTTACAAATTGCTCTGCAGCCAGCCACATGCACCTTGCTAATGCCATGCTATTACAGGCTCTTTGTAGTGTCCTAGCAGGATACCTCTCTAATGACTCTTTCTGGCAGCTGCTACTGGAAGTTTTGTCCATTTTGTCTGTAAGTAAAGCAGCTTGCTTATCGCATATTGTCAGTGGCCCTAAGAGAATCTTGTTACTTTGTAGTTTAGTGTCAGTCACAAACCCACCCTCTTGTAGCATGGTGTTGTTGAAATTTCATTATGACAGTGTTTGTATGCATGTACTTGGCAATTTCCTATCTATTGGTAAATTTTCATTTGTTCGTTACATTCTCTCTGTCCTACACATCACTTCCAGAGTGAACCCTTCTGGCTAACCTCAACCCATGCCCCTTTTCTTCTAGCCCGCCAACAAGCTTACATTAAAGCAGTCTTACCTTCCTGACAGACTCCAAGGCAAGGATCCATCCTGACTCTAGCATTTGCCTCTGGAAGTTGATCTCAATCCTCTCTTGCATTCTGCCTTCTACAAGAGGATCAAACTCAAACTTGCGTGGTGGTAGAATCTCCCACTCATTTCCAAATTCTTTTTCAATTTGCTAGAATTAAAAAAAAATGGGTTTTGTACTGCATGACCATTGTAAGAATTTATAGTACTAATTTTAATACACTTTATGGCAATATTCCATATGGTACAAGTCTGCATGTCAACACTTTCACTGTTGTAAATAGTGCCAGGATAATTAAATTTTGTTGACTATTATCTAGAATTAAACTTTGAGGTGTAGGCAACCTAGTGCTAGAGTGTACATCATTTTCTAGCTATCCACAGAAAGCATTAAAATATTTCTTAGGAATTCTTATCCTCATAGGCAATGTAGATGTATCCTTTGAACTCAATCTCATTGACTTGTTTATATGAACATCTGTAAGAAAACTCAAGAGTTAGAAATTTTACTGATTTTACTTTGCTACTTTTCTTGGTTTGATCTGCAAATGATAAAAGACTCCATGCATTTTTGAAGGGGACAAAGGACATGACTACCTTAAAAATTCTAGCTATATGTGATCCTTGCACTTGTGGCCAAGCTTGATGAGTATTGTCTGTGTTTTAAATGTTGGTATATAGTAGTGGTAATTAAATGCTTAATTTTTCATGATTTGTCGGATTAAAGTAATTGTGTTTCAGTGCAGTTGTCAGGTGGATTCTCCCTTTTGTAGAACTTGTTAATTATTCTCTAATTGTTGGCAGCTGTTGACCATGCAGTGCTGTTCTCTGTGAGTTGGACACAGCTATTGAACCACGTTTCTGAAGAGATTTTGGTTCTATGCCAACAGCCAACAATGGATATAGCAATTCTTTGCAGCTGACATTCTAACATGTGTTTTATGTGAGCTATGCGTATGTTGCACAATTCTTGGCTACTTACCGTGATACATGTCGTGAGTAGGTACGTGACACAGTAGTGAATTCTCCATGTTGTTTCTGCAACATTCCTTGGAATGACTGGTACTAAGCAGTAATGAGCCTTCAGTTTGGGAGTGTTTCCGGCTACACAGTAGTAGCCACTCTGCTTTGTCTGTAGTGTAGCGTGATTGTTGCTTATCCATTTACTGCTCTCTGTTCCCTTTTGAAAGTGGTGTCGCCTATTTGGACCACTCTTGCACTTGTGTGATGCTCTCATGAGTGTTAAACCTGCATTAGGCTCTTTCTCGGCATACCTCTTGGTCAGGTCAATATAGTGTGGTAATGTGATTTCAATTGGCTTCTTCAATTTGACCTCTGGTGTTGTGCTGATCCAAGCAATCGGTGATACTGGCCGTCGATTGTCGGGAAATTCAAACTTTCCATGCATTGCTATGCCTATGTGTAACTCTACTGCATTTTTCTTGATTGATCCCTTTGGGACAAATATGGATATATCGTGTGAGTTTGATGTGTACTCAGCTCCATCACTATCCACACGTATTGTTACAGTGGGCTCAATGAAATCAATACCACCACACAAGCATTGCTGTGGATGTGAGTTACTGCACCGTAGTGAACTCTGTGAACCCATTTGAATGTGTCTGTCATGGTAAGTACCATGTAATGGAGAGCACTCTGGTTGGCTGTTGTTTTCTGATGAGAGACTTGAGCTGGTGCGGATATAGCTTTGCTGTTTTGTGTTGTGTTCATCACTCAGGCTAATCTTTCTCTTCAAGTATGAAGTGGTGTTATGTGATTTTCTTTTCAGTACCTCTGGACTGAAAGCAATGTGATGTTTGCTCGTGTATCTGTCTGGATGTTGTTTTTGTTGAGCTTCATTGTGCTGTTGCAACTCTCTGATGAAAACTTGATTAGACTCTGCTTCACAGAAAGAGTGAGATCGTTGTGTGCTCTGTTTGTGGAGTCTGGTGTGTTGTAAGAACTCGTGATGATTGTCTTGTAGCTCTGGTGTGATCCTGTTGAGGTCGCCTGTTGAGTGCGATCTTCTTATTGGGTTCATAATTCCTGTATGGTGTACTGCTCTGCCCAAGACAGAGTGCAATCTATTCCCGTGCCCTTCTTTACTAAACCTTTGCATCTCTCTAGATTGTCTGTTGAATTGCTGTGGTGATAAATACTGCGGACTTCTGCAAGATATCCTTGATGTTTTTTTGTCATGAATTGCTTGATGTGCTGTAGGAGTTCCAACACAAGGGCCTCTTTGTTCAATATCATACAGCAACTGCACACCTTTGAGGGCTTTCTTACTTGTTTGAAGCTGACTTAGGTTCAGTTTTAGTTTATCATAGTGCTTCCGTTCTTTTTCTGCATCAACATAGTCTACTATGCCACTAGTAGGTGAACTGTCAGAATCTGTTGTGTTCTGCATGTTCATTTTTCTTGTTTTGGAGCCAAAGAACACTGGAAGCTCTTGTACTTTTCCATAATTAAACTTTGCAATCTGAGCAGCTGTGGCATCGAGACGGTCCAAACTACTAGTTGTTTTTTTAATGGGGTTGTCTGATTTGGGCAAGAGTTTTGTTTCTCCAATTGAACGTAGGTATCTCTTTCCATTTCTTTGGCCATATTCTAGATTAACATAGTCTGCTTCATACTTCCTTCTACATCGAGTTTGATCCATTTTCTTTTTCTTCTCACAATACACTAGTTGTTTTTCAGTGATAGTGTTTAGTCACTTGCACTCTTTTCTAGCTATAAAGGTCCTATAACAAGATATTTATCAGAACTCCAACTTTTTACTAAGTGTGACTCTTGCCAAGAACCAGTTCCTTTTGTTGAATGTGACAGTAGACCATAATTGGCTTAGCTATGTGTTAGTCTAGTGTCTTGGTGATGTTGTGGTTGGGCATGTGCACACACTCTTACCACAGTGTATTGATGTGTTTACTATTGTGTTTCACAGGAAGGGAAGTAGCTGTGTATTGTGCAGCTCATCTTGGTGATATAATTAAAGCTACTAAGGCATATTCAACTGGAGACATTGGCCAAGCACTCAAAGATGCCTTCATGAAATGTGACAGTGTTATTATAGCAGAAGATGCAGTCAAAGAGATGAAGAAAATAGTGGAGGACGATATGTCAAAAATCCACAGGTATAATATGATGTAAACGTTTATCTTAGTATATAATATATAATATTTTGTGCCTTAAAATTGACAACCATTCATTTCCAGCACTTCAATAATATGACTACCTGGCAGTACAAAGCAAAAATTAGCATTAATTGCCATTGTTTGTTACACATTGTTATACTAATATAGTATTCTCCGGGCCCCTTTCTTCATAGAACAAATACAAGGAGGAAGAGGGCCTAGTACACAAAGTCCACACATGATACATAGAGTAGAAATGTTCACTAAAAGCTACAGTAGATCCATTGCTAGGATTTTGTGATCATTTCAACCTTCCTGCAGGGGGTTGTAATAGTTGTTGTGTATGTTATGAGTGGTTACTTCAAAGTCTTGCTCACATGATCACACCCAAAGAGTGAATACATAATATGGTGTGTATTGTATAGAGATGCTTCAGGTTAATCCATATTCATTTTGTTTAATTATCTTCTGCACATGTATGTTGCATCATGGTTCCAGTATCCCATTGTAGCTTGATGCCGTTCTCAGTGTTTTGTACACCTTCATATATATTTCATTCACTCAGGCTTTTCAATGAATAGTAGATAATGGCAATTGTGCTTATTCCTTGACAGACCTGATTTATGATAAGAATTACCAACTAGGGATATAGCAAGATAACCAAAATAATTATATGCAGCAAATATTCTACTTTTGTGCATGTAATATGTATCAATGACAGTATAGTGTACTCGTGGCTTGGCAGTACAATGTGATTCCTGTTCTGTTAGTTGCAACTATACCAGGAGACTTGTGGCTGGTGTACATTCCACGTAAAGAATAGTAAAAAAATGTGTGGATCTCCCTTTGTACGCCCTTGACCATGTAGTGTTCATTTGTACTTATTGGACAATATCACCCATCAAGGCAATCTTTCAAGATTTTAACCTATAATCCTGCCAATGCTTCAATTGCTGTACATGCTTGACATGTTTTACTGAGACTTTATAGCATAGATCAGGAAATTTTTTACGGCATTAAAATTTTTTTGCCATGTAGGTGAGTAGTGAAAATTAAACACCTGAAAATTTAAAGTATATGGCAATCTTTACCGAATTGGTCGAAATTAAACATGCGAAAATTAAACAAGCGAAAAATTTCCTGATCTACACTTTGAGTTTTATCTAAAAAGATCATTTTGAGTTTCCATTAATGTCTAAATTATCATTTCCAGCAATGAAAGTGAAGATATAGATACTTTAATGGAGGAAGCCCACATGCCTCTCAATGCTCTTCTGGCCAGGTACAAGGGAGCTGGAGCACGGAACGAGCTGGAGAACTCTGATAGTTAGTTTAACTCGTTACTATTTAATCCATACTTGTATAATTGCGTGCATGGATAGAAAAGAGGTAATAACATAAATTGTGAAATTTTGTCGCTAAACTTTACGTCACAAACACAAGTGACAAAAATTTAAAACATATGGTGATATTTAAAGGCAAGATCATGAAAACTTTTTAGCAGCGAAAGTTTGCTGCTAAGTATGTTATCTCACCATTTCAACCATGCATAATTTTTTTTCTCTTTTGTTTTCAGAAAGCAGAGTAGCTAACTCAAAGGAGGATGGAATCAAAGCAGTATTACAAGTAAATTACTTAATTCTATTTCCTTTCTATAATTATAATTAATTGTTTTTGTACTCCTCTTAAGATGGTTGCCAATCAGACTGGACTAGAACTTGAGTTTGACAATTCTGATAGTGACAGTGATAGTCAAGATGAAAACTCAGGTGTTTTTGTTAATGTGCATTTCTACTGTTTGCCATTTTTACCAATTGGTATCCCTTATTCCAGACATAGATCAAATTGCAGGTCAGCAAGAAGAGGAAGAGAATACCAACTTCTACCACATAGATAAACATCCAGCTGCTAGTGGACTCCTACCACCAGTGTTGTCAAATATCTCCCTAGAATCTCTCCTATCATCGAAGCCAGTCTCTCAGCCAACAGTTCATTCTAACGGAACACTAAACCTTGCTACTAGAGAACATAAACTTAATAAAAGTGAATCATCTAGGAGTACTGATCACCCTTGTATTGATAAGAATTTACACATAGAACATAGAAAGACTGTTGAAACAAGTACCTCTCAGCCATCCTCTAGTGGAGACAGTATTCATCTGGTGAATGTCACCTCCCCCTCTAATGAAGCATCCAATGAGCCCTCCCCTGACAATGTCCAATCACCTTCACTCACTGACATCCATTCATCACACCTTAGTCACCAAGATCACTTTACAAGTCAAGACTTGCCTAGTAGCAGTACACAGTCACCTGAAGTGAAAGTTGGTAGTCAACATGGCTTAGTTCATCTTCTAACATCAGCTGTAAACAACCATGCAAGCCCACTAAATGTAGAGAGCCTAAAGCAAAAACCCACTTTAGAAGTTTCAAAGGTAATGGTCGATTACCTTGATATAATTTTT
This sequence comes from Tethya wilhelma, assembly GCA_964030475.1. Classification (NCBI taxonomy): domain Eukaryota; kingdom Metazoa; phylum Porifera; class Demospongiae; order Tethyida; family Tethyidae; genus Tethya; species Tethya wilhelma. The sequence goes on along the minus strand of CAXIPT010000002.1, from coordinate 14,855,822 downwards.
TAATTATATAACATTGTGCAATTGCAGGAATCTAAACGTCTACCTCAAAAGCGACCTCACCCAGAAGATGGCCATTTGAATGATGATCATTTTGCTCCCAAGCGGCCAGAGATCGTGGATGATGAAGGTTATCACAGTGGAACAACAGCAGTCGTTACTATCCTTAGTGAAAAATTGATTACTGTTGCAAATGCTGGTGACTCAAGATGTGTTGCATCAGTGAAAGGTACGCGTTTGATTGCTACACATAATCTTTATTGAATAATTGATGGTTAAGAGTTCACTATGTATATTGACTGATTCAGGAAAGATTGTCACGTACAATAAACTTTCTCATGCTCAATTTTTAGCACTGAGATTATATATTATATACACACAGGTGGTTGCTTTTATCCTGCTAGAAATAAATGTCACTATCATTTCTGTTCACTTTGACCATGTACAGCAATTTTATTTTCACAATTACAATAAAATTAATGTGTAGGAATTGCTACGGACTTGTCATTTGATCACAAACCAACTGATTTACTTGAGCTCCAACGGATAGAGAGGGCAGGAGGTATAGTTGGCCCTGATGGAAGGGTCAATGGAGGTCTCAACCTATCACGTGCAATAGGTGACTAGTTTGTGCACTGTTAATGTCATCACATTAATTTATTTCTTCTTTGGCTGGGAATCATAATAGGAGATCATTTCTACAAAGAAAACACTTTACTTTCACTTGAGGAGCAAATGATAACTGCAATGCCTGATATTCAGACCCTAAAAGTTACTGAAGATGTTGAATTTTTTGTCCTGGCCTGTGATGGAATATGGTATGTACAATGTCATATAAATGTTTGGTGTAGAGTATTGAATCTTTCACGCTGTGTGATCTTTATGTGAGGTGCTGTCTATATGACTTAATGTACCCTTCTAACTTACCACCATATTCCAACATGTCAACTAACAGGAACTCTAAAACAAGTCAAGAAGTAATAGATTTTGTGAGATGTCGTCTTACTGAAAGGACATGTGACAGACCACCAACAACAGATGACCTAGTGGGAATTTGTGAATCAGTAAGTTAAATTGTCTTGTAGTAAAGATCATCTCAGTATTGCTGTCTTAAGACCATAGATTGGGAAATTTTCAGAGTTCAACAATTTTTTTACGACACTGCATTTTCAAAGCATTAAATTTTAAGCATAAACAGTTGTATGTGACAACCTGTTAACAATTTTTTCTATGTACCGAATTAACGAAAGTTAAAGTATTTTTAATGTTCCCAATGTGACAATTCCCAATCTATGGTAGGCCCTGTTAAGTGCCCATGCTGAGAGATATCCTTCTCCAGTTCCTTATGTACTTTACATAGTGTACATGTAAGTAATTATACTTTGCGCACAAACCTCCATAATGTTGTTCATGTATATATATAGCTGTGTGATGCCTGTCTTGCTCCTGATACTGACAATGACGGTACTGGATGTGACAATATGACATGTATTATTGCACTCCTAAGCTGGTCATAGAAACTTGGACTTCGAAATACAGTACTATTCTATTAATTTTTTAATTATGTATATGAATGATTTATCATTTGTGTACTGTAATAATTATTAGTAATATTATTTTTTTATGAAACATTCTTTCCCCACCATGCATGACAATAGTTATCATTTCTAAAGTAAGTTTACTGTCTTCATTGCACTCTACGACTGTTCATTTAATAGTTGGTTGTAACGTTTTGTTGTTTCTTTTTTCCCTGTTCATAATGTTGTTGTACAAGACTTACATAATTTGCATGTGGTCACTCTGGTCGCGATGACGTCGGGATCCGGGACGGACGTCGCGATCTAGGGCGAGCACGTGCACCTGCACGTGGTACCTAGTACCTGCAGGCCCAAGGGATCTCGGACTACATACATATAGGTCGTCGAATAAGTGCAAGATGGATGACAGCTCGGTGCAGAAACAGTTGGAAAACTTAAAATTAAACCGTGTTGATATTTCAGAACTTGAAATAGGCAGAGGGTCTTATGGAGTCGTGGTGGAAGTGTTTGTCAAGGGATTAAGGTATGCGTAAATTATTTCGCGGGCCAGACTCTTCGCAATGAATGGAAGAGTCTGGTACATATCCTACTTACCCAAGAGTTGTTCCACTTATCAAAATCTGGTAATGTAGATTTGATGTAGCGATAACCTCCTGGACAAGTTAGTTACATAATCTTTCAACAGTGACATTGGAGTGTTGCAGAGCAGAGGAGGTACGACACGAGTGCGCCTTTGCTGAGCTGGCAAATGGGGTGCACGTGATCATCTCTCATTGGGAAGTATTGCGGTCACGTGATTGGAATGTAATTAAGAGACTTGCCAGCTCAGCAAAGGCGCACTCGTGTCGTACCTCCTCTGGTTGCAGAGCTAGAGAGGTACGAAAGGGTCACGTGATCCATCTATTTTGCTGACTCAGCTTTGAGCGTCCAGTATGCAAGTAGTACTTTATCTTAGGCTCTCTAGTTTTCAGGGTTGCCCGCGACTTCCCTGGGCAAATTTGGTACCAAACTATCGAGAAAAGTTCAAGAAAGAATCTGGGCCCCCCTGCCCCTCGATTCAAGCAACTCTCTGTGTGGTAGATGGCGATGAAAATTTTGGTCAGAGGGATGCAGACTTGCTGAAGCGCTTAAGTGGCAGCCAAACTGATTTTTTGGCCTATACATAAGCTGGAAAAGCTCAGATCTTTGCAAAGATGTTCAAAAAGCTTGCAATATCTAGTCGCTAAAGTCATACGCGCTCAATGCCTTTATGGAATGCAATTAAATCACGTGAATTTCACTGAAAATCAGGTGGAATATTGATGCTTTCGTACCTCCTCTGGGAGTGTTGTATAGTATTTATGTCATTCTACATTATCACTAATCAAATCTACAATTATTACCAGATTATTTAAATTTAAATCCGCCAATATTTTGGCCACCATTCAGTCAATATTTCTGGCTATAAATTATGGTAGTTTTATTGTCTTGCTCAGTTTTTCTTTTTCAATAGCAAGTCTTTTGAAATTTTGCTGATTCAAAACTTGATTAGCACATGCGCACCATACATGACGTAGTATGAAGTGTGCATTGCAAAATGTGTATATGTGTATTCGTGTAAGCACAAATCTGACATGCACCCATTTTCCAAAACTAAACAAAAACGTTTCTGTGTAAATAAGGCCTAAGTGTCACGAAATGGCCAAGACAGCCTGTAAATAGTGATAGATCTAAGACAGAAAAATCGGGAGACCTCTATTCCTAGTACGATAGTACTTGGTACATAGGAATGGCACTGATGGCCCATTAGCGCAATACAAATATTCACGCGAATAACTCTGCAAAAACTGGCCGCTTAACTCTAAAAGGCTTCTAAGGCTTATTTTCTTTCTAATGAGCCCAAGAACATAGCCTAAAAACATTGCTAAAGTACTATGCCAATTAAGCCTCCAGTTTTCTCTATCTTCTTCTTCTTCTTCTTCGTCTAAGTTGGAATGACTTTTCTCAAAGACCGCTCACTTTCAGAAGCTGATTCTTGAATGAATGAACTTAATTGGTTTGTTTGTCTTCACGTGCTTTTTGCAGTTCATCTCAATACCTCATTTGCTAGGTACAAGACAAAATCACCTTCTCCGTATGGCAGCCATTATTTATATACTCATTAATAATTCATTAACTACTTTGGAAATCAAGTTGGCGATGATTTTCCAAATAGACAAGTGTGCATTATTTGGAATCTGAATATTCGTTGCCTTACAGCTTTACCTGAAGATTTCTGGATGTGTTAAAGTCTCTATAACCTTTCGGTCTTCAATATTTAGGAGGTAAATGGAGTACTTTTCTAGTTGTCATTATAAGAAGATGAGCAAAGCAAGTAAATTTTGTTACATACACTGACCTCCAACCTGCATGCTGAGATGCTCCACTTTACTGATAGCATAGATTATAAGTATAAATAGTTATCTATTGGTTTTTAAGGATTTATGGCAGTAAACTGCCTGAGCCTGAGGGCGCAGCCCGAAGGCAAAGGCTGTTTACGTAGAACGTGAACTTTCTGTTGTGACTGCTTCCAATATGCCTTTTTGGACATATTCTCTCTCTTGCTGACAGCTTAAAAAGGCTCGCTAAACAACACTACATCTTCATGCACTTAAATTAATGAAGGAACAACATGCAAATTAGAGAACAATATTCATCAAAATTTGACAATCCTCATTGGCTAAAACCATTGCCTGGGGGGAGTACATGTATAATATGAGCCATATCATCCTTTTGCCCTCTAGGAAGTATGATATGGCTCATGTCACCTTGAAATAACCTAGGAAACAAGGCGAAATAGGAGATATGCTATAATATCCATGCTGATTGTGTACAAGTAACTACCATATACACACGAACTCAAATATGATTCATAGAATTCTGAATAAATGAGAACAAACAATTTTAAAAAAACATTGGAAATGTAATGAGACATAGGAATGGCCAAATCATAAAAAGAAAGTAAACAAGATGGAATGGCTGTTTGAGTGTGTAAAGAATTAATTCTCTGGGCAACATGAGGGACTCAACATGGGAAGAGAGTACTACATGCAGCCCATGCAGGAAGAATTCTGCACACACTCAAGCAGCCATTCCATCTTGTTTGCTTTCTTTTTCAATTTGGCCATTCCTATATCTCAGTACATTTCCAATGTGTTTTTTTTTACTTGTAGTCATATATGTATACAGGAGAATAAATTTATATGGAGAAGAATGATCTACAGCGAGATATGTCTCCTAAACTCCCTCTAGATCTAACACTGCCAGTAACCTAGCCTTGTTCCCAGGCTCCTCCCTCGCATATATTTTCTTCGAAAATAAGGAGAGAGAGAGCATTTTATCACGTGAGTAAAAGACGTACGTTATTGCTCATTAAAAAAATCAAAGCGCGTCATTGATTGCATCACTCATGTGGTAAAATATACCAGGCTCTCTCTCTCCTTATTTTCGAAGAAAATATTCGCGAGCGAGGAGCCTGGGAACGAGGCTACCAGTAACCTACCGTAAATCATAAAAATTTCGTAGTTGCTAAATTTTCGTAGTCGCTGCGGACTACAAAAATTAAACGTACGAAAAATTGCAAAATAGTGGGTGGGGCTGCGTAACGCGGCGATGCTGCGAAAATTATTCAACATGAAAATTTAACGCACAAAAAATTTTTAACACGAAAATTTCGCGATTTACGGTATGTCATATGCTTGTGTACTTCAAAGTGGTTAGAATATGCTTTGAAAGGGTTAATTCATCTCAGATTATAGCTGTCAGTATTAATGCAAACCTGAATTGAACCACATTATTGATGTGATCGTATCACAGGTGTGTACAATGTAAATATTCCATTTTTTTTGCAAGCTCAACAGGTAAATGTATGAATTGAAACAATTTTGTTTTGCATATAGAGAACTAGCTTTCTTGTTTTTTTTGAATGCTTCTTTTAATTGTGTAAGAAATGTAGGTCATTTTCCTTGATCTTGGATTAATTGCCGCCTCAATTCAGAGCTTCAGCTAATCCAGTTTCAACCAGTTTGACTGAATCCAGATTCATGCCAAGAGAGCTAGCTTAAATATTCAAGGCAGGCTTATTGTGTGGTTATGTGAAATCTAGCTCACTGACAACAATGAAAGCACCTACGGTGCATAAGCCTCAGCGCAAACTAGCATCAACAAAACTAGTGACATGCACGCCTGCATCTGGCAGTACTGACTACTAATACAAGGCCCAGGAAGTCAGTAACGGCCAGCCACCTGGGCAATCTCAAATTTCAACATACAATAACGGATTTAGTGAGCTTTGGACAGCCAAGTCATTAATCTCAGTTTTGTCTGCAGTGACAGTGAGTGTGATGGCCACTGAGATGATGTCTTACACACTGACCCAGGAATCTGGTGCTAAGTAAGGAATACAGTGGTGTTCTGACACTGACAGAACACACACAATCAAGTGTATAGCTCAGTTACTTACCTGTCCAAGCAGAAGTAAGACACCTATAAGCCAACTGAGCCATGCAGTCCATGCTTTACTCAATTTCTAGATAACGCACACTATATGTGATGGGTGTGGTCTCGAAGCTTAGAAGCTAAAAAGCGCTCAGAGAAGCACAAAAGCCTCAGATCTCAGAAACTACAGCGTTTTGCAAGATGCCAAACATAATATTTCAAGATAATTTCGATTCATGAACGTAAGTACCTTCCATTTTGACTCTAGAGTTGCCATTCTTCAGATTATCCAGTAACAGACACACACACAAAACGACTACCGTAACCCTCTGCACGTGCTACGCACGCGCTGAGGCTTAATGACAAGAAGGCACTCGTTGCATTTTTTACTGTCTGGAGGAATAGTAGTAATTAGCAATTTTGCCATAAAAGGTCCAAGTGAGTTACATATATCTACTAGTACTATATATATCTACTAGTAATATACTCTATATCTACTTAACACACACATCAAAACCTTGTCCCCTGGGAACAGGATTAGTGCCTGTGGTGGCACAATGGTACTGATACGTACAAGTGGACTCCACAAGTCAAGTATAATATGAAAAGTGACATAAAATTTTATCCATTGTGAAACATATTGACAGGATTTTAGTTTGACAGTTTGACGGTCAAAGTCCAAATCGTCAAGTTTAAATCCGCCAATATTTTGGGTGCCGTATATGAATGTATTATCCGCGCGCACAAATCATCAAATTTTAATGTTTTAATTTTACATTCTACGGAGCCAACTGGAAAATTTTTTGACCGTCAATATTTCCGGCTATACGGTATAGCTTATCCTAAGAAAGTATAAACATGTCTGGACTATAAAGGAGCAGCATTGACCCTTAAACATCAGTGACTAAGGTCAGCTGAAATCAACTAGCAACAAAGGATCGATGCTATAGAGGAACATTATTTGCTTTCTGGTGCACACTGCACATGATCATTCATATTAAAACTATATTCTCTAGTAAATACTAATCGTTGTACTACTGTAACAGTTTAGTTTTGCAGCAGTTAAATTTTCACGATTTTCATGAACACCATTTGATCACAAAAAATCAAACTGAAATGTTATTTTTATGTGTGTATCCCCAGTACAGTAGTACTGGGTACACAGGAATGGTGCGGATGGCCCGGGTGGCCCATTAGCGCAATCAAGGGCTTATTGACTGCCGAAGGTAGGAGAGAGCATTTAGCGTTGCATATGCTACGTGTACCAAGCAAAATTCAAATGACCGGATATACTAAATGTAGATGGTTTTGTCACGTATGGTATGATCTGGTAGTTTACGGTTTTTACTTATGCTCTGCTAGTACCAACACAGAATGCCTGAGTCTGACCAAGTGGCTAGTACTCAAAGACATACTATTCTATCTCCAACGTTTATTGAGAGGAAAATTGAGGGCCAAAGTTCACTGCTCATAACTCTCCTGCTAGCAATGCACATAGTTGTCTAGGAGTCCGAGTAATCTAGCGTTGAAACACTGAAGCTGAGGATCTTGATGCTTATGTACGCTGATAATTCTTGTAGTTCATATAGGCTTTTAGTACGTGTATTGCACAAACTTTTCTCTTCGATTTTAAATACCAGTAGTACTGCATACGAATGTGGCATAATTTCACATAACTTGTGGTTTGTACTACTGTATAGCAGGAAATTTTCAGGGGTGTAAATTTTCGGGAAAAGCCTAGACCGCACTTCAGAAGATAGTATTCATGGTTTTAATTTTCGTGACTCAAGTATGTCCAACTTACAGCGCTTGAAGGTCTTGTGACAGTTTATCTGCTTTGGTATACATGTAGAATACTATTCTAGCTAGAAATAGCTATTTAGACTGCAAACTTCTTGAAAAGACGGGCAAGGAACAGAGAACTGAAGTCTTTGACAAAGTGCACGTGGCGAGTATCGTGAGCTTTGACCTCAGAAAAAATTTTCATGGGAGGGAAAATTTCATGACTCAGGAGTTAGTCACGAAAATTTGCACCCCACGGAAATTTCCCGCTATATGGTATTTTTAGACTTGATATAAATTTTGCCGGGTCACCGTTACACGCCCTCTCCCATCTTTGGCGGTCGATAAGCCCTCGGCGTGATGCAAATATTTACACAAATAACTTTGCAAAACTGAATGCTTTACATTGAAAGGCTTCTTAAGCTACTATTTAGCTCACTCTCTTTCTAATGAGCCCAAAAGTATGGTTTTTCCATCGTCTTCTTCTTCAAGCAACCAGGTTCATTTGTTCAAGAATGAGCTTCTGAAAGTGAATGATCTCTGAGAAAAGTCTTTGCCAAGATAAGAAAAAGAATTTGTCCTCAGTCACTTTTGCCATCAGTTTTTCATGTCTCTCAATGAGTCGCTAGCTACAAAGCAAAAAGTGCCTTCTCCATATGGCAGCCATTACACCCAAGAACTTAAATTGGCGACCCTTTTCTACACAGAAAACAAGTTGCCTGAATATCTTGAAACTACTTGAAGGTATATGGTTGATGCTGAACTCAAGACTCTTCTTTAATCTTAATTTTAGGTGCTGAATACTTTTTGTTTATATTGTGACCAGGTTCATGATTTAGCCAATGGATTAGATGGTGTTAGCAAACTGTCTGGGGGGAGGCTACTAGATGCATTCGAAGACTAAGCTTTCTTTCCCTGAAAGTTTATAAGCATGAACATTTTGTATTATGTCAATGGGACAGTCGGCCCATTCCAACTACGCATCAGGCCTTCATGTACAATGTCACTATATAGTGCTTGCAGTGGTGAAATGAGTTATGAGAATGAGCCTGGAGCATGCATGCAACTGTAATGGCTTATGCTGACTTTAAAAGCAGGCATTACTAGACTAAAGTTACAATAATATAATGTATACTTAATTCTTCCCACGTACGAAGTGCTGACTATTATTGTATGAGATGTTGGTTCAAAATTCTTGCTCTTATTGCCTTCATCAATAGTGCCCACTTTGTGACAGACATCTGAGGAATTCTGTAGTATCTTATCCCCATCTCCCTGGTTTCTTTGGTGTCTCTAGCTTTACATTCAAACCACAACTGTTTACTCTTTTTAGCTCTGTTGCAGAGCAGCTACACCTAGTCTAGGTCTGTACACAAACCATACTAGCACCTGTCTATTTGCCATACAGAAGTGATTAAGCCGTGCGTAGCACGTGCAGAGGATTATGGTAGTCTTTTGTCTGTCTGTTCATGCGAAATCTCAAGAAAGGTAGCTCTAGCGATAAAATTGATGGTACTTACGTTCATACAGAGTGAATCATCTTGTAGAATTACATTTTTGCAGCCCAAAACATTGTTTTTGCTGAGATTGGGATTTTGGTGCTTCTTTTTAGCGCTTAGCTTTGAGGCCACGCCTACAGATTTAGTGTGCGTTATTTAGAATCAGAGCAAATGATCACGTACTGCGTGGTGAGTCTCTGCTGATACTAGTCAGTGTTATTTCAAAATACAGACAAGAGCTAGCCTGCTTTCTAACCCTTTCTATATAAGGATGTAGATGTATTGGCATGTGTAAATTTTCAGTCTGCCTATGGTTGACTATTTGCATCAGGTCATGGAAGTCCCAGGCTATTCTCAGGTCAGGTCTATGCTGCTACTGCTGTTGGTCAGTGTTCCTTGGAAAGACAGACAAGGGTTGGCCTGCTTTCTATGCAAGCATCTACATGTATTTGCATGTATAGATTTTTTTTTAAAGTGACTCAGTACTGGAATCAGGCTCAGGTCGGTTCCTGGCTATACTCCAACTATTTTACCATAGATTCTACTATCTATGATTTTTCAACAGTTGAGCATTCCAGTACAATCATGTATATTATCATAGCATATCTTACAGCCTGTGACTTGCATATTCTGCTCCATCACAGAGTTATATCAGTGGTGGAACCTGGGCTGGCTTTGAGTGTCACGACACACGATATGTTGATACTGTGTATATAGCATGGTGCCTTCATTATGTAATTGCAATGATGTTGATTGCACCCGCTCTATTGCTCTATTACTAACTCTGCTCGCAAGCTCTACTGCTTTATGTATGAATGATTATAATGTTCGTAATGCAAAAAGCAGACATGCATACATGATACCATATAGTGGGTAAATTTGGCGAATTGCCGAATTATTCTTCAAATCGCCAAATTAAAAATCGCCAAAACAGTTTAAGACGCACGTGTGCCCATATAAATATGCAGCGTGCGGAATTAAATCGCCAAATTAAAAATTGCCAATAATCCTAAAAATTAATGGGAATTAGCCAAATTTTAAGCTCGCCAAATTTACCTGCTATACAGTATATTATATTACTAACCCTTACCATCTGCATATTCATAGCGAGGGTTACTGTTGTCGGTTTGTGTGCGTGTGTGTGTGTGTTTGTGCCGTGAAAAACTGAAAAATTCTGGCAGTAAGAGTCAAAGTATATTGATATGTCCACAATATAAATTGAATTTGTAAGAAGTGAAATTGGCTTTTTCTGTCTAGTTGCTGAGATGTTGGTTTTCACACTTTCCCTGTTTGTACACCACCCCATGTACATGTGATGATCCACCAACCTGGCTGAGCTCCTGGAGTTGGCTTCCTTGGAAGCGTCAAAGTTTTCTCAATGCCTCTATTGCTACTAGCTATTCAGCATTTTATAAGCTTTTATGTTAGCCTTATACCCGGAGTGACCCTTATACATACTGTTTGCGAATGCGCTGATTAAAATTTGAAAATCCATGCGTTCTAGGGAAATGACGACACACGATTGTAGGCATATCACTTGATGACGCAGCCTGTACAGGCAAAGTAAGTCACACAGCACTTACTTAATGACCATCAGGTTGAACAAGCAATCTAATAGGTAGAACTATCATACTGTGCACAGCTAGTATTTTTACCGTATTGACTTGCCTCGTACCAAAGCCACTGAGACAGGATAGGTTGGTATTTTCTGGACAATTGTGTCTTAAGTTGCTATTTGCTACAGAATTTTGTGAAAACAGGCTAAGCTATGATCGGCGAGCGTCCAAGGTCAGTCATGCCATTACATTTTACTGTTCACAATTTTACGATATTCATAACTTATGACATCAATGTATAGCAAGTGTGCACAAAATATCCCAATCCCAGAAAGTTGGGATAATTAAGCGCAGGCACAAACGGTGTGTACCAGGCTCCTTTTTTTTCTCCCATTCCCTGGAGTCTAAGTATACGTGTGCTCAACCTGAGGATATATGAATATTGTCATAGCAAATATGTTTACTTCATTCAGATGAGCGCTATGAACATGCTTATGAGCATAGGCCTAAACTATGACTCATACTGATACCGTATAGTGGGAAATTTTCGCAGGGTTCAAATTTTCGCGATTTTCGCGGTGGCGATCTGACCGCGAAAAAAAGAACCGTAAAAATTTGAACACGTGACTCGAATAGCGCTTGCGCACGTACGTCATTGCTGTCTGCACTGTACATGTACTTGATGTAGAATCCGCGAAAAATTGAACCATAAAAAAATGAACTAGCGTTCCTACATGCTTTATCGCGAAAATTTGGACCTGCAAACATTTCCCGTTATACAGTAGCTAGCTAGGTGTGATGCTTGCAAGATGCCAGTTTACAAATAATATTAGTACTAGGATATATAATTCATAGATCAGAAACGGATGCCGACCATGGTGCTTTTATTAGTTTTATAATTTACCCCCAATATTGAGGTTTAAAATGTTTTCATTATTAATTTTTTGTAGGTGTGCTGGAAAAAAACTTCACGAAACATTTCTTGATGATGTCCCTTCAGATCAAAGAAGTAGTATACTTCGAAAGTTTGAAATGGAGTGTATCCAACATGCTACTTTCCGACATCCAAATATCGTGCAAGTAATTGGAATCCATTTTTCTCCTGGGTCTAGTATTCCCATGTTGATACTCGAATATATGCCATTATCTTTAAACAAGTGTTTGAATTCAACCCCTATCCCACTGTGTCTAAAGTACCAAATTCTGCTTGATGTGTGCATTGGTCTGAGGTTTTTGCATGAACAAGATCCTCCATTTGTCCATCGAGATCTTACTGCAAATAATGTTCTTCTTTCCGATGGAATGCAAGCAAAAATAGCTGATTTTGGTGTGGGTCGAGTAATAGATGTTTAGCTGCAAAGAGCATGACAATGACAGTTGCTCCTGGTACACAGGCATACATGCCACCAGAGGCAAAAGTTGCTAAACCAATCTATAATGCAAAACTAGACATTTTCTCATTTGGTGTACTCATTATTCATGTTTTCTTACAAGTATGGCCAATTCCTCTCTGTGGTGAAACCACTCATGATCCTAATGATCCAGACAAACTCATCCCGGTATCACAAGTAGATATGAGAGGTGAATACTTTCTCAAAATGGGAGATATTAACCCATTATCACATCTTTCCAAGAAGTGTCTAAGCAACAATCCTGTCAAGAGACCCAATATAGCTGAAATCCAACCCTTGCTAGAGGAACTTGTCAAAAATGAGCCCTATCCATTTAAAAACACTCTAGATTCCTTTCAAAAAATGAATATATGTAATGATAAGATTTTGGCACTGAAAAATAATAATATGTCTTGTGGAGCACAAATTCAAGCCATTGTTCAAGAAATAAATTGCAAATCATCCCTCAGTCAAACCACTCTTCAAACTCTTTCAAAAAAGCTCCAAACTGTTGCACTTCAACTCACAACTGAGCTCAAGAGTTTTCCCAGCAGTCAAATTCCATTTGTAGTCACACATCCCTCACAGCCACCGTTGAATATGAAGATAACTAGCTGTAGCTCAAAAGCTATTTTTGAAGCTGTTGTTCAGCCTCCTCTGAGCATAAGTTTTGGTGCAGCATATGTAAAAACAGTTGTATCTGGAGATATCAATCCTAGAGGTGTAGCTGTGAATGATGATGGTGTAGTGTTTGTAGCTAATTATGATGGTCGAAAAGGAATCCACATCTACCATCCTGATGGAAGTAAGCAAGCTATTGTAGATTCAGCAGGCCTCCTTGAAAGACCAACACCCAGTCACAAGTGTTGGTATCCCCGTGCAGTAGCATTAGACAGTCAAGGGAATATATATCTTTGTGATACTGAAAGCCATCGGGTCTTGAAGTTTGATTCTGTTGGCACTCTTCTTGCTGTTGCTGGTACAGTTGATCAATCTGACAATAAAATTGGAACGTTTTCACAGCCTCGTGGAATAAGCTTAAACAAAGAAGATAAAGTATTTATATGTGATCGTTACAATCATCGCATTCAAATCCTTACAAACAAATTAGAACCTTTTGATTCATTTGGTAAACAAGGAAGTGGACCATCAGAATTTAATCAGCCATTTGACATTTCTTTCAATAGTGCGGGAAATATCTATATTGCGGATTGTGGTAACCGTTGCATTAAAATATTTTCAAGAGAACTAAAACCAGTTGGTCAAATTGGAGGAACTACACAAAACAAAGCCCAAGACTTTAGGAAACCTGTAGCAATTTGTATTGATAAACTTGACAATATCTTTGTTGCAGACTATGATAAGCACTGCATATTAGTCTTTGATGTAGAAGGCCAATTTAAGATGCACTTTGGAAATTATGGTTCTAATGAAGGTCTTTTTAATCACCCTGTTGGCCTTACCTCAGACAAAAATGGCTATGTGTATATCAGTGATGAATACAATCGTAGGGTGGTAGTCTATAAATAACCTTTTGCACTATAGTATTATACTACCTTATTTTTTGTATCTGTTAATGCACAGTGGATAGAACGAAGAATTTTTGTTTTGCTGTTGAATTTTTCTTCTAATTTTGATTTTTTTTAATTAAACACTTTTGTTAGTGCTAATTTTGTTTGAAATGTATAATAGTAACTGTTACATTATATTGTGTAATATACATGTAATGTCCTATTTGCTGTGAATTTGATCAAGTGAACACAAAATTAATATGATAGCACAACCTCAGGCTTGGTGATGATGTTGCATAATTATTAAAACATTGTTTTTAAGAATAGAGTGTCATGCAGACCATTGGGGTGTGCTTTCGGAGCAATTCTCACTGTATTATAAATTTTAAGTGGATGTTCATATCTCAGCGCTTGTTCCCTTGGAGTAAAGATATCAGCCCATTTTAGGTGTGGCTGGTACAAGATCCTATATAATATATAGGGGGCAGTTACAGATAGAAAAGGAACATTATTCCTTTTTGACTAACATTAATTAAGTGGTTATTAATACTTAATGGTTACTTAAGGTCGAGACTATTAGTTGGACATTCATGTTTGCTCACATTATGTTAGTGGTTTTAGTTGTGCAATCATGTAGTCTACCAAGCTAGACCCTCCTCCTTCGTCATGTTGCACACGCCAACGTGACGAAGGAGGAGGGTCTAGCTCGATAGACTAGCAATCATGCATCTGTAGTTTAATTAGCTGTGTGAATTTTTCTTAGTGCATCTTCATAATTATTATTTCTTTAACCATGGTGTAAAGTGTGACAATATATTTCCCACCAAACTGGTTTTAAACTGGTTTTGTATTTGCTTTACTTGTTTGTCTGTGTTGTAGTATATGTGTAAGTAGCTTTGAGTTGTTACTAGGAAAAGGATTTGCCTAACTTCTGTGCAGCGTGCATTTTCAAGGATAAATTATCTGTCAAGTTAGTGAACACTTCTAGTAGTACGGTTACTACATTTAATTTCGCTTGAAATTTTGCTGATATATTATTGAATAGTAGAGCTACTAGCTGACCAGGTTTCTTAGCTTGAGGATATTCCATTAGAAAGTTATGAAGCAGCAAACTCAATTAAGTGGACAAAATTTTGCAGAAATAATGTTCAATTTCTACTTGTGACTATATACCACAAGTACATGGGCCAACATGGATGGTGACAATTTGGTTGGAGGGGCTCCATGGGTTTGCTCTTGTATAATTGCAAAATAGTCCGGAAGGCATAGTGGTAATTGATGTTACCATTCTTTCCTGTTGGACAGTTTTGAGACCGATTTCTGTAGGTAAATCTTGGAGTAGTGAGAGAGCGGAGTGGCACATGATGCTATCTTGCAGTTGGTGGGTGCATGGTTGTCACCGGTCACAGTTTTTATACCTTGTATATTTAAAATGGTTTTCTCTTTGAGTTGGATGCATGTGGTCTAGTGATCTGTCACTGTTCTTGAGAAGGGGACTGTGGTCTACAGCAGTGATTGATGACAAATACTTGTGAAAGGTGCAGTCAGCCTTGCTTGAAGCAAGACAGTGCATTGGAGGAGTATGTGCAGTGTTGCAGTAGCCAGTTAAACCTAGACATAGGGTTTGAATATTTGGTTGATGGCAGAAGTAAGCTTAGCTATGCTAGTCTACTAGGGCAAGGGCTGAGGCGACAGGGCTAACGCCATGGCTAGGCGCAAGGGATCGGGATCTTGTGCAATATATAAGGCTGAAAAAAGGAAAAGCTGGCAGAAGCACCGTGGATGGATAGGTAGGTAGTGCATGGTGATGTGGACTATATGGTCCATGGTTTGAAGCATGATCTCTACTAATTTTTTGAGAATTTTTTAAATATTTTCTATGTTCAGATACAACTTTACCCCTGCCTAGCCTTGTTCTCAGGCTCCCCGCCTATCTTACGCGTAAGGAAAGGGGGAGCCTGGCCTATATATAAAGCATATGAAAATTATTATTATTATCAATAATACTTCACAACTTCACTGGGTGACACTGTTTACAAATTGATAAGTCGTCAGGTTGAAGGTCAATGCCAAGTGCTGATGCAGTAAGTTTTACAACTATTTTATGGTATTATATGTAACTTGCTAGATATAGATTAAAAAAATCATGTGCACAATGATGACTTCAATTTAACATCATTGTTATGGGGAGTTCAACAAGCAATTGGAGTTCAACTCTTGGTTTCCTGATCCATCAACCATTACAAAACTTACATCCGCATAATCATATAGCGGCTAGCTCTTCTTCTGAGTCACTAGGAACATTTGAACTGTTGGCATTGACCTAGACTTTTTCCTGCTTACAGTCTGAATCTATCCTTTATCATTACTACCAACATTTATAGCTAACACCATGAACACCATTTTTCTAACAGTACTTAATTCTACAGCAACATTTCAGGTCAACAGCTGCCTTAGGTGGAGAAACAGTGCTTTCTGAAGTTATTTCCTCAGCTCCTGCATGATTTGGTTGCAACTTCACAGATGGAAATTTTCAGGGCATTACTTGAAATATCTGATTCAATCTTGCTGTTGGGTCCATTCATCTTGGGTGAAGATATCTCTACTCTGTCGGCGTTTGCCTTAGCTTTCTTGTGTCTCCTTTTCTTTTTGAATTTGTTTTCTGGACACAAGTAGTAGGTCTTTCACTTTGGCTAATTGTAAGATGACTTGATCATCCACATAGTTTCACAGCACTAGTTTGTAGCTACATACTTAAGGCTAAAGGAAAGCCCATGGCACGAAGGCTAGCAGCTTCATCTTTTAACCTTAGGCTATTGCTTGACTTGTGAACGTAGGCAGGATACAAAGCTAGGTAAATTTGTGCAATTATGCCCATAGCTCACTAGCTAGCTCAGGAGGCTATAGATAAATTATATGGAGCCAGGAGGGACTATATTACCTATGAGTAGCCTAGCTGTGTCTATAGTTCTGTATACGCACGCAGAAATACAAATGGAATCTTATATTTCTCTCAATCTTGTTACCTGATACGAGGAGCTGACGGGTTCCCTACTGTGACCACTGAATAAAGCTGACCAGACAGAAAAGTTGCCCAGTACCAACAGAGTGGTAGCATAAAAAAAATACAAACACAAAAGATGACAAACACTTAGTGTAACTAACACATTTTATTTTGCTGGTAAACCTTTCGCTTCTCAGTTGAGGCAGTGTTCAAGATCGAGCATGCAAGACTGTTCAGTATCCAGCCTCTTAGAAGTCTCCTGAGACAAGAAAATTGTTGTAGCAATTTCTTTCAACCCTTCGCTCCATGGCTAATGCTGTAAAAGATAGGCTTCTCACTCTCCTAGTAGATCTACAGTACTGAGTACTAGCTCTGAAATAGAAAAAACACCCGCAAAGGCATGCAGACTAGGAATTGCGTCATATTATGGAATGCTTCACCAAAGCAATAATTATTTCTGTGAGGTTAGAGATCAGGCTCCCCATTCGTTATCTGTAAGGTAGGCAGGGAGCCTGGGAATGAGGCTAAGCCCTGGGAGCTCGAGGATATAGTACACAGATTGATACAGTTGCGCTCAAAGCTAGAGGCTACTAGTGGATTGGTGGTGAACCAAGATTTAGAGAGAACCAAACAGAGTATCAAAAAGTTCTTGAATGTACAAGTGGTAGCCACGACACCCAAATTGAGTCTAGAATGCCAAATGGCTTTGGAGGCAGAAAGTAGTAAATGTTGGGTAGCTAGAGAAGATAGGCTGGTGGCTCAATTAGAAGCAGCCAAGTATGTCCATGTGCCCGATAGTGCAAGTTCCATAGTAGCTGAGCTAGAAGCAACCAAGAAACAGCAAAATGCCCTTATACAGTTTAATTGTCAGAAACTAAGACCAGGCTCACTAAGCTGACAGAATAGAAGGAAGCCCTTATGTCACAAAAGGACTAGCTGTCTACGGAAGGCTCGTTGATGGCCTCTGCCGTGAGCCCACATGTGATTGAGAAACCACCTACAACTTTAGTTCCTTCAACCACTGTTTCTGTTTTATGGTAAGCCTATCGTTTTAAAGTTATTTTTTAAAAATAAGGGAGGGAAATCGATACAATCAATAATCACTTATCAATCCTTGGTCACCATCAACTTGATTGATAAATATTTACTAAATCAACTGTAATTTGTGATCAATTTAATCTATTATAATTTCAATCACTTAATTAACTATAATGTTTGCAATCAACTTATAATGATCCAAATTTACCAACTCAATTGACCAAAGAGATCGATTTTATATCTCTGGCCGGCCTGTGAAGTTGTGACGTGTGCCGCACTTGGATTATTCTGGATTATACGAAGTATCCTCTAACTGCTCTAATTGCTCATTGGTAGTAAATTATTATTATTTCTTATTGCCCAGGAATAGCTGACGTTACTGTATTGCACATGACTTTTCAGTCTGTAAACCCCATGCTCACTTAAGCCATTTCAGCCTTTTTTCTAGTAAACGTAATTGGTACAATGCAAAAAATGTATTTGACTTCACAGAATAATTCAAACTTCGATCTTGTATTTCTTTTTCGCAAACCCTGTAAATGCCTGCATGGTACACCAGCCTTCCCAGAAGTGTGTCGAGTATATCCTGTACTCTGGGTGGGACTCTAGGTGGGATGGGAAAGTTGATATACTCAACTTCACATTCTTCGTCTAATCCAGAAAAGCTGGCAAACCACTTCATGGTCTGAGCCATTCTGTAATTACATTTCAGAATGCTTAGTCTCATATATTACTGATCTGTATGCATAGAAAGATCTATGTTCGTACCCCTGCCCTAGGTCCGCCAGGAAGTTAATAATAACCTCACCTATAGGTCCTGAAATGGGATTGGTGTTCCTCTTGTTACACCAGCATACCCACTTTCCAACAAGTGAATCGTAGGACTTTTCAGGACTTTTGCCTCCAGAAAGCGAGGAGCAACTCTGTACCTTTTGAGAAATTTACTGACATTTGAACCAGGCCCCCCAGCCAGTCAAGGGACTATCCCCAGCTCGTTGCAAGGGTGGGTCAATAGAATCACGTCCTCCCTCACGAGAAGGAAATTGACTATATAGTGCCTGGCATCATAATTGCCCAAATATAGTCTGTGTTTATTAAAACTAAAGCTTCATGTTTATGATGCAAGTCAGCAATGGGCAGGGCTGCTAAGGAATGCAATTAAAGTTGATGAACTCCCGCTTACACAATGAATTTCATTAAATGCTTGCGCTTAAATTCTTTCACTGACCATGTTTGGGAAATTCCCTTAAACATCTTTTTACTACTAACTAGGTAACAACATACAACAAACTGTAAGACAAATTTGGAAAAAAATATTTACATGAGTAGCATACTAAGTTAGTCATTCGATTGTCCAAAAAATATTCTTCTGTGAGATTTGTCTTCAAAATAGGCACGCTCATAATCATCTACCTTTTGAAAGAATTTTCTGATTTAATCCAGGTTCACCTAGTCGGGTTCACAATCTGTCAGAGACGTTGGGAGTTTGTATACTGTACAGCGGGAAATTTTCGCAATAAAGCATGTAGGAACGCTAGTTTGTTTTTTCCCAGTTCAAATTTTTTGCGGATTCTACGTTCAGCAATGACGTACGTGCACAAGCACTATTCGAGTCAAGTGTTCAAAGTTGTTCATTGTGCACTCTTTATCCACAATATTTCAGCCTGTTTGCATTCCTCCACGAACTGCACAGGTGTTCAAGTTTCTTTCTTAGACTTGAATCTCTCACCAGCTCTCAAAAGCATTGCTGTGGTTCCAAAGAGTTTAGTCAGCGTACTGAACTCAGTGGGTTGCAACAGGGACTCAAGCTTGACTAACTGCTCTGTAGACAGAAGCTTGTGTGACGGGACAGCTTTTAACTCTTGGATACATTCTTTAGGCATCTCAGACTTCATTCGGCAGACCTGGCTCAAATCCAGCCAGTAGTCACTCAGACACCAGTCTCCATAGACGGCTCACAGACAATTCCAAACAGGGCAAACCTTGTGAAGGTAAGTCAGCGGGATTAGAGATGCCTGGGCAATGACTCCATTGAGATGGTTTGATTCGGCTACGGATGTCCTTGACTCGGTTGTTAACATAGGGTTTCCACTCCCTGGTGGTTCCTTGGATCCAGTATAAGGCTACTTGCAAGTCAGTGTAGCACCTAAGTTCAAGTTCAGCGAGAGTAGAGGAGAGACAACCGGCAACTGAGGATACAAGTTTGGACAGAAGAAATGCAGACAGTAGCTCTAGTCGTGGTATTGTTTGGGTTTGTAAAGGAGCAACTCTTGTCTTAGCAACCATAAACCTCATGGTAGTGCCCACATCTGACTCTATCACCAAATAAACCACAGAAGAATATGCTTGAACAGAAACATCGCAAAACCCACACTGGGTGTGTGTACCTGCAACTTGGTAGTAGTAGCTCCTAGGTAGGGAAAAACGAACAGATTCTCCTAGGTCAGCAATCAGTGACTTCCACTTCTTCAGTAGGGGCTCGGGCAGGTCTCCACTCGTGCTTGGTGAAAGAGAATCTTTAACTTGATGGTGACAGGAGATAGGTAACCCAAGGGGTCGTTAAAGAGACCAATCAGGCTTACTAGGTTCCTCTTCATAGGTTGCAGCCCAATAGCTATGGTGGAAAGCTCCGAGAGATCAAACATGAGTGTGTCATCAGATGCATTCCAGTTCACTCCAAGAACTTTGACCTATGCTCTCTCAGTGTAGGACTCCCGTCATCTGTTCAGCTGCATCAATTTCCATCTGTAGAGGTCGACAGTTGGAGAGGAACTTTCATAGGTTGAAACCGAAAATCTCCTTGGCATGGATATGCAGATCGAGGGCTTCATCTATAGTGTCAGCACCTGAGATGATGTCATCAACATAGGTGGAATTCAGCAGCTTGCAGATAATGGCTCCATTTGTCTTACAGAAACCTTCCAAATGGTATCGGATGGCAGGAATGGGCTGGACGAGACGCCAAACACCACTCTGGTGAATCGGTAAGCTCGAATCTCTGGCTCATCCTTGTTCACGTCATCAACCCACAAAAATCTGAGAACATCACGATCCTTCTCATCAACGGCTATCATGAGAAATGCCTTTTCCACATCTGCTATCACCGCAATCTTGTAGGCTCGGAATCGCATAAGAAGGTCTAGGATGAGCTGCTGGAATTTCGGTCCCTTGTAGAGGCACAGTGCCACTCATTCCCGAAGTCTTTGAGGATGCATCATACACTACCCTTAGCATGGTAGTTGTCTTGTCACTCCTTACCACGCTAGGTAGTGTGTAGTGTTCTCGGTAGTCTGAGGAGCAGGCTCAATAATCCCTTTCTCAAGCTGGTCTTGGATCGTAGAGTTGTACTGCTTCAATACCTCTGGGTCATGTCTCAACCGTTTGAGTAGTCCTCTCAACCTCTTCTCACAAGCTGGTACAGGGGTTCATGAAACTCTTTCCAAGGAAGTGACACCTGGTAACGGCCATCTTGAAAGCGTACAGTAGAAGCAAACTCATCATACATGGTCCGGGACAATTCCCAATGATTCAAGCTCCCAAAATGAGCGGAGCTGTTCACTCAACGTTAACTGTGCACCTATGGGTCGACTATCCACTCGAAGAGAATGAGTGGGTTACTGTACAACTAGAGGTATGCTCAATGCTAGTCGGATCAGACAAAACCCAGCCTAGTTTAGTGTGGATAGCAGTCGGTCCTCCTTCACCGCGGCATGTTCTTCCAGTTACAAACTCCCAATAATGGTCACATTCTATCAGAACATCGACTGGCAATCGGCAGTTGTCTCCTAATTGGTGATGGGATTCAATGCTTGTAGTGACAGGCTGGTATTGCAAAGGCTCACAAATGGTAGGGACAACAAAAAGAGAATAATCCATGTTGGGATACCCTCTCAAACAGACACCAACTGACACAATTGGGCATACCTTGGCTTGTTCTTGATTGGCTCCAAATGCGGCTATGGCCAGGTTTTTAACCCCCTGAGGCTCCAACTGCAACGCCCACATCACTTGGTCGGTCCGGTAGGATCTTTGGCTCCCAGTATCAAAGAGAAAACACACTTCAAGTGTCTGTTCAGGATTCAGTGGATTGAAGATGACAGCTCGGGCTGTTTGCAGTAGAATGGCCTTTCCATGTGTGGAACACAAGAGTGTATGCGAAGTTCTCATCCTCCAGTTCGTCATCAGGCACCAATTCAGCTATCTCCTCATCCAAGGTCTTCAGAAGTCTCAATTTATCAAGAAGCAGCTGTTTATTTAGTCGTAGCTGATCCATATCGAGTTCCTCAGCTTCCATGGTGGTGGTGGTCTAGTTA
The DNA here is from genome assembly GCA_964030475.1 of Tethya wilhelma. Taxonomy (NCBI): domain Eukaryota; kingdom Metazoa; phylum Porifera; class Demospongiae; order Tethyida; family Tethyidae; genus Tethya; species Tethya wilhelma. Next base: position 14,833,738 of record CAXIPT010000002.1, on the reverse strand, counting down.
ATGAGTCCGGTAGTAGAGGCTCTATGACCAACTCCAGACCCCTTCTTTCTATTCAAGGTGGCACGAGCAGCAGTTACAGCTTCCGTCTCTCGAGCATTCTGTTCCGTGGGCTTCTATTGAAAATAGCGTTCAGTAAAACAGTGCTATGAAATACTATTCTCTCATCCTGCTCAAAGGACCATGTAAAATGAAGGCACCAATGGTGCATAAGCCTCGGCGCACTCATGCAACTAGCTAGCACACTTATATGCATATACATAGTGTAAAAGAGTATAACATAACTCAGTATGAAAACTTCAATACTACATGCAGGCTATGATCCATCTAGTGGCCGGCATAGCTAACACGGCAGTGGTGAAGCAGGACATGTCACAGACTCTAAACCAGTTGAGCTCTGCTATGGTTATGTACATACTCAGCTGCTGTCCGAAAGTCTGGGCCTCAGCCTGAGCTAACCACTGATACATTAGCTATAATGATGTAGCTTGTGTAAAGTCTTTGCATGCCCTATATGCTTACATAGAAAGCAGACCAACTCCTGTCTGTCTTGTCAAACAACACAGCCATGCAAAGAGCCATGAGCATTGCACCTCAGCAACACCAAATTAGTAGGTGTGGCCTTGAAGCTAAGCGCTCAAAGAAGCACAAAAGACCCAAGAACTACAGTGTTTTGGACAGCAAAAAATATATTTTTACAAAATCATTCAGTTATGAATGTAAGTACGATCAATTTTGTCGCTAGAGCTGTCTTTCTTGAGATTTCAATGGGACAGACAGACAGACAAAACGACTACCGTAACCCTCTGCACGTGCAACGCACGCGCCGAGGCTTCGCTTACCTATTGCCCTCTACCTTATTTCGAGATAGCTAGCTGCTCTACCCTGCCTGATTTACTTGGATATGTTCACTTGACTCAGATTCAATTTCTTGTTGAATATTCCAGCATGTGCCACACATACGTGAACATAATCATGAATTTGGAAATGAGCATTCAGAATACAACATCTGCATTCTTTAGTTATCTGGCTTGAGGCATTTCTGAGGAGGTTCAGGGCTGTCTTTGCAGCCTTTGTGGCAGACTCCGGCATTAGGGACTCTTTGGTTGATTCCTCCAGAATATACACTAGAGGTGCAACTGCATCGATATCTAACACTAGAATCAGGAGCCTAGCAAGGTGAGAATTAGCATCCTTCACTTCCTTTGGCAAGTTGCACTTGAGGGACACTCTAGCTTTTGTGTACCAGTCGACATACAGAGAGGCAGAGCCCTCTAAACCTGAACACCCAGGGACAGAGTACCCACTCCCTAGCAGAAGTAGAAGCACAACAGCAGCAGATAGTGTCAGAGCAGAGCTCCAGAACCCAACTGAGCACCTCTATTTAGCAGTTTGAAGACAGAGTTTTGTCTGCTCTCTCCAGCCTCGAGAAGAGACTATCAGAAATGGAGAATAATGAAGTCTCCTAGAGGGATGGAAAAACCCTTGCTTGCCCATAGAAGGTAGTGAATCTTCAGTAGGACTGAACGATTCACATCTTATTATATGGGGTGCTACAAATAGTACCCTGGGCAATGTAGAGCTGAGTCGACTAGAAGTCTCAGAAACCACTAGCCAGTTGGTTACTTCAGCTTTTAAACAACCAGTAACCCAACTAAGTCAGACAACAATTCAGGAAACTGTATGGTGGTTTTATAGACAACAGATCTGTGAAAAAGTCACGTGCAATACAGTGATGTCGGTGTATTCATGGAATTTTAGTACCGACAAGCTGTTAGAGCACATGATCATATTAATGATTACAATGCAGCTACATAAGGTGTGTGTCTGGGACAAGTCAATATTTTATCTGATTTTAGCTTTGTTGGAGTGAGTGGTATGATTGACAGTGAGCTGATTTTAGGTCGCCCATATGGTGACTGTGCTACTTTGTTCCGTAACTCTCCTTAAATTCATGTTCTAAGAGATTTTGTGCTATTTCTCTGACCTATCACACACAACACTTTTCGTAAATGTGTGTATATGCCAACTAATTATGGTCTTGATTCGGAGTTCGAATATACTGATACTATCTCTGAGTTTTCTTCTCTCTCAAACTTTTGTGGGTGACTTCAATGTGGACCTTTCTAGTTCTTTCACACTCTCTCTACTTTTATGGCCAATCTTGACCTGGTGGTGGTTGATTCTCATGCTGATATAAGTTCAAGAGATGATCTATCTGCTTTCTCTTGGCCAGATCACAATCTGTTTTTCTTAGTATACTAATCTTGTTAGGAACATTTCTGTTGAGGATAATGTTGAGAATATTTCTGATCATCTTCCGCTGTCATTTAAGTTATATTTACTTGATGATTTTAATCTATCTCTTAGTTTTGGTTCAAGCCATCATTGTACTTACAGTGAGAATGACAGACTGTGCTGACTTTGTTAAGAATGTTAAGCTTAATAATTATTAACCATGTGTCAAATTCTGATCTCCCTGATGAAGTAAACTATGTGTTCTGCTTATAGCTAGTTGTTATTATCATTATTATTATTATTATTACTAACTCTTAACATTAGTGAAAATGGCAAAAAGTGTGAGCTTTGTCTATCAGCAATAAAGTGCAACTAGGACTGCCTGAACTCCTGTGGTAGTGTAATACACAGGTACACTAGCCAGTTGGTTACTTCAGCTTTTAAACAACCAGTAACCAACTAAGTCAGACAACAATTCAGGAAACTGTATGGTGGTTTTATAGACAACAGATCTGTGAAAAAGTCACGTGCAATACAGTGATGTCGGTGTATTCATGGAATTTTAGTACCGACAAGCTGTTAGAGCACATGATCATATTAATGATTACAATGCAGCTACATAAGGTGTGTGTCTGGGACAAGTCAATATTTTATCTGATTTTAGCTTTGTTGGAGTGAGTGGTATGATTGACAGTGAGCTGATTTTAGGTCGCCCATATGGTGACTGTGCTACTTTGTTCCGTAACTCTCCTTAAATTCATGTTCTAAGAGATTTTGTGCTATTTCTCTGACCTATCACACACAACACTTTTCGTAAATGTGTGTATATGCCAACTAATTATGGTCTTGATTCGGAGTTCGAATATACTGATACTATCTCTGAGTTTTCTTCTCTCTCAAACTTTTGTGGGTGACTTCAATGTGGACCTTTCTAGTTCTTTCACACTCTCTCTACTTTTATGGCCAATCTTGACCTGGTGGTGGTTGATTCTCATGCTGATATAAGTTCAAGAGATGATCTATCTGCTTTCTCTTGGCCAGATCACAATCTGTTTTTCTTAGTATACTAATCTTGTTAGGAACATTTCTGTTGAGGATAATGTTGAGAATATTTCTGATCATCTTCCGCTGTCATTTAAGTTATATTTACTTGATGATTTTAATCTATCTCTTAGTTTTGGTTCAAGCCATCATTGTACTTACAGTGAGAATGACAGACTGTGCTGACTTTGTTAAGAATGTTAAGCTTAATAATTATTAACCATGTGTCAAATTCTGATCTCCCTGATGAAGTAAACTATGTGTTCTGCTTATAGCTAGTTGTTATTATCATTATTATTATTATTATTACTAACTCTTAACATTAGTGAAAATGGCAAAAAGTGTGAGCTTTGTCTATCAGCAATAAAGTGCAACTAGGACTGCCTGAACTCCTGTGGTAGTGTAATACACAGGTACTGTGCTAACGTCACCAAAGGCCACTATCAAAAAAATTTAAGAAAAAGCAGTCACTGTTTGTATGACAATAAGGTGAGCTGGACCTAACAAAGACAATGAATGCACAGCTACATTTGGAGCTTGAGAAACTAAATCTGAACTCAAGAAGACATTGTTTGAAGTCAGCTTCAACTGTCACTCTCAACACAAAGCTGTGCCACTGGCACGGCTCAGCTATGCTCAAGTTGCAACCAATGCTGCTAATGACAAACAGCAAGCCCTACCTCTCAAATGCCGGCAAGACCGCCCACAGTCGAAAAATAGCATCTCCAAAGAGGGCTACTAAGTCCATCAAGCAAGCAGTGAGCCACACAGAACCATCAGTGACTGCCAAGGAGGGGCAGCAGGCTGAATCTCCACAAACCATCACACGGCACAGCAGTCATGGTTCCTGAATTACAATTGAGGGAGCCAGGAAATTCTGGCGGACCGCATCCATAGCTGAAGTCCAAGAAGCAATCTCTGTGGCCACTAATTTTTCACCAGATAAATTCACAGTAAAGAGATAAATTTGGAAAATCGGTTTGTCAGGTGGTGGTTTGTGATAAGAAAGACCTCCAAGAACTGAAGGAGTCATGGAGTTCTCTATCACTACCTCAAAAGCGGAATTTGTTGACCCAAACTACCAGCCAGATCTCGTTGATTACAATGCTAAATAATAACCACCACCCACAAGGAGAGATTTCAAATGATTCAACAGCTCCAAGTCAACAATCCTACTAGTAATGCAGAGTCTGAGAGTTTTTTAGAGATGAAGTAAGTATGCATACATGCNCAAATAACGCACACTTTTGTGTGTGGAAAGGGTCGTCAATTAGAATTTTCTAGAAGCTAATGAATTATGCATGAGTGTAGATATTAATGGCGGCAATAGAAAGGAGGTGCTCTTTTGCCTTGTATCTAGCTACTCAATGAGAGACGCTAAAAACCGATGGCAAAAGCGACTGTACCGGAAGAAACCAAGTTCGTTCGTTCAAGAATCAGCTTCTAAAAGTGAATAGTCTCTGAGAAAAGTTGAGCCAAGAAAGAAAAAGAAGAAGAAGAAGATGGAGAAAATTGGAGGTTTGGCATATTTGTGTTTGTTACTTTAGCGATGGTTTTAGGCCATATTTTTGGGCTCATTAGAAAGAGAAAGAGCTAAATAGTAGCTTGAAAAGCTTTTTAGTGCTAAGCACTCAGTTTTTGCAGAGTTACTCGCGTGAATATTTGTATTGTGCTAATGGGCCATCCGTGCCAATCCTGTGTACCCAGTACTACCGTACTGGGAATGATAATCAAAGTCCTAATTCATCTCTTAAAAAGAGCAAGAGCATCCAGGTATCACAAAATAGTTCCAGGCAACTCGCATTTATTATAAATTCCAAATAACGCACACTTTGTGTTTGGAAAGGGTCATCAACTCAAATTATCTAGAAGCTAATGAATTATGCATGAGTGTAGAAATTAATGACGGCCATATGGAGAGGTGCTTTTCGCCTTGTATTTGGCTACTCAATTAGAGGTGCTAAAAACCGATGGCAAAAGCGATTGAAGACAAAGAAACCAACTTCATCTGTTCAAGAATCAGCTTCTAAAAGTGAATGGTCTTTGAGATATGGTGTGAGAAGATAGAAGAAGAATAAGAAGAAGAATAAGAAGAAGATGGAGAAAATTGGAGGTTTGGCAAATTGTAGTTTGGTACTTTAGCAATGGTTTTAGGCCATGTTTTTTGGCTCATTAGAAAGGGAAAGAGCTAAATAGTAGCTTAAGAAGCCTTTTAGTGCCAACCGCTCAGTTTTTGCAGAGTTATTTATGTGAATATTTGTATTGCGCTAATGGGCCATTCGTGCCATTCCTGTGTACCCAGTACTACCGTACTGGGAATAATACTGAAATGCATCTCAGCAAGCTGACCTTTTCTTGCATAATAATGATAAACCAAACCATCGTGTAGATATACAGTTGATGGCGAAATGAGAGCATCAAGCTAGTGAGAATAGGCATATTCTTACTCAAATCATTTTAGCAGTGGAATTTTTGGCAAAGCAAGGTCTACCTTTTAGGGGCTACCGTGATGATAAGGTTGATTTTTCTGTACATGACATCAACCGGGGAAATTTTGTGGCCACATTACAACTGATGGCGAAATCTGATGCCAATCTGAATAAGTATCTCTTAATTGCAAAAAAGAATGCAAAATACACTAGCAAAACAATTCAGAATGAGGATATGCCTGCAAAAATCAGGGAAAAGCTTACTAATGCCTTTCACAGTAATAGCTGATGAGACTACAGATCGTTATTCAAATATGAAACTCCTGTCCGTTTGCGTACGATTTGTAGTTTATCAACACCAAATATGCCCATATCAGTGAATGCCTCTTGTCTTTTGTCAATTTAGACAGATGTAATGCTGAATAAATTTCTAGAAATATTATGACAACAATTTCTGCTCCTTTAGTTTCTTTGGATCCACACAACATTCGAGGTCAGGCATATGATAGCGCTTTAGTCATGTCATCAGAGATAGCCTGCGTCCAAGCAACAATTAAGGAAGTCAGCTCAAAAGCCCTGTTTACACATTGCTATTCTCACTGTCTTAATCTAGCAATTGCTGTGTACAGGAGGTGAGGAATCTTATCTCAGTAATCAACAAAACTCATCTTTTTCTAGCAAAGTGCCAGAGATTGTTTGAGCTGACAATCAAAGAGTTTTTACCATCCTCCTCACATAGTAAGCTTCCTGGGCTCTGCAAAACAAGATGGGTGGAGAGGCACACATGCTTTGAGGTGTTTCTAGATATGTATTAAGCTCTTGTTACCATTTTAGATGCTATAGTGTCACCTCATGATTACCCTCACCAGATGGCAGTTGGAATTGGGACACTGATACCATAATAAAGCTCAGGGACTGAAAGCCTCCATGATTACTTGCATGAGGTAAAGTCTCTTGCTTCAAAACTCGAGAAGAGGAATCAAGATGTTTATGAAGCTTATAAGATGGTAAGTGGAGTTAAAGACAGATCCATTCATAGTACCATTGACACTACTTTTAGTTCTTGGTATGCTGAAATTCTTCAGATAGCTGATTCAATAAGTGCAACTGAGAGTGTTCCCAGAAAAACTAGTATACAACGAAACCGTAGCAGCACCCCAAGCAATTCTCCACAACAACACTACAAACGGGTGGTGGCAACTCCTTTAATTGATTGCTTAATTGGACAGTTAAAGGACAGGTTTAATGGTCCTACACACCATGCTAATGCACTTCACACCTGATGTCTCCCTTGACACGTGCTGCACTTGAGTGTCGAGCGACAATTCCTACTGATGTGGTTCCTCTTCAGGCAGACGAAACATCTACCGGTCTTGCGGAGAATTTCCTTCCCGGGCCTCGACACTGGTCACTGTTGGACAGGATGAGCTTGTGTGGTCTTAATCGCAAAAAGAACACTAAATTGGTCCTGGAGTATTACTCAAGAGGAAGGCAGCAGTTGTTGGAGGCTTAGTAGCTCGTCTCACAGGGTGCGCATCGGCACTGCTAGACTCAGCGGCCCTCTCTCTAATTTGAACCTCCTTCTCTATAATCTTCAAAACATCAGCAATGGACCACGTGTCATCAGAAAGCTCTCGATTGATGATCAAGTGAATTCCCGAGGGCAATCCCATGCTGAATCCTTCTCAGGTGTTCTTTTGCAGGACTGTTTCTCTGCATATTTATTGGACTGTTTCTTGAGGTCTAGACGGTTAATTTTAACAGTCATAGAATGAACAATATAAATACATACACAACCTGAACTTTTTGCTACATAGAGAAGAACTCCAGCTACTCATGCTCTTGTATTCATGATTAGCCCAGAAGGACGGGAAAAAAAGTCTTATGCTCTACCTATTCAATGCTTGGCCTACCACTCTCTCAGTGATGTGAAGGTCAGGCACCTTTCTCAGATTGTAATCAAGGAGATGAGCCAAAGAGGAGTGAAGGTTGCTGGTAGGTGGTTCAATTGCTAATTGAATTAATTAAATAGTTGTGTGCATTATATATACCGTATAGCGGGTAAATTTGGAGAATTCCCATTTTGGGATTAATGGCGATTTTAATTTGGCGATTTAATTCCGTACGCTGCATAGTTTATGTGCGCGCACATGTGTATTAAACTGTTTGGCGATTTTTAGTTTGGAGATTTGAAGAATAATTCGCCAATTCGCCAAATTTACTTCTCGCCAAGTTTACCCGCTATACGGTAGTGTTCTGATACGAACATACATAATTATTTGCTTTTGTTGTTTTGTTTGTACCTATTATGTATGTTTATTTTATTTGAACAGGACTTGTAACCAATGGTGAGTGGAACTCCTTAAGAGCTGGAGGAGCAATCAGCATTTTTGAGATCCGTTCACAAGTCCGCAATAAGTATTCCCGAATGAGTTCAACTAAAATGTTGAAGATGCTGACCCCAATTGGTATGACAATTTGCTTAGACATGCACGATCATACATGCATATTAGGTAGATATATATGCTATCATTTCCTGCAGTGGCAACAGATGGTTCAGTAAGTGCTAAACTGCCTACAAGCTTCGTTTCTAGTTGTTTACTTAATGAAATTGTGTCTTGGTTACGTGAAAAGTGTACAATGAGAGATGTCTGATACTGCGGAGAAGCTGCATACTTGCATACATTCAGTTGAGCATATAGTTAAGCCCTCACCTACTCGCAGAACCTTGTTGTCACCCGTCTAAGATCCAGAGCAGTTCCTCCAGCGTACACAAAACCAGAGGAGGTTGGACACAATTAACCTTTCCGTAATGAGGTCACTTGTAATGGGTAGTAAATAAGCAGCTAATTACATTCCAAAGGCCGCGTGGAGAAGAATGAAGCAGCTACAATGGAGGCTCGACAACAAAAGCGAGTGAGATCCACTCCAACAGGCAATACTCCTTCCCAGTCATCAAAGAGGAGGCCAGCTGTTTCCAAGACCAGCTTAACCAGTGTTGATTCAAAATCTAGGCGCAAACTCACTTATACTGAAACTGGAAAAGCGAGTGCTTGGTGTCAAAACAAGGAAAATGAAAAGAATGGTTGGGATACTTCTGAAGATAAAGCATTGGTTGAGTTTATTATGTTGAATAGTGATGGAACTATAGTTGGAAATGGACTAAGAAGGAGTCTTTCTGGGAGAAAGCTTCTCAGTTTGTTCTGGGTCGTTAGAAGATCAAGTAATTAAGCCTCGGTGCGTGCGTAGCACGTGCAGAGGATTATGGTAGTCGTTTTGTCCGTCTGTCTGTCTGTCCCATCGAAATTTCAAGAAAAGCAGCTCTAGCGATAAAATTGATGGCACTTACGTTCATAAATCTGAATGATCTTGTAAAATTACATTTTTTTGCTGCCCAAAACGCTGTTGTTGCTGAGATTTGAGGCTTTTGTGCTCTTTTTAGCGCTTAGCTTCGAGGCCACGCCTATTGATTTAGTGTGCGTTATTTAGAATTTGTGTTAAATTCAGTGATGCTGTTACTGCATGATGCTGCTCTATGCTGCTGCTGCTGTTAGTCAGTGTTCCTTTGAAAGACAGACAGGGGCTGGCCTGCTTTCTATGTAAGTAGATGTATTAACATGATGATAGTATAGATTTTCAGTCTGTCTGTGGCTGGACATTAGCCTAGCTCCATCAGGCCAGTGACTCACTCCAGTACTGATAGACTCAGGTCCAATCTATGTTGCTGCTGCTGATATTCAGTGTTCCTTGGAAGGACAAACAAGGGTTGGTAATGCGTGATTAAGAATCAGTTTTCTTGATACTGAGGCTGCATGAGTACTTATTAATCTATGATCATACACTCTTTTTCACAGTGCGTATAAGTGCACTAGCTAGCTAAGTGTGCCGAGGCTTGTGCACCAGCGGTGCCTTCATTAAGACTTTTTTTACCACCGAGTCAGCTTAACATTGAGTAGCTTTAGTTGGAAATATACATACAAGATTAATATAATCATATCCTTGACATACACTGGTAGGTGGAGCTTGCCGATTAAGGGCGTCTAAAGTTAGGCAGTAAATTCAAAACCCCAGCTGAGGCTGAAAAATACTTTGAGGGTACAAAAGAATCAACCAATATTGTTTCAAGAAGTCTCTCTAGCTCCTCAAGCTCTTCAAAAGATGAAGAAGTAACCTCATCCACAACAAAAATTGTGANACTATTGAGTCATGAGTTAGAGAGTAGACTTCAAGTTGAACATTTGCTACCTCTAAGAGTTGTGGCCCTCACTGATAAGAAATTAGCAGAACTTTCTGAGAAACTTGTTGATACATATAATGTTGATCTCTTGGACTCTGATCACTTACTTCATGAGCTCAAGCGATGGAAAAACAAAGTGTACTTCACCAGAAATGTCTGTTGTTCAGACTGCTGATGAATGTCTTGAACATGTTAGTAGTGATTTCTATCCTAACGTTTAGACACTTTTAAAGTTACTCTTAGTATTACCAATCTCTACTGCCACCTCTGAGAGAACATTTAGCTCATTACGGGTTTTAAAAACATAGCTACGTTCAACCATGGGTGATAACAGACTTAGTGGTTTAGCTCTTATGTATATCCACAGAAGTGTTGACATTGACAATCAGTTAATTTTACAAAAGTGGTACAACATGTCCTCTCGTAGAATTGAACTAATTTTTGATTAGCTAAGATGTAAAAAATTACTGTAATTATTATGTTCAGATTACTTGATTTTTTTATGATGCATATAGTCATAATTTTTTCATATAATAATTTTCAAACAAATCGATGCAGGAATATAATGGCAATTAGCTATCTATAGCTATACAGTATACTCAATATTTTAGAAGTAATTGATGCCTAGAGCTGTGTGCCTACCCCATTATCACCAGCTGTGTACGCCACTGCACTCATTCACAGAGCTAGGTCCTCAGCTTTTGGCAATTCCTGGAGTGAATTACTTCCTAAGTGAAGTATTTTCACAGGACCCTCTCGAACACTATTTCTCTCACCAGCGTCATCGCGGAGGGAGTAGTGAGAACCCTACTGCATCTCAAGTGCCATATAGTGCTGCTACACTGGTCCAACAGCAGAGCATGTATCGGGACTTGAAAACCATGAATGTGGAGAATGGCCATAGCAACCAAGCTTTGGAAATCGTGTCCCAACCACTCCCTAAACGTCCAAGAACAAAGATAATTTAGTGTATACTCTTCACTACTGCTTATTGTTGTCGCTGGTCTTTTCATTGTTGTTGTTATTGTTGATGTTTTTACTTTAAATTAATGGTCATGAAAAATTATTGCTGTTATAACACACAAATAAAGGAAACATTAAAGCCAATGCACATGCATGCACATAACAGAGATCAAGCTAAACAAGAGTTATGACCTTGGCTATTCTGTGCTGTGTTTTTTTAGTGTCTTTTGTGTACCCTTCTTCTGGCACTCGAACTTCATACTCCATTCTTTAGCAAATGAATGGCCACGAATTGTGATCCGCTGTATTGTTCATACGTAGATGGAATTGCACGCGCAATCTCTTCCCACTGCGAGAGGATAGCTTCAGGTTTTAAAACATCTTTAACAATGCTCTGCCTCATATCTTTGCCCAGAATGAGAACATCACTGCTTGGAACATTAAGGTGCTTGCGGGTAATTGACTCGATCGACTCCATCAAGCGAAACACCTGTACAAGAATCACAAAGTTAAAGTTAGATAGAAATTAAAACAAAAATTTCCTAGTCATTTATGTGGTACAATCAATTTGCTCCGACCACAGGGTTGTATACTCTAAAACAGATGTAGGCTCCCCTGGCCGATTATGAGCTTGCATTCAAGTTAGCACACTCACATACAACGTGCGTTTGAATTTGAGTTCCTTTGATTTCGTAGGTTTTCTGTACTTTTTCAACAGCTTTACTGCTATGTATCCTGACATATATCGAATCGCGTTGCTCTCAAAAGGTCTTGGTTGGGGAGAAGTTTCTACTCTCCTACTGTTTGCCTTGTTGTGAAGCATTTTTTCAAACTTCTATCCAAGAGTAACTGTAGTCCAAGATCAGTCTCTTCACGACATTTTTCAGGAATCCCAATCAGCACAAAATGATTCCATATTTGCTTGATACTTCTATCAATGCGTAGTTTGTGAAAATTTTACCAGATGGTGGCTTGTGCTGCTGAAGGCAACTTCTGCTTTTCTCCAGCAACAATGCAGCTGTTGATGATAGAAATTGAAACATTGGTGAGCTTCTCGTGTTAAAGACTTGTTATACATTGAAGCAGTATTAACACTTTCTTTCCCCTTGGAGAATGTTTGATCAACTGTTCCTCACTTAAAGAGGACACACAGGACACAAAGAACTCGGTGAACCCTAGAACTCCAAGAACACTCTCATCTATTTCAAGTGCCTGCTATATAAATGACAACAAAATGTTTGTTTTCATAAAAATCACTGTACCATTCATAATGACAATGTAGACAGAATTTGTGCTATCTCTAAGTTTTCCCTTCCTTTTATATTAGCATAGATAATATAAATTTAGTCAGTACTTACCGGTACTGCTTGTCCTGGCACATCTGTATCACAAACTAAAATCATTTCACTCTCTCCTTCTTCTTCTACAATCTGCTCTACAAAGTTATCACCAGACAATCCATCATCCACGATGTTTTCTCTGCTAGAAGAGCTGAAAACACGGTAGTCTTTCACTTCACTCATTTTCTCTCACTCGGTTTGAAAGGTCATAGTACATAACAAATGGAAATCCGTAATTCTAGTAGACTTGTCTGTAGTGACGTGTTGCGCTTACGTACAGTGCTTGCAGTCTAAAGAGTAGAATTCATGTTTTTGCCTACAAGTAACAACTTTGTCAAATCTAACTCTAGTTATGAGTTTAAGTTCACTCTAATGTGGCTTAGGACTGCTAAACACTTTGCCCCTCCCTAATTTTTAGGGTGTGGTCATAATCAAATCTGACGTTTTTGTGGAATTTTATAGTTCTAACCCCGATATCTCTGCTAGTGCAGGGTTGCAGAAGAAGCTGATGGTACTCAAAGCTAGTTCATTTAATGACAAACTTGACATGCAAGTTTCAGATCTTAGCTCTTAATATTTCTTGAGTTTCTCACCTTACCGAAAATGGTGTCAAAAAGGCCAAAAAATGCTCACTGTAAGTGATGTATATGCTCTTAGCCAACCAAAATCCTGCACAAGATGGACAAACTGGTGATCAAAGCTCTTGTAAAGTTGTACGGTTGGTCATTTTCTTACCTAACATATTTCCCAGAATAGCTACATATCGGAAGCCATATCTCTGTACCTAAAGGTTGCCATGACAATATATTGAGTCTTGTTATAGAGTTATGACCAATATTGATGATTATCAAAAAAAATTAAATTAAAGAGCTTTGTTTAGGAATTATAATATTATATACATGCATAATCCCAAAGTGGGAAATTCTACTCTATAGACTGCAAGCACTGTATACGGAAGCGTTTCATATCCACGTCCGTACTATATCATTTATGCCCAGCCCAAGACAAATGCTCCATTCTTAACTTCCATCTTATTGGCCAGTACCTCTCCTCCAAGTTCTTCACCTACCACATCGGCAGACCGAGACTCTGTTGATATTCTCCATTGTCGCTGACCAGTTGCATTTAGTGAAGATGACTGTATTGGGATTGAAACAGTGGATTTAATCCAGCAAGTTTCAATTAGTTTGTCAACAAGGTTGGGTAGCCTTAGTATTGAAGATCAACTCAAAGTTATTGCTGTTATGTTTGGAGAAATTGCTGAACAGAATGGTGTCATTATCCCCAATGATTATCTACAGCTGTCGATTGATGCAATGAAACAACTGGAAGATAATGGCAGAAGAAATATTCTATATGGCTTAGCTAAGGGGTTTGGTACTACTAGAAGTGATGGCACCGATTCTGTCTTCCCTACAAGGAGAGTCATCTGTGGCTTGGTTGAATACTGTGTGGATTTCTTTAACTCAGAGTCAGCCCTTAGTGTAAGCCACTGAAAATTGTGCGTGTGTGTGTGTGCTTGTTTGCCATTGCCCAGCAACCAAAGTTTTTATAGGCTAATTGCTGGTTGCTGGCTGGGTGGAGGTGACAGTATAGAGTAGCTAGGGGTCACAGGGGGTCAATGGCAAACAAAGCGGTAAGTGTGTGGCACTCAATCATGCATCGAGTGCCCCCCCCCCACTTAATGGTCGTGAAACTATAGGGTGTGTGTGTGTGTGTGTGTGTGTGTGTGTGTGTTGTGTGCTACCGTATCACAATTGTGCTGTATATGTTGTAGGTTTTTTGCCCTGAAGATTATAAGTCATGGCTTACTAGCATGTACTGCCTTTTTGGCACCAAGTGGATCAATATGCACAGAGGTCCAATGTGGTTTGTGGAGAGTATGGCACAAGGGATCAAGTTCTCACAAATGACTGTCTTACATCAAAGGTAGGAACATCAAAATGTGTGAGTTGTTTACATGTATCTTCATCACCTCTTAAGAAACAGCATGAGGAATACTTACAGTACTTGAGTGCGATAGATAGTCTTTGTGATGAAGAGGGTGATCTGTAAAAATGTACTATGAGAATGCCGACGATCATTAAGCTGACCAAACTATAAAGACCACCATTTGTGAAGACCGCAACTTTGTTGATGCTGGTATGTTATTTGTGCAGCCATTGCTACAGATAGTTTGTTTATTATTCAATGTATTACATGTATGTAGCCCTGAAGAAAGCTATGGCTGAATATAGTGATAAGAAGAGCAGTGGAAATGCATTGGACAGGACATTGTTTTCACTTGGTTGGGCTATTGACGAGCTATCCCGATTGTATATTGAAGGTCGGGATATTTATGTTGATATCAGAGCCGTACTTACCAATGGGGCAGGGAAGGCAACTGCCCACCCAAATCTAGCAGAAACTCTACATCACATTGTGTCATGGTATCCACAGCACCTGCAGTGGCACGCGCAACTAAAGCCTAGCTAGCAAAGGCTTTCAATTTTTTTCTCTATTAATACATGCAGTCACATGATTAGTCACATGATCTAAGAATGACTTAGCTAGTGATGCCTGAAATTTTGAAACTATAGCTGTCCCAATGGTTCTTTCTTCACAGTCTGAGTCCGATGCCGACACAGATAACCCTGATTTTAATAGTAATACCAAGAAGTTTTGCCAAAAGACCCTATCAAGTTTTTTTAGTTTGGCAGAAAGGTAAGCATCTTTAATACATAACTGCACGGTCAGTGTTGACACACTTGATCAGTGGTCACTACATATAAAATTTCACTGTATTAAATTTTAGAGTGCCAGAATACTCACAAGGGGATGAAGAAAGCAGATTAACTGTGGATCAATATAATATGTCTGATCATAGTTACAGTGTTGATCAAGATGAAGCATCTGAACAGCATCAAACGGACATTAATGATCCAGCAAGTTATGTCGGAAAATCTTTGTCTGAAGACGATAAGCTTCATCTGCTGACAAATAGCTCCAAGTTTCCTAAAAGTCACAAGTTCCCAGTTACTTCTGGGAGAAAGTTCAATCCAAGTTGGCTTGTTGATAGACCATGGTTACGCTACAGTGTGACAAATAACAGCATCTTCTATATTTCTTGTTTGTGTTTTGGTGGTTCACTTCAATCTCCATTTGTATCTACTGGATTTAAAAACTGGAAAAAAGCTCTGGGCAAAGACGGTTGTATCGATAAACACAAGCACAGTGATAGTCACAAAAGTTCAGAAGAAAAAGTATCTCTGTTTCTACAAACACGTAAACCTGGCACAGATATCAGTGCACGATTAAGCAAACAAGTCGCTATACAGCAACCAGAGGCATTATGTCCATTATTGACATAGTTATAGCTTTGGGATGAAGGGGGATCGCTTTCAGAGGAAATTGGAATACAGACGAAGAGACTGAAGATGGAAACTTTATGTTCTTTTTAAATTGGAAATCTACTTTTGATGAAGATCTGAAAAGTCACTTACAGCATGCATCTCGTAATGTGAAATATACTTCACCTAGAATACAAAATGAAATAATAGGACTCTGTGAACATTGTATCCGTGAGAAAATTCTAACAAGCATCCCTAAATACTGGAGTTTGAATGCTGACGAAACACAGGATGCAACAGTGTGCCACATATCAGAAACCTCTTTGACAATGTACAGAAAATTACGTGGTTTCTGGGAGGCAGTGCGAAAAGGAAAGAAATATTTCTGCTGGAAAAAAGAAAGTGGTACCCAGATTTTGTGCAAAACGCTGGTCAGCCAGAGTCAGTACCCTATCAGCTCTGTTGAGCAAGTATTTGGAAGTTGTACAAGCTTTGGAGAAGATTAGAGATGAGAGTACTGGAGAGGCAAGAAGTGACGCTGCCGCTTACATACGTCTTATGGAAGATTCACAGTTTGTTTTCGCTTTGACAGTCACACAGTTTATTTTGAGTTTTCTTGGTGCTGTCACTATAGCACTTCAAAGCAAACAATGTAATTTAGCAGATGCTTATAGTGATATTGCAGTAGCAAGGGAGTGTATCAATGATTCTAGAACGGAGAGTTGCTGGGAAATGGTCTGGAATCGCATAGAACAGGTGGCTACAACTGCTGGAATCACAATTAGCAAACCAAGAGTAGCTAGAGTACAGCGTCATCGGGCAAATGCTGTATCTCTTAAAGTTGCTCAGAATATTGTTACCGAATCATTATTGACCATGTAGTTAAGAGCTGGATACTAGATTCTCGAATGATCATGAAGGATTTGTGGCTGCCCAATATTTAGTGCCATTGTGTTTATCTAAACTAAGTCAGGAAAAAGTTTCACTTCTTCAGACTTTTTATGGAAAGTTTCTAACTTATGAAGAAAGAGACAGCCTTCCTGTGGAGTGTAAGAAGTGTTATGAAGGAGTGTCCCTACAAGAGAGACCTAATTGTGTTTCTTTATCACTTGCTGGGTGTTCTCCTCAAAGTTTCCCTGCTCTACACAAAATATTTACATTTTTTCTAACCACCCCAATAGGTAGTGTTTCATGTGAACGGTCATTTTCTGCACTTCACCGTCTCAAATTGTGGACACGCTCATCTATGACTGAAGAAAGGTTGAGTGGTCTTGCCATGCTGCTTGTGCACAGAGAGAGTGACTATATTCCTAGTGCAGAACAAGTATATTCGCTGAAGTCAAACTGGAGACAATTTAGAAATTAAAACTTTTTACAGTATTGCGTCATTTTAATTGTTATCATAAAATTTGTTGAAAGTACTCCAGAATGCTTCAGATTTAACCACAGAGCATCCAAAAATTCAAATTTTCCTGGGGGAGCATGCCCCCAGACCCCCCTAGATGGGCTGCTCCGCTTCGCTCCGCAGCCTACCCCCCCAAACTAAAATTTTGATGTACTGCCCTGCATATTTGGAACCCCTTGATAGTTTTAATGTTCCTGCTCGGAGATAATCTCAGACGAATTGTCAGCTAAAGCATAATCTAAAGCAATTTGTGAAAGGAGTCACTCAACACAGAAGGAAGCCAGCCACACATATACTAGTGATTATGATCAGTCCTAGTGACAGAAACTGCAAACCATATGCGCTACCAATTTGCTGCATGCCCTATGTGGGGCTGAATGAGTCACAGGCAAGGAAGCATATCAATGCAGTTGTACAGGAAATGGTGGTACGAAATATGAAGGTAGCAGGTATGTTTAGTTTGGGAAACATTTGACAGTGTAACCTTTGTACCGGAATACATTATACTCTCCGTTGCTAACAAACTCTGTTATGCATACTATAATTTCAAAGCACACTATGCGACCTCTGTCTGTATTCCAACTGAGATCAACTGCAAGAAAGAAGTTCATGATTGTACTTACACTATATATTATTTAATGAGCACCACCTGTTCTTAATACATGCAGAGAATTGCAACTGCGACTCGTAAAGGTGGTCCAAGAGAATTAAATCTTGAAAGATTTGCAGAAGCACTTGAAGACCCATCATCTGGTCTCACCTATACAGCACTTACGTGGAAAAGAAAGCAATCTGTTAGGGATGCTGAGATCCTTTTCAGCTCTTCAATGGTGAAAATCATGCAAGATAAGGAGTACAAATTTGAAGAAAAGTACATCCAGACTGTTCTGAATTGGCGACGAGTATCTGACGAGCGAGGGCTTTCTCAGCTAAAGCGATGCGAGTACAACTACAAAATGCTTAACTTCCTCTTGGACGAACTGATGCCATGGCATGACAACCCTAACTATATATTTGATCTGAGTACAATGGAAGTCAATCGGTATGTGTGTGTGTGTGTGTGTGTGTGTGTGGATGGATATTGTGGGGGGTCATAGAAGCTACAACCTAAAATTAGTGTCAACTTTGTTACATGCACAGGGAAATACACAATATTAGGGGACTATCCAGGGAGACTCTAATTGCCCTAACCACAAACATCGAAAGTAGGGAATGGCTGAGGAGGATAAATAGAGAACTAAAAAGACCCCATGAGCACCCCAGATCTTCATCTACGGATGATGTCGAATGATTTTTTAGTATGCTTCGATCTATGATCGGGAATCATTTCACAGTTAAGGAAGTAAGATTTGCTTGGAGAAAGGTCTGTATGGAGTTCATAAAATGCCTTGACAGAGACCTCCCATTCTATTATTTTACCACTCCTCACCAGAGGTTCTTTGAGCGAGATCTGCCCCACTTTGACATTCCTACAAGTAGTTCCAAGAGAAACCCTTGGAATAAGAGAATTAGAAGAAGAGAACAGCCTGGTAATATGGCTCCTGGGAGGGCTACAATGATAATGGCTGGTGCAAAGTCTATAAGATGTGAACATTCCTGTTGAACTACCACCACCTCCTAGTAATGTAGAATCACACCAGATTGTGGAACACTCTTATGTTTGACAAGCAGTTGGTTTCCTTGTAAGATGGTTCTGTAAATAATGAAATATTTATTAAATTTTAGTTTTGTTTTATAACATTGTATATATTATAGAACACAACACAACACAATAAAGATATCATCAACACAACAACTATCATTACAGTGTATGTGACATTGTATGTAATAATATACCTTCCATGATGGATATTAATATACATAATAGCTGTTTAAAATTAACAGACCAGTTTAATAGTCTAAGTGTTACAGTGTGCTACTACTTCTCAAAGCAGTAAAACTCCAATTACCAATGCGAGTGGTCTATTCCAGCAAAATATCCTGGGCGAGAATATGTCCACATAGTAACATACTTTATCTGAGAAAACTTTACAGAGAGTATCTTGTTGTTCTGTAGAGCATCTAGTACTTCATCATACACCTCCTTTACTACGTAACCAATTTTAGTCCACTTTCCATCCACATAACAGCAGAAAGATATGGCCTCAAGTTAGTTGCAAGCGTACAGGTACAATTTCACCATTTGATAATTTGTCCTTAGCCACACGTAAAGCAGTTTGATACCTTGTTTCTTGTGTAGCCCCAATACATTTGAACGTTAAGGAATGTGTTGTTGACTCACTTGTTTGTTCTCCAATTTCAGAGCCAGTAGAGTCGGTTGTTGTTAATGATGGATCATCACTATCTAAACCTTTATCACAACTTTCACTTTGAAATGTGGCGCCAATAATATTCCATTTCCATACAACATATACCCTTCATAAGTGGACTCTAACTTCAAAATGTCCGGAACCCCTTTGGCAAACTCTGTAACCTACATGTACATAAGATAATTATATTTTTTTAAGGAACAGTCATGAACAGTGTTGAATCTACTACATCAACGTGACAAGTCTCCACAGCATCCACCTGACATGAGGGCTTAATAGAAGACAGTGAAGTATCTTCACGAAAAAAAACTTGTTTCAACTCAATCTGGTCAGTTTCACCCTCAATATGTACCGTAACCTGACAGAGACTCACAGTTATTACAGAGAAACTTGGTACACTAAACACCTTCCCTAATTTCACTGTGCATAAGCAGTTCGAAGTTTCCAAGGATAAAACACTGGGTGACTTATGAGAAGTTCAACACCTTGCATCTCAAGGTGGTAGTCAATCGTACACTCGGCAGGAGAATCATCACCAGAGCTATAAAGAGACACTGCCATGTTGCTTCGTTCTTCTCCACGTGGCCTTTGGAATGTAATTAGCTGCTCATTCACTACCTATTACAAGTGACCTCATTACGGAAGCATTAATTGTGTCGAACCTCCTCTGACACAAAACACCCCTGGAAAGAAGGTGACCAATCACATGGAATTACCTAAAAATTGTACATACACTGATTGTATAAATACTAATGTACATACAGGTGAGACAGAAGAGTTCCCTGACCAAATGCGATCAGTACTAGCATAACTAGACTTCACCAGTCGCATACAGGACTTCAGTAGAAAAGGCATTCCATTTAAGGAACACCTACTTGTCCCTGAGGTCAACAAGTACACAGAACAAGTGCTGTGTAACAGGGAGGATGAAGGACATGTGTTTAAGGTATAATTATGTAATGGTGATCTGTTGACAATGTTACTTATGTGTAAATTAATATTGTAGAGAATTGCTGACAGTCTTCGCCGTGGTCTTGTTGACTGTATAGGCCTTGAGAAGTTTGTCAATGCATTACATGATCCTACTGCAGGTCTGACTTACCCTGTATTGACTGGAGAGAGGAAGCAGTCAGTACAGGATGTCGAACGTTTGTTTGGTCAGTCAACCACCTAGTGCATATGTGAGGCTCCAAGTGAAAATCGATCGTTTGGGAAATTATTGTTTTTAGAGTAAAATGGTGTTTAATTCGCGTTTTTGCGTGAATTTTTTTACTACACAGATGCCTTACGCTACATCTCAGCATGCTCCCCGCAAAATTTGAGGGGTGGAGCTGCTTCTGTTGCAGAGATAGAGACCGTATTGTTAGCTCTGTTCATTTTTATTTAGTTGCTAACACGGAGAACTGTTGCTATGCTGTGCAACAGACCGTAGTGAATATTTATCAGCTAGGCAGCTGCCACTAAAATGAATTGTTATTTAATGTTCTTGGTGCTCTGTAAGCCGACTGATTACAGAATTTTGCTACAGCATACGAACAGAAAGGTAAGCTAAAGCTTTATATGTGCTTGTCTAATCCAAGCGCTTACATACAGCTACTTGTAAGTATTGCCTCTCCCTGTACGCGATTGCGTACGGGTTATTTTGAGGCTTATTATAGTTCTTAGAACTTACTGTACCTAGAATCTATCTCTCTACTACTAAGCGCTTACCTCCTTTAGTCCAGTAGCCATCTCCTGGGTCTTCTTACCTAGCTACTCGCTTCTCACTAAATAATTTTAGTCCCCACGTGGCTAATATTCAGCATTTACTGTACATGTGTAGGATAGACTACACCCCGATTATGCGCCTATGTATACCTCCGCGGTTGTGGTTAGCCCTCAGCTGCACCTCGGGCTAATCCAACCAAGGAGGTTAGGTAAGGCGCATAAATCTACGAGTGGGTGTAGTCTATTTAACTTACAAGTAGAAAAAACATTAGAAATGTAATGAGAACATAGGAATGGCCAAATCGTAAAAAGTAAGCAAACAAGATAGGAATGGTGGTCGGATTGAGTGAAGAGTTCATTTTGTGTGTCTCAGTTATGTTCATATCCCTAGCTCAATGACATCGTGGACACAGGAATGAACTCTTCTCTCAATCTGACCACCATTCCTATCTTGCTTGCTTACTTTTTACGATTTGGCCATTCCTATGTTCTCATTACATTTCTAATGTTTTTTCTACTTGTTTGCTCTATTTTTTTCTGCAATTAATATTTGTATATACCCTAGCAAATTCTCTAAAGCAACTAATGGCTATGGTGGAGTTTTGTATCCAGTACACTACATGCAGTGGGAAGAGCAGAATCTGCCACAAAATATATGAATTCTAAATAGCGCACACTTGTATATGTGGAAAGGGTCCAGAGGAGGTAGGACACACTTGACCTTTGTCTAATGAGGTCACTGATTGGTTTTCTTATATCTCCAGAAGCGATGGTTTCTGAAGTATTCCGAAGCTTTTTCTAAACTTACCACTATTGATTTAGGGGGGAAACCTGTCTTTTTTTTTATCTGCAGAGCCTTTGTTTTCCTGCTACTGGACTATGGAATGTTAATTAACTTTTNGTCTTCGCCATGGTCTTGTTGACTGTATAGGCCTTGAGAAGTTTGTCAATGCATTACATGATCCTACTGCAGGTCTGACTTACCCTGTATTGACTGGAGAGAGGAAGCAGTCAGTACAGGATGTCGAACGTTTGTTTGGTCAGTCAACCACCTAGTGCATATGTGAGGCTCCAAGTGAAAATCGGTCGTTTGGGAAATTATTGTTTTTAGAGTAAAATGGTGTTTAATTCGCGTTTTTGCGTGACTACACAGATGCCTTACGCTACATCTCAGCATGCTCCCCGCAAAATTTGAGGGGTGGAGCTGCTTCTGTTGCAGAGATAGAGACCGTATTGTTAGCTCTGTTCATTTTTATTTAGTTGCTAACACGGAGAACTGTTGCTATGCTGTGCAACAGACCGTAGCGAATATTTATCAGCTAGGCAGCTGCCACTAAAATGAATTGTTATTTAATGTTCTTGGTGGTCTATAAGCCGACTGATTACAGAATTTTGCTACAGCATACGAACAGAAAGGTAAGCTAAAGCTTTATATGTGCTTGTCTAATCCAAGCGCTTACATACAGCTACTTGTAAGTATTGCCTCTCCCTGTACGCGATCGCGTACGGGTTATTTTGAGGCTTATTATAGTTCTTAGAACTTACTGTACCTAGAATCTATCTCTCTACTACTAAGCGCTTACCTCCTTTAGTCCAGTAGCCATCTCCTGGGTCTTCTTACCTAGCTACTCGCTTCTCACTAAATAATTTTAGTCCCCACATGGCTAATATTCAGCATGTACTGTACATGTGTAGGATAGACTACACCCCGATTATGCGCCTATGTATACCTCCGCGGTTGTGGTTAGCCCTCGGCTGCACCTCGGGCTAATCCAACCAAGGAGGTTACGTAAGGCGCATAAATCTACGAGTGGGTGTAGTCTATTTAACTTACAAGTAGAAAAAACATTAGAAATGTAATGAGAACATAGGAATGGCCAAATCGTAAAAAGTAAGCAAACAAGATAGGAATGGTGGTCAGATTGAGAGAAGAGTTCATTCCTGTGTCCACGATGTCATTGAGCTAGGGATATGAACATAACTGAGACACACAAAATGAACTCTTCACTCAATCCGACCACCATTCCTATCTTGTTTGCTTACTTTTACAATCCTATGTTCTCATTACATTTCTAATGTTTTTTCTACTTGTTTGCTCTATTTTTTTCTGCAATTAATATTTGTATATACCCTAGCAAATTCTCTAAAGCAACTAATGGCTATGGTGGAGTTTTGTATCCAGTACACTACATGCAGTGGGAATAGCAGAATCTGCCACAAAATATATGAATTCTAAATAGCGCACACTTGTATATGTGGAAAGGGTCGTCAATTTGATTTTCAAGTAGCTAATGAATTATTCATGAGTATAGAAATTAATGGCTGCCATACGGAGAAGGCGCTTTTCGTTTTGTATCTAGCAACTTAGCTAGAGAGACGAATAACCGATGCCAAAAGCGGTTGAAGACAAAGAAACCAAGTTTATTCGTTCAAGAATCAGCTCCTGAAAGTAAGCGCTCTCAGAGAAAAATGAGCGCAAGATAGAAGAATAAGAAGAAGATGGAGAAAAAGGGAGGTTTGGCATATTTTAGTTAGGTACTTTAGCGATGGTTTTAGGCCATGTTTTTAGGCTTGTTAGAAAGAGAAAGAGCTAAATAGTAGCTTAAGAAGCCTTTTTTGTGCCAAGCGCTCAGTTTTTGTAGAGTTATTCGCGTGAATATTTGTATTGCATTAATGGGGCATTCGTGCCATTCCTATGTACCCAGTACTACCGTACTGGGAATACTACATTAGTGCGCATGCGCAGTAGTAGATTGTCAAGGAAACCGTTTGTTTATAAAGGCTCGTATTGTCGTTGGTTGCCATTTTTCTTCTTTTTCAAAAAAGAAACGCTCCTGGATGCTGTTGCTATTCACTGATTGTAAAAGAGACCGTAGTTAGGCCTAGCGCCTAACTGTTTCTGGTCACATTTTTGATGAAGACGGTATCCACGTCCACAGTCGACTGGTCATCAACCGTTTAATGTTCGTCCTTCTCTATGACCAGAACGTATTCTCAGAAACAGTAAGACTTGCTATACCATTTTCCTACGCTATTTGTTTACTGAACAAAAAAGCTTTTTCAGCTAAAGTCGTCTGTGCCTGCTCAACCAGCTGTATATATAGCTGTCAGCCTTTTGTCACGTGGTTGAGACGGTCGACCTTTACCAAACAGTGGACTACGATTTCAGAAACTGTGAGATTGGCTACGAACATCACTCTTTTGTTTCAGAAATCTTAGCCTTCTCTAGGGAAAAAGTGAAAAATGCTGCAGAGAAATTTTGACTCTACTTCCTGTAGAATAAGTCTATGTATTCTACACTATTTGACCAATCAAATTAATTACAGATGATGTAATGTAGTATAAGATCTAATTAAGATACAGAGAGTATACGGACCGCCCATAGTTTACCTAGCAACCACTTTACAACCGTTTTTCTAGGAAGCCACGAGTGGAGGCAGGGCTGCTTGCAAGTGCTATATCTGGAAAACTACTATAGCTATGCTCATCAAATTTTGATATGCGCTTCCTTGGAAGACCTAGATACACATGGAATAGCTAACTCAAAATTCGCGGAAATTCCCAAACGTCCGGTTTACGCATGGAGCCTCACATAATTATTAGAAATTGGAGGCAAGTAATTGATGAAAGAGGTCACCAACAGTCTGAGCGGATTAAATTCCTCAAGGAATTGCTTGACTTCATTTGTCAAGATTTATTGCCATGGTATTACAGAACTAAAGTTGACTTCAGTTTGCTTGAAGTGGACAGGTATGTATAGTTCACTGATGTGCATTGTTTGTGTAATGGAATTATTTATATTGTACACTTATTCAGGCCAATTGATCATATCAGAGGCTTCACAAGGGAGACATTGATTGGTTTGATTGCTGACATTGAAACAAGAATATGGCATCACTTGTTTAATGAAGCAAACAATATTCCACATGAGCACCCTAGAGCATCAACGACTGGAATGCTTTTTCTCAGTGCTACGTGACTGTGTTGGGAAAAATTTCACTCTTAAACAAGTAAGTGCTTGCATAGTATCAAGAGTGTATTAGAGAGAGTACGCAACATACACGAAGTATTGCATATGCATTTTGACTAAATGATGTCACGTTGTCGTGTTCAATAAGTGGGTGTGATGCATGAATATCATTAGTGCTGCATAGCGCATGTTAAGTTATGGCTTCGATCAACTTGCATGCCACGTGGCTGAAAACTACGCGCGTGTATGTGAAAGAAGATGTCTAAGAGGAAGAAGCAGCAAGGTAAAAAACTGACCAAGAAAGAGGTCAAGAGAGTTGCAGAGGGCATCATGGCAGAGACAAATGTAAGAGAACTTTCTGTATCTATTCTGGAGGAAGTTTCTAAACTTCCACAACTGGAACTGTACCCAGAGGCGAAATTTTTTGCAAGTTGTGGAACAAGAGCATGGTACAGAGTTTGAGAGTTTAATTAGTAGTCTGTGTCAGAAATATTCTGACCTGTTGGTTTCATTTCATGGAAAGAATAGTTACATGCAGTTGCAAATTCACTGGCATGACTACATACGATCTGTGGCAGCTTTTGTCTACCTACAATATGATAATGATGCACAAATAGTCGATGATGAGTATTGTGATATTGCAACACAACCTGTCACAAATGCATGGCTATCACTAGTGACAGCAGTGAACATGGGTCAAAGTAATGGCATTGACAAAGAGACACAATTTTCAATGTTACATGCATTTGCAAAGTTGGTATACCATGATGAACATAGTAAAGCTCTAACTCTATCTCTGAACCTCATCTCACTGGCAACCAGTCATTAGAATCTGCAGAGTCACCTGAAAATGAAATGCGGCCACTTATTCGTATGTGTGGAAGTCAGTTGTGTAGGATTATGAGTGTGAAAAAGAGAGAATTTGAAAAGGCTAAACGAAGAGGCTCAGACAAAGCTATTCATCTCGAAGAAATAATACAGTTGGTTAATGATATGTGTATGACTGCAACTGATAAATACCATTATCACCATTTGTTACCATCATGTGATGAAGGTGGTATGCTCTTTCCAAATAACAAGTTGTTTGGTTTTCTGAAGCAATTTGATTCTGTTGTGAGGAAAGAAATCACCCGAAATATCTTTGAAAAACATGGTGAAAATGCATTCAAAAAAATTACAGATAGTATGGATTCACATAAAGAGTGTCTCTATGCTACATTTTCCAAAACATTTCCTTCATTTAGCAGTGATACAAAGCGAGAGGTTTACAGTTTGCTGTTCGATAAAATGGTTAATTTAAGGAAAAAGGACATGCAAACCAGCTGGGAACGAGGATCAGGAACATCTATAACTTTAAATTTACGTGACGAATTGAAACCACATGCTGCAAAAAAGAACACTGATAATTAATACAATGATGATGATTATATACATTACAACTGATTATTAGCACATTATTATTACACACACACACACATATAGTTACTGTTTGCATATATATACTTTATATAGTTACTGCTTACGCTTTAGTTTTGTCATTACATTAAGTTCACTGTTTCTATATTCTGAGGTTTGGTTAACCTGATTTGCTGTCAACAATCGTGACATGGATGATTCAGTTTACAGCTGACAAATTGCCATCAGCACTGTACTTAAATCTACTGAAGAGAGACTCAATGGCACTTCCATTGACACGTACGGGTACAATGTAGTATTCCGATGTATGTCTCGAGGTAAAATCACTGCAGAGTCCCAGAAAACCATAGTACATCAATCGGAAAAGATCCCANATTCTTCTCCACATGGCCTTTAGAATGTAATTAGCTGCTCATTCACTACCTATTACAAGTGACCTCATTACGGAAAGGTTAATTGTGTTGAACCTCCTCTGGGAATGCAGAGTCTGAAAGTTTTTTAAGTATGCATACATGCTCAGTGTTGGGTGAAAGCTCATATCAAACTCAAACTCCATTTCAAACTTTCAAATCTAAAATACAAACAGCATTTTGTATTTTAATGTTCGTAGTTTGCTACCAAAGCTTTACGAATTACACTTTCTTGATATTGTCTGTTTGGTAGAAACATGGCTAGACAATACTATTCAGGATTCTGGGATCCTAATCCAGGGCTATAATGTGAATAGGCTAGATCAAAACAGACAAGGAAGTGGAGTTTTAATTTATGTCAAAGACTTTTTTTCTTGCTCAGTCTTGTTCCAAGGCAGGAACTACTAGTTGTTACAATTAGTCCTCGTAGTCTTTGTATTGCCTTGTTTTACAGAGCTCCCAGCTGCAGCTCAAATGTCACTATTTTTTATGAGTTATACTCTAATCGTTTTATTTCTCTACCCCAAAATCTTATTCTTCTTGGTAATTTTAATGTAGATTTTCTTACTACTTCTAATTTTTACTTAACGTTATTATCATTAAATTGGTATCATGTTTTAACCTTACTCAAATTGAAGGCCTCCGGGGGAAAAGGGCAATTAAACGCATCCGGGTGGAAATTGAGATTGAACTTCAGATAGACTCAGCTATCATCCAAGTTGCATGGGCATCAATTAGAACTCGAGCGGGCAAGTAACTGAGCTACTGTGGGCAGTTTAACTCAATGCGTTCAATGCATGGCTGCAGGAACTTCTCGTTCTCACTCTGAAGCTGAAATGAGCTTCCTGTATGATCCTGATGTTGGAGAAACAGTAGAAGTTCAGGAGGAGCATGAAGAGTCAAGAAAAGGTAGAAAAAGGAAAAGAAATCCTGACCAATGGAAGCACACAAAAAAACCAGGATTGAGGGAAAATGCTCCACATTCTGACATTTCCTCTCTAGGAGCTTGTTGTAAGAGAGAGTGCCTCAAGCAATTTTTGCTTACCCACTTAACCAAAGTTAGAGGAGATTTTGAAGCTCTCTACTATGAGCAACAGTTAAATGGGCTCTTGTATCGAAAACCAACCAAAAAAACCAGTGGACACAAGCGTAAGTCTACGCCCACCTTAACTACCAATGGAAAGCGTTTAGGTAGACCACGTGCTGAAGACAGCCACTTCAGTTTTGAATACAGCATTCACAACGAACAGGGTATAAATGTAAAAATTTGCCAGAAGGCATTCTGTGCTGTATTTGGATTTGGACGCAAACGTCTACGTGTGCTACGTGAGAAAATTACAAGTGCTAAGGAGGAAACTATTGTGTGGGACAGACGCGGAAAACATAGTAACCATAAGCAAGTGAGTGAAGATATTCGTGAATTAATCAGAGAGCACATACGTTCCTTCCCAGCCCGAAGCAGCCATTACTCACGCTCCAGTAACTCTGATAGGGTATATTTATCTCCAGAATTGTCTATTGCTCGTTTGTATAAAGATTTTCTTGAGAAACATGATCCTGAATTCATTAAAAAGCAGGAAGAGAATCACAAACGACTCTTGGCTCATGAACCACAACAAGCACTACCTAAACCTGTTGTAACACAACACTTCTACCATGATATCTTTGTGACAGAGTTTAACATTTATTTTGGTTATCCCAGGTCAGATATGTGTGACACATGTGACTCACTTAAATCCAAAATAGAGGATGCAAGATGTACTGGTGAAAGCAGTATGGATCTAGAAGAACAACTTGAAACTCACAAAGAATTTGCTCAATCTGGTTACAACGCTTTCAAGAAAGACCAGCTGAAATCTTGGGAAAACCATACAGCACAATCATCCTCACAGTCACATGTTAAATGACATTGTGTTTCGAACTATTGCTGGATTTACATTATTATTTGATGACTATAATATTATTGTACAGAATTGTTGTGTTCTAGAAAGATGAAGTAAAACATACACAGTATACTGTAATTGTTTGAAGTTCATTATAAACAGATATTGAAAAATTTATATAATTGCTGTCTAAGGCAAATCACTGGTATATATGGACTGTGTAACTACACAAAAAGTTGTGAACAATATAAATTAATCACTGACAGAATCTCCGTCCACAGTAGGCAGCTCGGAGTAAAAAAGTTGAAGAGATGCAGGAACATACTTTGAAACCAAAGATTTTACATCGTCTGCTTTCGCTTTCTTTATTGGTATTGGATATCGTTCATAGAGAGGTGGAGGAATACAATCCATTCCACCTTGGATACCTCTCTTTTTGGCAAACGAGACTCTTTGTGGAGTCTCTGCAGGATCGTAGGTATGTCGTACCCACACTTCATTAGGGTGATCAAATAGTGTTAACTTCCCGTCAACTAGTTTCTCACCTTTGCCAAAGTTAAACCATGTAGCATGGGCNGCATATTCTTTCACGGCACAATTTCGTAGAAACGATAAATTTCCGTAGAAACAAGTTTCATTTGTACACTGGCAACTGTCATGCATTATGTTATGAAAAAAAAAACACTCAAAAGTTAAGTGAAAGCAGCCATCTCTGATTTGAGCCACCTCCACATTGGCTCAAATTTTGCCGCCAAGTGGAGGCGCACGCGGCTATGGGTAAGGTCTATTGGGGTGAGCCTGAGCGAGCCCCAGTGGAATGGTGAAACACTGAGGAAGTGTAATGCCTGCTGCATGACGTTGACCAAACCGGAAATAGCTAAGCTGCTCGAATAACACGAAAGCCAAAAAATTTATAAAGATCTAAGCCTCAGACTTATGGTATTTCTATTTACACGCGCGCACGCAAACAAAGAGCAAGAGCTGGACGCGCGCACTTGCACGTCGAAAAGTCTTTCAAGTTGCTGCTTTTAGTCTAACAGCACTGCCACTTACAGTAAGCTCAGCCTAGTTATAGCTAGTTGCAGATTTCTTCACTGACACAGCCTTGTTCCCAGCTGAATGGACAGCTACACTGTACACACTGACAGCTAGATTTCCATCTAACTAGTTAGCATAAGAAGTGCTTTTAAATGATATATAGATTACCATGTTTAATCGAAAATTTGAGAAATAAGAGTTGCTTTGATTTAGAGCACCTGAAAAATAAGAGTTGCTTTGATTTAGAGCACCTGTGTATTGTGAATATTTTCATATATGATTGTGGTCCCCTACATTGTCAAAAAAAAAAAAAAATGGATATCATTTGAATCATCTTAGTGTGCTGAATTCAATTGTTAGGGTTGCAGTCTTATCCAGCCCTCCAAGTCTCCAATAATAAAGTTGCTTTTGTGGCCTTTTTGTGTTCTTTTTTTGGACTGACTAGATAGTTTGATGTATTATTAGTTAGTGATTTGTAAAAAAAAATAGTTAGTAACATTGTAATCAGTACAGGCACGGCTTACAGTATAGTAGTACTGGGTACATAGGCATGGCACAGATGGCCCATTAGTGCAATACAAATATTCACGTGAATAACTCTGCAAAATCTAAGCGCTTGGCACTAAAACGCTTGTTAAGCTATTACTAAGTTTAGCTCTTTTTCTTTCTAAAACATGGCCTGAAACCATTGCTAAAGTACTAAGCCAAACCTCCAATTTTCTCCATCTTCTTCTTTATCTTGGCTCAACTTTTCTCAGGGACTGTTCACTTTTAGAAGCTGATTCTTGAACAAACAAACAAACTTAGTTTCCTAGGGACAGTTGCTTTTGCCAACGGTTTTTTGTGTCTCTCATATGCATTGAGTTGCTAGATACAAAGCAAGAAGCGCCTTCTCCATATGGCGGCCATTAATTTCTAAACTCTTGCATTATTCATAAGCTAGCAAGCCTAATGACTCTTTCCATATTCAAGTGCACTTTATTTGGAATCTATTGCCAGTAAGCAGTGCCCCAAGTTCTGTCCTATCTTCTTGTTCTCTGTGTTCAGGTTCTTCTTTAGCTAAGAAGACAAAAATATAACATTTAATCATGCTAAGCCTGGGGTTGCAGAGTTACACCTGTCTGAAAGGCATGACTCCGCAGCTCTCCTGAAGACAAAATTCTACAAGATTGATGGTAAGGGTCTCCAAATGCCTGCCTGCCTGCCAGTGACTGGGTGGGGCTCATGACAATCTCAGGCTCTTTCACGTATTCTTTCACGGCACAATTTCGTAGAAACGATAAATTTCCGTAGAAACAAGTTTCATTGTACACTGGCAACTGTCATGCATTATGTTATGAAAAAAAAAAACCGCTCAAAAGTTAAGTGAAAGCAGCCATCTCTGATTTGAGCCACCTCCACATTGGCTCAAATTTTGCCGCCAAGTGGAGGCGCGCGCGGCTATGGGTAAGGTCTNTATGATTGTTGGACCGAACGTTCCATGTGTTCTTAAAGATCTATATTAAATCTTATTGAATCTAGTTCGCAGTGGTAGCTAAGTGGTAAAGACACCACAACTGTTTTGTAGCTTCTCGTACACATTAGCTTCAAGGTTGTTCCCGTCACATTTACCTGTGTAGTTCAGGCAGCTCCAGCTACTCAGGTTGGTTAAAGATTGCCAAGCGCTTCCAGCTCATTATAGCACGCGCGGCGCCTATTGCATGTATTTAGCTTGTAATGGTACAAGCAAGCTACAATAAATATCATTAATAATTAGTATATTAAGATTGTCAGTACTAAATGCAGTATTAGGTGGGTGTGGCGCTAGAACTTGGCCTCATGGCAAGTTGCTCTTGTGATTAACGGATTTTCCGGTACAGAAAGACTCAAACAAAGATGCTAGGAGACTATACTAAAAGGTTCTCGCTGGTTTTTCCGAAAATTCTAGACCAAAGCGCGATGGTAAACGGCAGTATTATGGTGAGTATGAGAAATTGACTCTAAAATTCACTATTTTTTACTAGATTTTAGCGCTACTGTAGCTTTGACACAAAAACCAGCGAGGGATGTTTAGTTTAGACCATTAGCTAACTAACAAGCGCTATGCCAAACTCTGAACTAGGCTTCTTCTGTACCGGATTTTTAATTTTGCGTCTATGAATATCCATCAGCTAACCATAATTTTATTCATGATAATGGTTACCATGGCAATTAATTGTGAATCCCTATAAAGTACATAGATCAAAGAATCCTAATCTACTATTGAAATAAGCTCTAAGTGAAGCACTGACCGTAGATCAGTCATCTAATTCACAGCTTTTTCAATTGCTTGATTTTCCAGCTAAGGCCTGATTGTCCTTAACTGACCTGAGTAAGAAGATCTTCATGGCATTGGAAGCAGAAACTAAATAGCGACTCCTGACCTGTCTACTTGAGAACAAGCTTCATAGTAGGTGTAGCAAGAATTCGTAGACTCAAGTTCATTTAACTGAAGTTGTAGAAAGTCTTGAAAGCTTCAGCCACATCCATATTCAGGCACACCATTTGTGCCAAGCAGTTTGCAGCACTCATCGATCAATGTGTCGGTAGAAGTGTGCACTCTGCCTCTGGGCTGGTCATTGTCATCACTGACATTAGTACCACTAAGGAATGTATTACGAAGATTGCTACCAAGATGCATTGCACATAGGTTCCCTGCAAGTTCAGTGGCTGTATGAGTAGGTGGGCCATATTTCTCATAGTCCTCATCTCGGCGCTCTTGCAAGAATCTATTAAATCTTTTCTGTGTTGATGTACTGTCAGAAGATGACGAAACAAACAAAGTCCAATTGATCCTTTCCGGGTTTTCCAAGTTAAGTTCTCTTGCAATCTCTCGAAGTTTTTGTAGCTCATTTGCAATGTCCTCAATAATACTGTTGGCTGATCCATCAGGGACTTCATTTAGTGAGAGTACTATCCCACTTGCAGCAACACCTCCAATTTTACGTTGAAACTTTCGTAGTACCATCAGTGTTGAGATCAAGAGATTCTTTCTCCATGATTGAATAAGCCTTGTGGGCCATGCTAATAGTCTTTAATTCGTCTTTCCTCATATATCCAGCACACCCTTCACCTGGTAGTTTAATATCAGTCAGATTCAACTCAGGGGGGCAAAACACCTTCAGCACTGATCTTATGACAGGGCTAAGGTTTGCTGGAAGAACATGATTATCTGCCATTAGTGTGTAACACAACTGACGAATTGATTCTACAAACATCTTTCCACGTATAGTATGGATATTCCCCTATCAATCGAAAGGTAGAACCTTCCAAGTCTGGTTTTTGTCAATGCTCTAGTTTTGTCCCACTTCTTTAAGAATTGGTGCAATTCTCTATTGAACTGAACACATGGAATTCCGTGAAGTCTCCACTTTGAATCATCACCTTGTTCTATGGCTTCACAGAGTAGTTCTGGAGTTAGGCCCTAGTACGTGAGTTCCTCAGGAAATGGCAATATCTTAGACATAGCTGCAATAAATAAATGCATGGAAATAAGCCCAATGCATGCATGCATGCAAGCTTAGTCTACTGACAGGTTGGTCTCATTGTAACATGCATGTGGATCGATATATGGCCCTGCCAATGTAATGTTCTAGTATATCATAGCACAGTAATATGCCATCAAGCAATTACCATTAAATTTTGGTAGCAGACATTCACAAGTCTTAGTGCAATTAAGGCTATTGGCAACCACTTTGCATGGGTTTGTGTAAACTATAGTATGGAATATGTCTACATACATGCATGTATACTTCAGCCTGCATATGTGATATGAACATAAGAATTTATTGCAAACATGTCACCTGCACGCAAACATGCACTTATTATGGCAGCTCAGTAGTGTGCATGTACACCCTCATGCACATGCAGTAAAGCCTATATAATTATATCAGACCCTCTTAATCATGATCAGCAATTTGCATGCTTTGCATACACACAAATACATCTAACCTTGTACATTCCTTATCCTAGGTAGCCACACTCTTTCCAATTATGCCTTTTGATCTGCCCCACTCAGAGTTCCTTTCTTGATAGGTCCTTCCAGTCTCTGGACTGTTTGAAGGAAGCGGCCAGGCTTACTGACTATAACATGAGGATATAGTTCGCAGAACCTCACAGTTAGCAGTTTGGCAGTGGAGAAGGTGCAATTGAGGTCTGCCTTTGTTTCAGCTTCTTCTAGTAGTTCAAACAAAACTTTGTAGGTCGGCTCAGACATCTACAGTCAGAAATATACCACATAACAGGACCATTCTTAGCCACAAACCTAACTAAATTCAGTTAGTGGCTATATCCAGATATCCAGAAAGAACTTCAGTCCTTAATTTGCGTATTATATGATAGCTGGGACTACCCCATATATATGCATGCATGTAGCGTTTCAGCTGCATCTGCCTCTTATGCAGTATATGGACTTTTCCTACAGGTAACTCATCAAGTTTCTCACCTTTGACAAGTGTTGCAACAGAAAACATCTGGATAGTCTTATAACTTCTCCTCTTTAGCCTCAGAAAGTATGACAGGGAGACTTAGTAAGGTTTCCCGCAACCAAACACTTCGTTGCATAGAGTGCCTAGGGTCATATGCCCTCGCTAAAGGTGATCACGTGCTCACTTTTGAATTTGCTGACTCAGCATTTTTGTCTTCGAGCAGTTTTTCGAATACCACAACTTGTCAAGGAGTAAATCAGCGTTTGAAGGTACGTTTCTTTAATCATCAACCTAAGCTAAATAGTGCATGTGTCAGTTGTCCGAAAATCGCAGGTTGATTTTTCATGTTGCGGACCCTACTATAGGCGCCGCGTGGCCCCTCTATATCATATAATATTATATAACAGTTATCATTTATAGGAGAGTTAGGAATTATTACATCGGAATCAGATGTTATTACATGAAACGATAATAATAATAACTGTTTACATGCTGCTTACATGTATAAACAGTATAACAGTAGTGCAGCTGTGCAGGCATGCAAACATTGCATGGTATTGTGCCTCAAAGTGGCCTCTAGGTAGCCTAACTCGTTCCCAGGCTCTCACCTTTGACCTGAGTGTAAGGTCAAAGGACACTCAGGTCAAAGGTGAGAGCTGTCACACTTTAAGTCATCCCCCATTCAACCCATCCCCCCGGACTGTACACGGCACTTTAGATTGTCCCCCCGGACTGCCCATGGTGCCTTGGACAGTCCTCCCGGACCATTCAAGGCACTTGAAACTAATGGTANGTATTACCCACTACTCACCCTCAGGAGTCGGGTTCACTTGGTTCTTTGAGTTCTCGCCGCCCTGCGTGCTCGGGTTCGCCTTTTCCAACTTTTCTAGCAGCTTCTGCATGATTCGCTGTTCCAAGCGGGCTTCCATCTCCTCCGTTTTCGGATCCCGCTTGTCCTTCTCGTCGTCGCTCATATCGTACACGTACTTTAAGTCTTAGACAGGGGGTCCACACGCTCGCCCGACACCGACGGAGCTCCTCGCACCGCTGACAAAACAAGAATGAACTCTCCAGGCACAGAGCTAACTGTGCCAGCTGTTCAGCACGAGGTATACTAGGGAGCCTACTGCGCATGCCTAACACTCCACGCCCCACCCCACTCGCGCACATTCCTGTTAACCTCGTTTAACCTCCGGTTAAACTGCATTCTCCGCTAGCCATCCTGCAAATTTGCTGCACATTTTCATGCATATCACTACACAGCCATCCTATTGCATGCACAAGACACACCCATACAGTATTTTAGGAGTAATTTTTTGCTTTTTTTTTTTTTTTTTTTATAAGTGCCTGCGGTCCGCGGTTTCCAAAGAATGCTTTGAAGTACTTTGATGTGGTCTAATTTCCGGTCACTTGTTCGAAGGCAACTTCCGGTCGCTAGTTTTTGCACGAAAATGATCTCCAGCACCTCCTGAACACTTTTATTTTCAATTGTATATTTTGATATAGAAATCTTGGACACACCCCTTCACGATTCACTAATTAAATTAGTGATAGCAAAAGTACCGCCCACTCAAAATACTCTAACCTTAACACTGCTAAATATTATTCCATATATTCATATACTAGTTATGAATATGCTAATTAGGATACTAGTTTACTTCTGCCATCAACCTATTACTTGCTACCAAGACCAACAGATTATGGGAAGGACTAAATATAGACTTAGCTTCACCTCGTTGGATTTCATTGAATACTGGTACTAGCTATGGCCAAATCATGAAGAAATTTTGATGCTCTGCGCCATTAAGGCCCGGGTCACCAGTGAAACTCATTAAAATTTCACAATGTTATGTATCTTATTTTTCAATCACACATTATTGTATGGTAAATGTTAATAAATTAATGTAAAGTATAGCCCTTACTTAACATTTTGATAAAGTTGTGAAACCACAACATGAATATTCAACGTTTTAAACAAGTTTCAAATTTACCTATTAATTAATAAACACCTAATTAAACGCTATAGTAGGACTGTTGCCATGGTAACCAAATTTTTATGACAAAATCTGAAGATCATAAACTTGATTTTAAGCGGAGGATTTTTTTATACGTCGTTGCTATGGAGAGATATTGCCATTTTTACCGAAATTTACGCATAATTTTGGCGTGCCTTAAATGGAAAGTGCTCCGTAACTCACTATGGCAACGAGTTATTAAAAAATCCTCCGCTAAAAATTAATATTTTGATGCCATAAGTATGTCATAAATTTTTGGTTGCCATGGCAACAGTCCTTAATTGCCGTTTAATTAAAACGTTAATATAATGAATATTAATTAGGTCACGTGACCAAACTATTTTGCAAAAAGTTCAGGATGGATACAAGATTTTTCATCTTTGTTTCCATGGTGATAGCGCGTTCCGTTAGTACGTTATTCAAATTTTGCATAAAATTTTGCCTTAATTAGTTACTATATGTGACCCAGGCCTTAATTGCGCTGAGTGGCTCAAGTGGATATTTATTTATTTATATATACCATATTTTGTGAAGAAAAAAGATGCACTTCAAGGTTTGAGGTTTGAGGTTTTTGAGTGGGCGGGAATCAAAATAAAACNGGTGGGGCTGCTTCTATTGCTGAGATATGAGCGTTTGAATGCAGCTATGTCAGCCATGGCTAGCTTCTCTCCCGTTAGTACACGGGATTTGTTGCCATGTTCATCGATTAATTGAAGGCCTCCGGGGGAAAAAGGGCAATTAAACGCATCCGGGTGGAAATTGAGATTGAACTTCAGATAGACTCAGCAATCATCCAAGTTGCATGGGCATCAATTAGAACTCGAGCGGGCAAGTAACTGAGCTACTGTGGGCAGTTTAACTCAATGCGTTCAATGCATGACTGCAGGAACTTCTCGTTCTCACTCTGAAGCTGAAATGAGCTTCCTGTATGATCGAGAAACAGTAGAAGTTCAGGAGGAGCATGAAGAGTCAAGAAAAGGTAGAAAAAGGAAAAGAAATCCTGACCAATGGAAGCACACAAAAAAAACAGGATTGAGGAAAAATGCTCCACATTCTGACATTTCCTCTCTAGGAGCTTGTTGTAAGAGAGAGTGCCTCAAGCAATTTTCGCTTACCCACTTAACCAAAGTTAGAGGAGATTTTGAAGCTCTCTACTATGAGCAACAGTTAAATGGGCTCTTGTATCGAAAACCAACCAAAAAAACCAGTGGACACAAGCGTAAGTCTACGCCCACCTTAACTACCAATGGAAAGCGTTTAGGTAGACCACGTGCTGAAGACAGCCACTTCAGTTTTGAATACAGCATTCACAACGAACAGGGTATAAATGTAAAAATTTGCCAGAAGGCATTCTGTGCTGTATTTGGATTTGGACGCAAACGTCTACGTGTGCTACGTGAGAAAATTACAAGTGCTAAGGAGGAAACTATTGTGTGGGACAGACGCGGAAAACATAGTAACCATAAGCAAGTGAGTGAAGATATTCGTGAATTAATCAGAGAGCACATACGTTCCTTCCCAGCCCGAAGCAGCCATTACTCACGCTCCAGTAACTCTGATAGGGTATATTTATCTCCAGAATTGTCTATTGCTCGTTTGTATAAAGATTTTCTTGAGAAACATGATCCTGAATTCATTAAAAAGCAGGAAGAGAATCACAAACGACTCTTGGCTCATGAACCACAACAAGCACTACCTAAACCTGTTGTAACACAACACTTCTACCATGATATCTTTGTGACAGAGTTTAACATTTATTTTGGTTATCCCAGGTCAGATATGTGTGACACATGTGACTCACTTAAATCCAAAATAGAGGATGCAAGATGTACTGGTGAAAGCAGTATGGATCTAGAAGAACAACTTGAAACTCACAAAGAATTTGCTCAATCTGGTTACAACGCTTTCAAGAAAGACCAGCTGAAATCTTGGGAAAACCATACAGCACAATCATCCTCACAGTCACATGTTAAATGACATTGTGTTTCGAACTATTGCTGGATTTACATTATTATTTGATGACTATAATATTATTGTACAGAATTGTTGTGTTCTAGAAAGATGAAGTAAAACATACACAGTATACTGTAATTGTTTGAAGTTCATTATAAACAGATATTGAAAAATTTATATAATTGCTGTCTAAGGCAAATCACTGGTATATATGGACTGTGTAACTACACAAAAAGTTGTGAACAATATAAATTAATCACTGACAGAATCTCCGTCCACAGTAGGCAGCTCGGAGTAAAAAAGTTGAAGAGATGCAGGAACATACTTTGAAACCAAAGATTTTACATCGTCTGCTTTCGCTTTCTTTATTGGTATTGGATATCGTTCATAGAGAGGTGGAGGAATACAATCCATTCCACCTTGGATACCTCTCTTTTTGGCAAACGAGACTCTTTGTGGAGTCTCTGCAGGATCGTAGGTATGTCGTACCCACACTTCATTAGGGTGATCAAATAGTGTTAACTTCCCGTCAACTAGTTTCTCACCTTTGCCAAAGTTAAACCATGTAGCATGGGCAAAATCTAGGGGCTGATTATCTATATCTTTGTTTCGTGTTACATACCGCTTCTTGAGATGGGTACGATAATCTCTAAAATTATCTTGTTCCATTTCAACAACCTCTACTGCTGATTCTACAGACAATATTGCTCTGCGAACATGGTCGTACCACTGATGTGGAGTAGAAACATTTTCCACTTTTGAACAATACTTTTCGATAACAGCAAAATGCCTATCAGTTGGACCATACATGAGGCCTGGTACAAGAAACTTGAAGTCGATTCTAGTGTAGACGTCCCGACGAATCAAGTCTGAAAAAAACCAGATCATTGCATTATTTTTATTGTGTCCTGGGCAGTTGTCAGACCAAAAAATGCACCACTTAGATCCCGTTCTACCTAGACGTGTATTAAAGATAAAATGAGCCAAACTGGAGATGACATCATTAGCCTTTCTTTTTGCTAGCAGTTCATGCCACATGTATGCTATTGTAGTCTTGGTAGATGCAGAATAAATGCCAAAGAGGTACGTCTACAGAAGCCTTGCATAAAACTGCTCCCCCACGCTGAGTTTGGAAGTAGGTAGGTTCTTTTGAAAGTCAAAATGGAAAACATCAATGGTGTCAATGCTATTATGAGAGGGTAAATCACTTCGCCTGCATGCGGAACACTCCCACTTCTCATCAGATGACGACAGACAATCATATTCATGGTCGTCCATACCAACACATGAACAATGGTACCAATATTGACACAGACCTTCACATTGGACAGCATTCTCATCATCGCTGACCTCCTTTTTGCACTTTCCACAAGGGTACTCAATCCAAAAAGGGTAGTTTAACTGCTGGAGGACGGGTCAATAAAAGGGCCTTTACTCGACCGTGCTAGATCCACGTTTTCACACCAAAAAAACTCGTACTCTGTACCGTAAATACATTTATTTAGAGAAATTTTAGTAATCTTTTTAACTCCTGTTTTCTCAAAATATACGGAAAACGATTTAGTGCCCTTTTTAACCGGAGGCCTTCAATTGTCACTGAGCCTACTCGAGTAATTAGCAGTTCAACTCTCATAGACCTGAATTTTGTATCACCAGCTATTAATGTCTCACTATGTACCACACAATACCTCCTCTAGTTAGTGCTGACTATTTTGGTGGTTAAGCCTTGCTGTTGTCTTATAATTATGTTGACAAAACCAATGAAGCTGTGGACACTCTGGCTGACTTTGAGAAGGCAATCAAGCTGCTGGATACAATTAAATGGAGTTACTTGCTTTCAACCACTAATGTTGATGATTCATGGAGAACAATCTTTTTGCAAATAATGGAAATCTGCATACCCAATGCTGTTGTTAAAATTAAGAAAAACATACCATGGATGAATCAGATAATTAAAGATGCAATTAAAGAAAGAAATGCCCTCTTCTCTGCTGCAAAAAGGGCTGGAAGAGCACAGATCATTTAAAATACAAAATTCAATGGGTGTCTTCGCTCCGCAAGAGTAAACAGTCCTTCTTTGACAACCTACAGATGCCAAACAATTCTGAAAAACTGTACGGCACAAGCAGTCAACCATACCTTCTCTCAACTACAATAGTTCTACTATCAAATCAAGTGAGGCAAAAGACAATGCTTTAAACTGTGGTACAGTTGTTTCAACCATGATCTTGCTCCACTATCAACTTCTATCTCAAATCCAGTATTTAGTGACTTAATACATCTTATTTTCCAGAGGAGCTGTTGTGCACTGAGGATTTGATTTTCGATCTGCAAATCAATCTGGTCACCACAAAATCTGCAGACCACGATGGAATCTCAGCTAATATGCTCAAAGCTACCACCATTAAGTCCATCTGGTTTGAGAATGCCGCCGGAAGTCAAATAATGAGATTCATGCAGTACTTTTTATAATTATGGGCTAACTTTTGAATGGTAAGGTGTAGAAAGTTGCTTTAACAACGTCAGCACTGATTAAAGTTGTTAATGACTGCCTTTGGGCACTAGATAATGGCCATGAAGTATGTATCATATTTTTTGATGTTTGCAAGGCTTTTCCCCACTACTCACTCATGAGGTCTAGTAAAGCACCTACTAAGCTATCTTTCCCAGTTGGTGTTGATGGGTGCTGATCATTCATTACCTCTAGTATCTGGAGTTCTGCAAGGTTTCGTCACTGCTGTTTATCTGCTATATTAATGAAATTATTGCTGTGATCTCAGGCAGCAGTAAGATTAACCTATTTGTTGACGATATTGTTTTATATTGAATTATAAGGTCTCCAGCTGACTTTGTCTTTCTACAGTCTGACATCAATCATGCCTCTTAATTGTATTACAAGTAAAAAAAAACATTGGAAATGTAATTCCCAGTACGGTAGTACTGGGTACATAGGAATGGCACGGATGGCCCATTAGCGCAATACAAATATTCACGCGAATAACTCTGTAAAAAATGAGTGCTTGAGACTAAAAGGCTTCTAATGCTACTTCTTAGCTCATTCTCTTTCTAACAAGCCCAAAACTAAAATATGCCAAACCTCCAATTTTCTCCATCTTCTTCTTTTTTTATCTTGATACGACTTTTCTCAAAAAGCGCTCACTTTCAGAAGCTGATTCTTAAACGAATATACATAGTTTCTTTGTCTTAAGGTCCTTTTGGTATCGTTTTTTCATGTCTCTCATTGAGTCGCTAGATACAAGCCGAAAAGCACCTTCTCCATATGGCACCCATTAATTTCTACACTCATGCATAATTCATAAGCTTTGAAATGATGACACCTTCAGTGTAGATTATAAAAAATCAGCTTTGATCTGATAAATGTCAGACCATTTAGAATTTGTTCTGACATTGAATAAATTTGTCCAGCCACCTAAAAATTTATGGATGCCTACTCTAAGTGATTGTTGAGCCATCAATCTATGCAAGGGAAAAATTCAAGCACAAATCTTGCCTTCAATTTCTATAAGGCGCACACCATGAGCTTAACTGCTGACTTGT
Organism: Tethya wilhelma; assembly: GCA_964030475.1. NCBI lineage: Eukaryota > Metazoa > Porifera > Demospongiae > Tethyida > Tethyidae > Tethya > Tethya wilhelma. Next base: position 14,792,055 of record CAXIPT010000002.1, on the reverse strand, counting down.
ACGCATCATACCTAGGAAAGAGTTGATCAGGTACTCCTTTTCTTTCTTTGCCAGTGTAGAAACGTTAAAATACTCCTTCGTTGCTTACTTTGCTTATAGATTAGTGTAGGAACTTCACAGAACAAGCTAGCTGTTTAGTCTTTTGACTCATCCACGTACGTTATTCTAACCACGCCCACTGTTTTACTCGTGTGCAAATCGCAAAAGGCGGCCTGGAATCGAGGCTAAGCTAGCTTGTACCAAGTTCTGGTCGGCCTATATGGCCCAGCAAACTGAAAATGGTCGGCTACTAACTGCTTTTGTACGGCAAATAGCCGATGACCGACCGTTATAATCCACACTGACCTAATAGCGCTTCCGTATACGCATGTGCATCATTGCTGGATGTAGAATCCGTGAAAAATTCGCGAAAATTTGGACCTGTGAAAATTTCCCACTATACGGTAATTGGGGCCATATGGAGAAGGCCCTTTTCGCCTTGTATCTAGCTACTCAAAGAGAGGCGCTAAAAACCGATGGCAAAAGCGACTGTCCCCAAAGAAACCAAGTTCGTTCGTTCAAGAATCAGCTTCTAAAAGTGAATAGTCTCTGAGAAAAGTTGAGCCAAGATAGAAACAGAAGAAGAATAAGAAGATGGAGAAAATTGGAGGTTTGACAAACTTTAGTTTGTTACTTTAGCAATGGTTTTAGGCCATGTTTTTGGGCTCATTAGAAAGAGAAAGAGCTAAATTGTAGCCTTTTAGTTCTAAGCACTCATTTTTTGCAAAGTTATTCGTGTGAATATTTGTATTGTGCTAATGGGCCATCCGTGCCATTCCTGTGTACCCAGTAGTACCGTACTGGTAATAGACCTTACCCATAGCCACGCGTGCCTCCACTTGGTGGCAAAATTTGAGCCAATGTGGAGGTGGCTCAAATCAGAGATGGCTGTTTTCACTTAACTTTTGAGCGATTTTTTTCATAACATAATGCATGACAGTTGCCAGTGTACAAATGAAACTTGTTTCTATCGTTTCTACGAAATTGTGCTGTGAAAGAATACGTGAAAGAGCCTGAGATTGTCATGAGCCCTACTGGCAGGCAGGCAGGCATTTGCAGACCCTTACCATCAATCTTGAGAACCCAGCACATTGCTTCAGCGCTATAGCATAGTAATGGTTAATGTATGTATGGTCTGTGGTCTACGCCAAAGCAGAGAAACCACAAAGCAGGGGATCATTTTCCATCCAAAAAGCTAAATCGCCGATTGAGGGGGGTCAATGGTTAAAAAATAAAGCTAAAAGAAGAAGTCAAGAAAAGCACTAGAGTCTGCAACAAGCGTTTCAGAGATGGTTGCCCATATATTTCCATTGGAACAAAATTTGACGATCACATTGATCCCACAAAACGCCGAGTGCTTGTGAAACACATAGCCTCGGATTTGCCAGCTACAGAATCAACTCAGGCCACAGCAGCAGACTCTGCAGAGCTACATCAATGTCTAGTTGCATAAGATGCAGAGAATTACAGCTCCAACTACAAATTCTAAACCTACGGTTTGGAATCCATCAGTTGCGAGACAACGATTCACTCATTAGCTTTTTCACTGGATTTCCATCATATAAAGTATTCCAAGCATTCTTTGAATATCTCGGTCCAAGTGTTCATAAGCTGGCGTACTGGGGGACAGATAGTGACACTCAAAAAGCAGAATGTTCTGTTGTTGGTCCATCTCAATGTAAGCTATCTCCCCAGGATCAGCTCCTTCTGATTCTGATACGACTGAGATTGAATGCAGAAGAAACAGACCTTGCTGTGCAATTTGGTATCTCTCAGCAAACTTGTGTCGAGATACTTAATTACCTGGGTATCACTATTATACCAGTATTTTTCTGAAATCAATTGGTGGCCTTCGACAGAACAGGTACATCGGATGGCTCCAACTGCATTTAAATCAAAATATCCAGCTACAATCGTCATCATTGATGCAACTTAAATAGTTATCGAGACACCAAATGACTTATTTCTCCAATCATCGACCTACAAGTCACACAACACCTGCAAGGTTCTAGTTGGTTGCACTCCCAATGGATGCATTTGTTTTATATCTCAGGCTTATGTTGGCTCAATTTCTGATGTTGAACTCACAAAAGTTTCTGGGTTCTTGGAGAAGATAGGCCAATATCCTGGTTCTGCAGTGATGGCTGATCGAGGCTTTACAATCCGAGTTTTACTGAAAGACTTGAATGTAGAACTGAACATCCCACCCTTTATGGACGAGCATTCAACTCAAATGGATCCTTCCAAGGTGAAGGCCGTGCTATTGCTTCTCTCAGAATACATGTTGAGCATGCAATAAATAGAATAAAATCATTCCAGATTTTGAGGGGTATGTTTCGTCTGTCTCATGTACGCCTAGTGCCTGTTTAACCAACTTTCAACCAGCTCTGATTGCACCTTGCATCTCAGAGTCTGTATTCAGCAACTCCGCTGCTGCATCAAATCATGTGGAAGGCTAGACTGTGTTTGGTACTTTAGTGACTAGCTAGATCTTACTGAGTGAGTTGTATCTACATTATTATAAATCATGAACTCAGTTATGGAATTTATGATCACCATAATATCAGTATTTAAGATAACAACAATTGAACTACTTGTGTGAATGTGTGCGTAAATCTCTGACTGGTTTTCCATTAGGTATCTGGGGACAAATGATCTCAGGACCAATACAGCAGAGATAAAAGTGATGGAGTTTAACAAGCATCTGTCCAAAATACTATTTGTCAAATCGAATCCTCTCCACAAGTATACCTTTTGTTGTCCAGACCACAAAATCACACCAGTTTCGCTGACCAATTCCCATTTGTCCTTGAATTTGAGCATAGTATTGGTGACTACGTTTCAATGTCATCGTGTTGTTATGTGATAGAGCAGCACAAAAGTCGTCATTCGTACAACAGTAAGCCGGTTCTGTATCCCTGTACTACTTGAATGGACATTTTTCAATGAATCCTAAAGGGTCTTCTCTACACGTTGGTTCATGTACACATCGATCAGGAGATGCACCAAGAAATGGGTATCTTTCATTGATAAGGAAACCACATTGTGAAATGTTACATAATTTCCTCAATTTGTGCTGATGCTCCATGTACTCTCTAACAGCAATCTGTTCCCTATCAATCCCCCACCGAACAGCAGGTATGTGGTCCAAACTTTTTGGGTATAATATCTGTATTACTAATGAGTCTGGTTTCGTATTATGTAGAACTTTTCCAAAGTTTGACGATGTGAGTCACAATCTACTTGCTTTGTGCCATTCTTCTGAAGCTCATTGGGATCGTGTTGTGCTCTCAAGCTTCGCAATATCATCATGGGACATTTCAAGGGTGGAAATCAAAATGTCCACATGCTTCAGCATCTCATCATCAGATAGCTGTTTTTGAGATCCTAGTTTATCATCCAACAGAACCAAAACACCTAAATTGGAACTCTTATCATGGATGGCATCAAGAAAATCAGTCAGTGATTCTTGTACTCTCCCACGAAACTGAAGCTGTCTGGGATCAAACTCGATCATGGAATCACGCTTCCATTTCCTTCCACCAAACTTATGCTTTATAAAGTTGACTTCAGCAATTTGGAGAGTTGATTTCTTCCGCTTTTTGGGTTGCTTCCACTGGCAAGGTAGTGATATAACTGGAATTATCTGTTCGTCCTGATCATCTGCATCACCATCAAAGTCTGAGTTCTGTTCCATTAATTGATGTCCATTCAAACCCACCAAACAATGAAGGAGCGCTGAGACATGGACATAGCTGGATGAGAGGCTATAATGTGAGCAATTTTCATTATCGAATTTTCAAAAAGAAATTATAATTACTTACCCTGCTACACACCTAGCTCCACCCTTCCTTTTGTTGTGTGAAAGACATTGCTAACTTCATACATTCCTTGTTTCATAGACAGAAATATTTTTGCCTTGGCAAAAGAGAAATGAGGATTGCAAGTATTTAGCTGTAATGGTTGGATTCCAAAATTCATACCCTCTTGTGAGTGATCCAAACATACCACTACTATTCACTTCATGTTGACTACCTGATGATAGGTGTCGGTAGAGCTCACCAGAAGTGACTGTTGGAAAAGTGGTAGCATGCTCCATGAAATTCATTCCCGTTACAACAACCCATCCTCTTGGAGACAGTGTGGTAAGCACAGCTGGTTTACCAGGAACTTGGATTCCAGCTTCAACTAGTTTGCACCTTTTCTTCTCTAGGTAGCTTCCATCCACATCTGTCACACTTGCTCCATTCTGCTTAGCCTCACAAACTCTGCATGCATTGCATCATGATCAGTCACTTGATATACAGTAGGAACTGCATGTATGTTTCTATTCTAGCTACCTGTGAATTAGTGTTGCTTTTGTTGGTGGTTCTGGTTGACAATGGCATACTAACCACCATCGTAGAGCATGGTTGTGATGCTGTTCTAGAGGCTCTACAAGTACAGCACCATCTACGTCTTCATCATCAAGTTCGAGAATGGCAGTGAGTCTTACATCAGCTAATGGTTCATAAAGTGATAAGTTATAATAAGTGCATTCATAGTGGAAACTTTTAGCTATAATAATTTTCACTGTGCTTACAGTTAATATCAGTGTGAGTTTGTTCACGTAGTTGGTGGTAAGGGTCATCAAAAGGGTGGGGCTGGTCGGGATCCGATGCCATCAAATGTGTTGCAACTAATGCACAAGGAACTACAAACTACTGAAGACTACGTGAGAATAGAATCCAAACACACAAGTGGGAAAAACTGTACTCAAGTGCGGTAGAGGCTATGGCTCACGAGGATGGTATACAAACAATTCAGCTCCTGGGCATATTCCTTCACTGCACAATTTGGTAGAAGCGATAAATTTCCGTAGAAACAAGTTTCATTTGTACACTGGCAACTGTCATGTATTATGTTAAAAAAACTTTCTCTCCAGTTGTAAGGTTTGAATCTCTAAGAACTGTTGTAGCACTAGCAGTGCAAAATGATTTGAGTTTGCACCAAATGGATGTGACTACCGCATTTTTGAACGGAGAATTGAAAGAAGATGTATACATGCAACAGCCTGAAGGATATGCAGTGAAAGGCAAAGAAAATCTAGTGTGTAAATTGAAGAAGAGCCTTTATGGATTAAAACAAAGTCCAAGATGTTGGAATTCTGCTTTGGATAGCCATTTGAAGAAAATGGGCTTCAAACAAGTAGATGGAGACCCCTGTTTGTATATGGCTGAAGAAGGAGAGACATTCTTGATAGCTGTATATGTAGATGATATCCTCCTGGCTGGAAAAAGCATAGAAAGGCTAACTGAAGTCAAACAAGCTCTAGCTCAACAATTTCAAGTGAAAGACATGGGAGAATTACATCATTTTCTTGGTGTTAAAGTCATTCAAGACCACAAGACAGGAAATGTGTGGATTGGGCAACAGTTGTACACTGAAGATATTTTACGACGATATGGTATGGAAGACTGTAAACCCATTCGGACTCCTGTGGACACAAGTACCAAGCTAGTACAAAAAGGAGATGACGATGCACCCATCGATCAGCAACTATACCAGTCAGCTGTGGGAAGTCTCCTTTATCTGTCAATTGCCACAAGACCTGATATTACTAATGCTGTCAGCAACGTGGCTAAGTTCTGTGCAAATCCATCTAAACGGCATTGGGTAGCAGTCAAACGCATCTTTCGCTACCTGAAAGGAACTCTTACACATGGACTCCTCTACACTCGAAACAACTCTAACTGTGTTGGTTTCTCAGATGCTGATTGGGGTGGTGACTTGGACGATCGCAAGTCTACCTTTGGCTATCTTTTTCAAATTGGAGGAACAGCCATAAGTTGGAAAAGCAAGAAGCAAGCCTGTGTGGCACTTTCAACTGCTGAGGCAGAGTATATTGCTCTTGCCAGTACTGTTCAAGAAAGTCTTTGGTTACAACAACTACTTGCAGGGTTGAAAAGAGAGTCATCAAAATCTATGCTCGTGTTTGAAGACAACCAGTCTACAATCAGTATGGCTAAAAACCCGCAATTCCATGGCAGATCAAAGCACATTGCTATTAAGTACCACTTCATCAGAGAACATGTTGGCAATGGGAGTGTTGAACTGAAATATTGTAAAACAAGTGATATGGTCGCAGATATCATGACCAAAGGACTGAATGGTGAACAGTTTGAAAAGTTGAGAAGAATGCTTGGCTTAACCGAACATCCTATAAAGTGAGGAGTGTTGAATGTGCACTTTTGCAGAATGTTCTGGAACAATTGTTATGTAATGTATCCAGCTGCTATGTGTTAGGACTAATTGTTTGTGTTTTGTTGTAAATTGTTTTGGGAACTTTGTGTATGTGTTTAGGTGTGTAGCCAATAACAATTTACTGGTAATACTGTTTTTTTCTTGTTGTTCTAAAAGCTTCCTTTGTGCTGAGTATTTAAGCTGTGCATGCTTGTTCATTTTGTGTAACTTGTGTTCTGAGTAATCCATTGTGATCTCTTGCTTTGCTAAAAGTCTTAATATTGTCTGCAGTACTAAACTATCGTTAATCTCACTACTAGCTTTAAGCTCTGATAAACTGCTGTGCATAAATTCTCTGCAACAAACCATTGATGTTGATAGCTTGATATCTTCCAGTTAGATAGGCTTTTAGCCAGTGCCATAATCTGCCTGTGATGCCAATCTTGTGAAGTTTCAGTAATAGCTGCGGATGAGGTACAGTGTCAAATGCTTTTTTAAAATCTAGGTAAATGACATCACAGCATGAATTGTGGTTGAGTGAGACTTGCACTTTCCTGAGGAAGAGAATTAGCTGGTGGGTGGTTGAGTGATTCCTCCTGAAACCAAATTGTTGTGGAGACAGAACGTTCGTTTGATTAAGGAACTTGATGATGTGATCAGATATGATGGGTCTGTAGTTTGAAACTAGATTTCTGTTGCCACTTTTGTATACTGGTGTGATGGAGTGCTGTTTCCAGTCTGCTGGTAATTCCTGTTGCACAAGACTTAGTTGAAAAAGGTGATGAATAGGAATATAAAGTGCGATAGCACATTGCTTGAATAGCTTACCATCAGGTCCTATGGATTTTGTTGGATCTAGAGCTTCAAGAACATCCAATTGCGAAATCTGCAGGTTATCAAGATTATTATCTGAGTTGATAGTATTGCTAGCAGAAGAGGTAGTACTAGCAGCATTGCTTCTAGTAAAAACTGAATGGAAAAAAGCATTAAATAAATTTGCTTTGTCTTGGTCTGCAATTGCAGAGGAGGAATCTAGCTGGACTGTGGAGGGGATAGAGCTAGATCTTTAATGTAGCTGTAGATCTTGTTGTTTGATTTGCCAGCAAAAGAATGAATAAGATGGTTTCATAAGCAGTCTTCGCAGATTGAGAGGAAGACATAAGATCTGTTTCAAGTTGAGAGATTGCCATCTTGACATTATCTGTGGGGTGAGCAGCAAGACGCCTGCGAAGAGTTTGAATGCGCTTAGAGAGATGCCTTAGCTCCGCAGTGAACCAACAAGGAAATTGGTGGTTCCTGAGTCTGACTTTGGGGATGTAGAGGTCCATTGCAGTGTAAATGGATTGCTTGATAATAGACCAGACAAATTCTACATTGTTTGATTCTAAGCACGATTCAAAGTTGATATCAAGCAAATATGAGCATATTCCAGGGTAGTCAGCCTTTGGCGACTGTACATGTTGGAGGTATTGAAAGTGATCGGATTGGATGAGATTGGATGTAGAGTTAACATTCACATTTTCAATAACTGAAGAGGTTGATAAAATGAGATCTAAGGTGTTGCCTTTATTGTGAGCTGGAGTATCAATATGCTGCATGAGATTGTTGTTAAATACAAAATCAACCAATACTTCACAAGGGGAGGTATTACATGTTAGAGTACTCCAGTTAATATCTGGTAGGTTAAAATCACCTACAATCACAGTTGGGTGATCATTGTATAGAACAGACAAATATGCTATCAAGCCATGAATTACTTCACTGCTAGGGATGTAAGTGCAGTACAAGTTGATTGGGTTTTGAAGTTCAAGACAAATTGATATGGATTCAGGGATATCATTAGTAGAAATGAGTGAGGTAGGAATGCTTCTTTTGATTGCTATAAGTACTCCACCTCCACGGTTTGGTCTGTCATGGCGATGAATAATATACTGAGTGGGTAACATTTCTTGATCATATATGTGACTTGTTAACCAGGTTTCTGTTACAAGAATTATATCAAAGTTATATGAATATACTAATGTTTGAAAATTGGACAACTTGTAGACGAGACTTCTTGAATTGAAATAACATAATTTTATGTATTGTGAGCTAATTGATTGATTCGTGTTTGCTAGTCAAGACAATTGTTCAGTGACTGGGAAGGGGATGTGTTGGAGACAGTGTTAGGAGTGAGGGTGAAAAGGCTAGAGAGAGAGTTCGAATCATGAGGTTCCAACGATTCAGGTGATTTGGTTGTTATCTCAGGCTCGAGTGGTAGCTCATTTGTTGAGGCTATACTAGTGGGCTGACTTTGGGGGGTTGAGGGTTGGAAAATTGATCCATTGGCGGTACCATGCTTTGCATTGTTGACAAGGAGAGAATTCCCACGAATTTTGATCACTTACCTGCTTGCTTATGAGAGATCGTCTCTCTTTGAGCAATGTTGACTCTGTTAGCTTTTCTGCTGCGGTCATGTACGGCATAATGTAAATCTTTCTTTGAGATAGTTCAGCAAGGCTAGATAGTTTGTGCCTATTTGAGAGAATTGAGCTGACATCACAGGAGCGGGCAAGCTTGACCTGAATAGGCCTAGAACGTGTCTCATTGTATTTTCCAAGTCTCAAGCAATCACATATGGATTGTTCGGACAAAGTAGGACAGATAGATTGAATAGTTTTACATACAGAATCCATATCTTTCAAAATGCGGGTATTTCGAGAAGAACCTTTTGGGCTCTCTTCCAGGCCATATATGATAACAGTAAACTTTCGTTCAGAGGCTGTTTGAACAGGATTTAGCGAGCTTTTGTGAGCGGTAACATTCGTATGTGTTTTGAGAGCGTCAACATAACTGGGCTTACTGTTGCTTCCTGGTGGAGGACCTGAGGACTCTGAAGGTGGAGCAGCTGAAGTAGCATCCGTTTGGGTGGAGCTAAGCTCACTTAGAGCTTGGAGCATTTGCTTCAACGTGGCTACTTCCTGACGAAGAGCTGCCAGTTCATCCTGGTGCTTCTTCTGTGTGCAGAAGAGACATGAAAATGGTTGACCCGACTTGACTATCTCTTTGTAGTGGTTAGCGGTAACGGCAGCACAGTAGCGGTGAACACTGGCTCCACATTGTCCAGAGCACTTCAAGCTGTCCTCACTTGTCTTTATTTCCTGCAGGCATAGCTCACAGCCTTTCTTCTTTGACTTCGGCGGCATTTTTCATTTTACCTTTTACCTTTTAACTTGTCTTGTATACGTTCTCCTTTCTGCTATGTGTTGAAGCTTTGGCCAGTTGCTGTCAAGCTCTTTAATTGTCATCCTAACAGTTCCTCAATCACCACTTAGGATGTCGAGCCAATTCTGGGAATGGCTTCGAGTCAAAATCGGTTATCACCAAATCATGGACTGTTAATACTGTTATTGACATTTATCGAATGCCTGGCCAACTAAACATATTCTAAAAAGGGCTTTCATCCTGGTGAAGATTACCTTCATGAAGTTGTGATAAAACATCTAGATGATAAACATCAGACATTATGGCTCCCAAGAAAGGATAGCAGAGGACCACTTGCTTGGATCCTTGCATTCTTGGTGGAAGAGCTGCATGCCACGCTTGGAGGCTTCATGGATCTGGACGGCAGCGACTGGAGATGAACTTATCAATTAGAAATCAGGTGGGGTTAATCTTTCAGGGAACTATTCAGATAGTGGCAACCATCTCAAAGCATCTACGTTGGTTGTGCTACGGAATTGTGCAAACATAGAACGATAGACCAACGGATTCATGCAAAAGCCTGAGTGGATGTGGGCTTCTGACAACTTGATGGCATCGAGTGAACACATAGGAGTAGAATCTTTTGACTCCAAATACATGTGATAATCCTTTTTTTCTAGGTGTAAGTAATTAACATTTTGTGGAGTTCAAAGTTCGAGAGGCATTAGAGACAGGCTGTTCAGTGTCATCAGGAAACTTGTGAGCCAGTACAGCTATAAGCAGATGCATCCCACACTAAGACTAGCATTATGACAAATCAACAATGGAGATAAACTGAGTAGGAGTGGGTAAATAACTTGACCATCAATTAGGTGTCCCAGAAAATTAATCGATGGAACCAGGAACTTATATTTGTAGTGGCAAATGCAGGATTTGTAAGGGGGGATCTAACCAATTATTGCCTGCAGAGCGCGCGGAAAAAATTTACTTAGCCACCCCCATTTCTGATTTGAACCCCCTCCCCCTTTGCGTGCGTGCAGCTAAAATTTGCCACACCAGGGCCTGAATGGCGAAAAAAAAAAAACGGCAAGAGAACTGTTCTATCTTCCACAAAAACTGGTATTCAGGGGAATTTTGTTTGAGTTGCTTTGCATTGAAAAGGGGGGATCCTTGGTGCTACTTTTTCATCTGTACAGCAGTGTAGTTGTATGAGCTCCCAGCTGAAAGGGGGTATCCTTGGATCATCCTCTACCTCTTTACTTGTAGTACTGTCTCGGCCAATCTCTTGAGTGATTTGAGATGGTCAGTCGCCAGTGGTCTTCCTGGTGATGAGAATCCCCTTACAAAATGTTTCTGTAGCCTTCTGAAAAATCTCTGAAAAAAGCAGTTATGTGTACATACTCTCTTATGACTTGGGGAAGCTGCTAGTAGGCTTGAGTAAGATCCAGCTTTGAGAACACCTGACCTTCTGACAGGAGGTATTCTTTGATACTGGATTAATGGTCATTCGGAAATCTCCATTACCAGAAATTGTAATACAAATAGAGGACATTGCAAGAAACGCCCACATTTATGTATTATTTGTTCATCTACATGCATAAATTAATATCATGAATCTCATTAAATTTCCAAGCTCTCTAAAATCACAATTTAAGCGCTTGTTTTTATTCTGCAGCATCTAAGAAGCTTAAACAACATGAAAAAAGTCTTCTAATTGGGCTTGGACAGCCACAGAGACAGAACTCAAACTTTGGCACAAAACGGCGAAAATGCTTAGTCAGCAATTTAATTGTATGACATCATTGTAAATGACATCATAGTTCATAAACAGCCAAATTTCCTGCATGTTTAAAGCTGATTGGCAAATTCTGGACACGCTTACCCGAGAAAAAAATAAGTGTGAGCGTGTCATTACATCTTCAAATTTAGAAATGGACCCTGGCAAGTCGGCAAATTTTTTGTGATTGGCTAAAAATTATCTTTGAAAGTTCAGATAATTTAAAATTCTCTGCAGTGTCAATTACGTAATAGGGGCATGACCTTGTGTTATAAATGCTGAAATGGCAAATTCTGCGTGCAGTGAGCAGTCCATTCATAGTACCTGGGAAGATCACGAAGCATTAGTCTTACACTTTAGCCCTTGGCAATCTTGTTAGAGTATCAGCTGTAGCGCGTACGGAGAGACAAGACCACTCCCATATGGTAAGCAATACAAAATTATCTGATCTAATTATTCGAAATTGAGTTCAAGAAAAATTGAAATGACCGTCGATATCTGGTAATGCCACATATTGACCAGAACAGAAATGATGGGCACAGTCCATTCAGCATAGTTTACTGGCTTGAGGGTACCTTTACTCACTAAACGTTCCAGTTAAGTGCTGTGGTACACTTCTTGAATACTTAATTACTGGAGAGATAGATCTGTGACCAAGTAGTTCACCCCCAACAGAGCAAGGGCCAGAGGTAAGGCTTGGGGCTTGCCTTCATTGTACTACAAAATGACATCTCCAGCAACAATGTTGGTTTCACTTGTGGATTGAGCACTGTGCATGCTCAGGAAACAGCCTATGCTCATTAATATTCGACATTGCTATATCTTCCGAAGTATAGCTCAGATTGCCATCAAAATGCATGTGAAGATAGGTTAAACTATCAGAACATGCTTCTCCGAGAACAGAAGTCATGTGACAAGTACAGCCTGAATATTAATGATCTCATAAATAATTAATTATGTGGCTACCAATTAAGGTTGCTATGGCAACCTCGTCTGATGATGGGCCAAAATAATCTGGGTGGAAATCATGTCCACGATATATGCACATAAAAATATTCTAGATATTCTATTTAATGCACAGCATAATTTGATGTGCTTTATATGGAAAGCAGAGCATATCTTAATGCGCATATATCGTAGACATGATTTCCACCCAGATTACAGTGGCATATCCAGGATTTCAGTTATGGGGGTGCTGATATAATGTGGGCGCAGTGGTAGCCTCGCCCACTTTTGCATCACGTGAGCGAAATTATTAATAGGTATTCATGCCATCGCACGGGAGATGGCATCGTGTTCTGCAGTTTTTTTTGGCTTTTTCTCCAATCTTATGTAAAATTTCACTCTTGAAAGTGAATTTAAAGTCTTATCAGCTTATATTATATTTATTTCAAGCATAAGAACTGCGCTCGTCTGAGTGCTGCTTTTACATGCGATGATGTCTGAGCCAGGGGGGTGCTCGAGCACCCTGAGCACCGTGCTGGATACGCCACTGGATTATCCTGACGTGCTGTCGGCTTGTGTTTTTGCGTTTAAAAACTCTGGTGGAATGGTCTACACCTATTGCAGGTGACACCACTTGCAGGGCATCTCTGATACCGACCATACAGTATTGGCACGGGTATGATCTGGCATGTTTGAAAAGCTATACATCTACATCTTCCACTGAGATACTTCAAGCTATCAAAAGAAGCAACCATCTCTAGATCTGTTGACGCAAGCTCCAAGGCTGCTTCTCCAAAGGAAATGCTGGCCATACTCTTTGGATGTAAATCCACAACTACTTGTATGGGTTACACATTATCATGGTGAAAACTGACCACAAAACCTATTTTGTGAGGAAAATAAGATCCATTTCCAACCCTATTTTGTAAAGAAAGTAAGTTGCATTTCAAAGTTGGAGATTTTGTGTGGGCGGGAATCACAATAAACATTAATGATATTCATAGAAACTCTTGATACTATCTCAAAGCCGAAAGGATTTGGTCTCAAAATGGCTCATTATTTCTCAAAAGGGTCAAAGGTCAAAATTAGTAGCTCTCTAAAACTGCCATTGGCACTCACTTACCAGGCGGCTTGAAAGACAACAGATGAACAAAAAAATTGTGTTGAAAAGAAAGCAAAAACTGCTCATCAAGTCTGTAGAAGGCTTTTTGTACTATGTATACACTTTTGACTACCACATTTTCTCACAAAATGTTTAACCGATAACAGGAAATGTTACCCAGTACAGCATGATATTCAAGACACACAAACACCCTACAAGCTCACATACCTCACTGCCTATCTCTTTTTTCCACCAGGGAAGAAAAATGGATTTTATACAACCCTGGTTTTCACCTTTCACCTCACCTATGTGGCAGAGGGATCAAAGGTCAGGGGTCAAAGATCAATTACACTCAACACATACTTGGCCCACCAAGCTTCAAAGTCACAGCTAGCACGCACTCTCCGCTAGCCATTCTGCAAACTTACTACACATTTTCATGCATATCACTACACAGCCACCCTAGGACCTTATTCACAATTAAATAACACTGCGCTATGGTGGGAACAGTTTCTGGGGCAAACAGCTGCACACATTTTTTTCTGTATTTTTGTACACTTTTCACCAGAGGTTTTTAGACAGCTGCAATAATTTTGCAAGTTCCTTCTTAGCTTGAAGCACACAAGAGTAAGTAAATAAATTTTACAAACTACAGAATGAATGAAAATTATTCAGTCTACAGCATGCATACCTGCATGTAATAAAACACTCCAAGAAGCCTTCTGCTTGCAATACACCACAAAACATTCATTTTTTTAATGCTCCACAATCCTTTAAGACTGTGTGCATAAAGAGAATACTGTAGAAGCTGTACTTTACTACGTAGCTAAGGCCAAAATTTACTTCATATGATGATTGTTGCTGACCTCACAACCATAGGAATGTAAAATCAAGTCCCGTGGCCAACTTGCTCTGTACCTATCACCAACACAAGCTTTTGTTTGGGATTTACAATAGCACATATGACAAACTATTTTATACCTAGGATTACATTGGATGGCAAGTCAGCTAATGATTTTATCAACATTAATTCCCATGCATACCCACTATTTCAAGACGGACACGTACAAGATATTAGGGTACATACAATAGGAGATATCACATATATTGAAGCAAAATGTCTTCCAGAAATAAAGAAAAACATCGTTTACACCACACGAGTTGCACTGTGTAATTTCACTGCTGATATATTGCGTGCACAATGTGGATGTTCAGCAGGAAGGGGGACCACATGGCAGCTTTGTGCTATGCACTGGAAGATTTTATTTGGAATCACAAGTTACAAGACCCTCCTGTCGCATGTACATCCCAACTCCAAACTTGGAATTAACCAAGAAAGCGTAGTCTTGATGCTGTTCTATCAAATGACATCAAGATTGTTAAGGTGGAGTATGGTGTAGAGAAGAGGACATTGAAAGTTTATAAATACGATCCAAGACCAATCTCTTTGCAATGTACTACAGCTCAAGAAATTCAGTCACTCCGTGAAGCTGTGCGGAATAAAGGTGATTATTCCCTAATACACGTCATTGCTTTAGATTCTTCTTAATCAACACAATCAGCCGTATCCACTCGTCTTCCTCCAATACCTCGATCATTAGTAGAGCGAACTTGACATCTGCTCAAGCAGCAACCTCAGCCTATCACTCTTCTTGTGAAGAAATTGGCACTCAGTAAAGATGAACGAGATGCAGTTGAGAGAGCAACTAGAATGCAACACGTGTCTAAACGCTGGCACGAAGAGCGATATGGACGGCTGACTTCATCAGATGTTGGTGAAATCATCAAATGCAGACTGTACCAAGGCCATGCAGAGAGGAAGTTGTATCCAACCCATAGTAACTTCATTGGCAATTCTGTGGGGAAGAAATAATGAATCTGTTGCTTGTGAAGAATACGTCAAACAATTGGAGATACAGCTATCGGTTAACAGTTGTGGGATAATTGTAGTTGGTTGTGGTTTCCTAGCCGCTTCTCCTGATGGTATCATATGTGATAAAGAAAATGTGATGAGGTTAGGAATGCTAGAGATTAAATGTCCTTTTTCACATAGGAATGATTCCATAGCCGCTGCTTTTTCTGTAAAAAGGATGATACAGGAATTCATCTGAAAACAAATCACAACTACCACTACCAAGTCCAAGTCCAAATGACCGTTTCAGGTCTTCCATGGTGTGACTTTGTTGTTGGACATTGAGTGATATCCACACTGAAAGAATTTATTTTAGTGAGGAATTCTGGAAGAAAGAGTGATTACACAGCTTTTATTATGGAATAATATTACCTGAACTACTACTTACCAGATATCCTTTGGGACTGAGTATTTTGCATTTTAGACAAAATTAATTCTATGCTAAGTCATTCATTGTGTAAATGTAGGCCATGTGTACTCAATGTTATTTCTGCTACATGTATTCTATGGTCAATAACCATAATAAATATTAATATAATTTTTGGGTATGTGCCAGCTTCATACAAGTGGTTTGTGAAAGTTTGACAGAGAGGAACATACAAAGAATACTTGATCAGCCAGAGCTATCATATTTTTTGGAATCTTGTAGAGAATCCTAAAAGACTTGACTCGTGTAATAAATTCGAAGTCGGTCTACTGATACTGCGATCTACAGCTATCCGCAAGACGTAGCTTGTTCAAGCATTCAAGTTCAAAACTTTGACTGACATAATTTCATTCTGTAACAGTCTGAGACTGAGGCTGCCTAAGTTGGCAGTCCTTTTATATACAGGACATGAAATTGTACAAATACAACAATAGATATAAGTACAACTGGTTGTACTATCTGGGTGGGCACAAACACAATGGTGACAATAAAACATTAATCAATACAATAGATATAGAGTTATTGTTCAGTCTAGTCTCCAACATCCTCCCCCGCGTTGGCCACAAAGTGGTCAACGGATGCTTGGTAGTTTAACTCCTGTGTGCAAGTCTTGATACGATCTTTTGCTTGAATGGCTGCAACTCGGGATGATCGTCTAGGGGTTGGATCTTCTCTTTCTTCATCAATCTGGTTGACTTGGGCCTCTGGTTTAGGATTAGCCTCTGGTAGACTGTGAGACTTGTTGGAGTCGATCTCGAGTGGATAAAGTAACTGAAGAGGACGTTGTAGAGTTGTAGTTTTACCGTCCTTTGCAGGAATTCTGAGTACAGCTCCTCTCACTTGTCCATCCTTGCCTGTGATCAATTGCTTGATCTTTGCTAACTTCCAGAAGCTGCGAGGTTGTCCTTGGTCGTATACTACGACGATATCTCCCACCTGGACTGGTGTTGTTACAGAACTTCCTCGGCTAAAGCGATGGGCTTCCCGTAACTCTAAGAGGTACTCGTACTTCCATCTTTCCCAGAAATGATTCAAAACGTTGTTGAGATGCTTTAACCTCTTGTTTAGATGGTCTGGAGTAAGCTCAAAGTCTTCATCATCTATCTTCTGCATGTGGCAGAGATTGTCGGGCAGACTGAGAAGTCGACGTCCGGAGATCAAATGTGAGGGTATTAATGGTTCTTCTATATTGTCTGCAGACACATATGAGAGTGGGCGTGAGTTGACGATGGCTTCCACCTCAACGACTGCAGTCAACAGCTCGTCATGGGTGAACCGTGCTTGGCCAATCATCTTCCTTAAGCATCGTTTGACGGACTTGACCATCCTCTCAAAAACTCCTCCCCACCAGGGTGCTCTCTCAAGGTTGAACGTCCATTCTACCTTTACTTTGGTGAGGTGGTTGATGACATCAGGATGAGTCACGATGCTCTGAATTATTCTTGCCGCTGCCTTAAAGGTCTTTCCATTGTCTGAGAGAAACTTTTGCGGCAAGCCTCTCCTGGCACAGAATCTCTTGAGGGATCGAATGAATGTGGTTGCTGACATGTCTGGAACTACATCAAGGTGGATTGCACGTGTAATACAACATGTGTATAAGCAAATCCATACCTTTGTGGTTTTAGTTACACCATGGGTCTTAATGTAGAGCGGACCAGCGAAGTCGATGGCTGTGTTAGTGAAGGCAGGTGCTTCTTTGATGCGAAAGTCGGGTAGAGGCGGTGGGAGTGGTGTACTGAATGGCCTCCCTTCTAGGCGTCTGCACAAAACACAGCGTCCTGTCAGCATCTTCACAAGGCTCCTTCATTTCACAATCTAATACTTTGATCTGATCTGTGTTAGAGTTTCCTTGACTCCATTATGATGTACTCTTTCGTGAGCGTCTTTCACTATCAACTTTGTGAGGGGGTGACTTTGCTCAGGATTATGGGATGTTTGGAAGAATAAGGTAAGTTGGCGTTTGAGAGCCTTCCTCCACATCTCCACACATTGGAGTCATCAAGAAATAGATTGAATTGTCTTTTCCATGTATCAAAGTGATGATTTTGTAGGAGCGAAGATTGTGATTCGACGATCCACAATTGCTCAGCTTCAGCAACGTCTCTTGAACTCACTATTGAGTTCTCAGACTTGTTGTCTGTAGAACCAGATTGTATTGCTCTTTCTAGTGATCTTACGAACTTGAGAACATAGGCTGTTACTTTCAGTAGTCGTGATAGTGAGCTGTAATTTTCACATTGCATGATCTGTCCTATTCCTGTAGAAGGTTTGGACGTCATTAAGCTGTGCGCTTGTACATACTTTCGATCACTAGCCTTCAGTTCAGCAAGACACTCTTCTGGTATCTCTTGAACTTGTTCACTGGAATCTTCCTCACTGTTGAGGTACAAGTATTCTGGACCAGTTCTCCCTAACATGTTGACAGACAACTCAAGAGGTGTCGTTCCTCTAGTTGCAACATCTGCTGGATTGTTTCTTCCAGGACATTGCTTCCAGGATTCGACTGTGGTCAACTTACGGATCTCATTGACCCTGTTCTGCACAAATGGTTTCCACTCTCTGTTAAGACCTCGAATCCAGAACAATGCAACTCTGGAGTCTGTGAAACACATTGGTTGTGTCAGGGAGAGTTGAGGGGATAAACTATCCATGGTACTTGATACCAGACGAGCGAGGAGGAGTGCTGATAACAGCTCCAACCTGGGGATGGTCTGCTTCTGAAGTGGTGACACACGTGTCTTGGACACAACGAATCTTCCGTAAATCTCTGTGTCTGTTTCAATGACGAGATATACAACTGCGGCATATGCCTTGACAGAACTGTCACAGAATCCTTGCAGTTGACACGACTTCACTTCCCCATTTACTCCTCTGAAGTAACACCGTGGCAATGAGATTGGTTGGACCTCTTGGAGATCATTCACTAATGATTTCCATCTCCTCATTGTTGGTCCATCCAGAACTTGATCCCAGTCTATCTTTATCTCGCATAACTCTTGGATCAACACCTTGAAACGGATTGTGAATGGAGACAAGAAACCGAATGGATCATATAGAACCATCCAACGAGACTAACAATGTTTCGTTTTGTCGGCTCTAATTTGACTGCTTGTCTAGCCACATTACAAAGATCAAAGACAAGTTTGTCTGTAGATGCTTGCCATGTTACTCCAAGAACTTTCTGTATGTGCTCACTCGATTGAAGATCAACTTCTGCACATCCTAATATAGACTTGGCGTAGGTCTCTTCCATATCATTGTCTTGTTTGTTCAGAGCTGTGGAATCTGATTCGAGACCTTCAACTTTGTTTATCTTGTCTTGTAATCTTTGAGAGTTAGTGACAAACTTTCTCAAGTTAAATGATCCTCTCCTTAACATTTCCTTTGACTCAACATACAATTTGTATGCAGCTTCTTCATCCTCTGCTCCAAATACCACATCGTCCACATAGATTGAGTTTAAAATTTCCTTTGCTACTTGAGGGTAAGTAGTTGCATGTTTCTCAACGAATTGACTTTCAACACATGAGTCGTGATCAAACTCACTACTGGTGATGATTGCTGACTCACGTCTGTGGGACCTGATAGTACCCATCCTAACTTTGTATGCATTGCAATTGGACCATTTTGTCCACGACTTATCTTGCCAGTGGTGAGCTCCCAGTAATAATCGGAACCAATCAACATATCTACTTCCAGTGGTGTTTCACCATTGGAGTCGTCAGCCAATTCAAGTTGTGAAAGATGGCTATACATTTCAGCACAGACAGAGATTGGTTGAGCAATCAATGGGTCACAAATGTGAGCCACAGTGTAAAGTAGCAGTTTCTTATCTGGACCATGTCTCAATTTGATTCTTACATCCACTACTTCACAACACTGAGAGTCTGCTCTCTTTGAGCCAAATGCAGCAATACGTAATTGGTGTTCACCATCTGATTTGAGTTGTAGAGCATCTTTTGCTCGTTTGGTGATATACGAATGCTGACTACCACTGTCAAGAACAATGCGTACTTTGTTAGTGAGCTCTGGTTTCTGAGGGTTGTAAATGTCAGCCAATGCTGTTTGCAGTAAAACAGGTTTGTTGGCTTCAGTGTACAGATTGGTCGTTGGTTGAGCCTCAAAGGCTACAGCATGTGGATTGAGACCTTGTTGAGGATTGGTTGTGCTCAATTCCTCACGATTTCTCGATGAAGGAGCATTGATCGTACTTGAACCCGATGTATTAGGTGTTGACGGTGGCACTACTTGACCACTTCTACAGATGCATGGTACTGTGATGGCGACCATTACAGATTGAACATTTGTTGGGTGAACGACAGGTACGACTAATGTGTCCTTTCCTTAAACAAATGAAACAACGACCATTCCTCTTCAAAATCTGTTTTCTTTCATCAATTTGTGTCACAACCCTGCAATTGTTAGACGAATGATTCTGCTGACAATAACAGCAAGAAGGAGTGGTAGGTTGGGATGTTCCGGAAACTAATGTGGCAGTTGAAGGGGTTTTCTCTGTTGGCCGTGTCTGGTGTGATTGGCTAGGAACAACTTGTTCTCTTGCCTCAATTTCCTGTTGTATTACTTCCAACAAGGAATCCAATTTCCAATCCTTATCAGCAATTTCTCGGCTGACAATAAGTCGCATTTCCGTGGGCAACTTTTGCAACAACACTGGAGACAGAAGACTGCCATAAGTTTCTGAAGCAACACCAAGTGATTTCAGACTCCAAATGTGAGATTCAATGGTGTCATAAAGACGACGCAATGCCTTGGTATTGTGAGAAGTCACAGGTTCTACATTGAGTAGAATGTCCATGTGTTTACTGATAATCTGCTGCTTGCTCCCAAACCTCCTCTTGAGGATTGAAATTGCTTCAGAGTAATTTGCAGCCGGTCATGGCAAGACCTTAGATGGCATCTCATGCTGTACGTTCAAGTAGAGAACTCAAATAATTGAATTTATCAATGTCAGACAGCTCCTCGTTCTTATGGATTGCTGATTCATACGACTCCCAGAATGTCATCCACCTTGTGATGTCGCCGTTGAACGATCGTAAATTCAACTTTGGGAGTTTCACACGTGTGGAGGACTCACGACGAGAACTAGTCAGTGAGGGGTCAGATTCAACTGTCGATTTAATAGTGGAACTCAGGGGCACTGGCACATCAGTTGCAGTTGCGGCCGCTGTTACTTTCTCAATGTTGATCAAGGCTGCAAAGATGCATTCTTTGAAACCGTCAGCTTAAACAATTTCGTCACCCAATGCCGTTTCGTCTTCTATTAGCTCTGCTATCTCATTGTCCAACTTAGCAAGGGTTTGCAACTTTTCGTTCAAGCTCATTTTTAGCAGTGACAACTTTGCTGTATCTGGCACTTCTGCTGATTGTGCCTTTTCCACGTCACCAATAATTCGAGTGGCAGAAGCTCTATGCCCAGCTCGAATTCTCTTCCTTTTTGCTAATGTTTCAGCATCAGTCATCTTAGAAATTGAGTCTCAGAGTCAGTCAAGTTTCAGTCAGTCTTCTTTAGCTGGAATCGCGGTTCGTGTAGCCGATCCAGTATCTGAGTATGTGCATCCGGTATCCGGTCACTATCTCATCCGATCCGGCTCGAAGGACCATGTAATAAATTCGAAGTCAGTCTACTGATACTGCGATCTACAGCTATCCGCAAGACGTAGCTCGTTCAAGCATGTCAGTCAAAGTTTTGAACTTGAATGCTTGAACGAGCTACGTCTTGCGGATAGCTGTAGATCGCAGTATCAGTAGACCGACTTCGAATTTATTACAACTCGTTTGATAGCTCTCTCTACATGGATTCTTATAGATGCTATTCTTACCAGTTCCCTCTCAGTGAGGTGTTCTTGATACTTCATTGGAGGGATGTTAAAGGGTCACACCTCTAGGAGCCAGTAAATCTGCTATGGTGAACCCTTTGTCTGCCATTACAGAATCTCCAGCTTTCTGTAAAGTAAGTTCACAATCAGACACACTTCCACTGTACAAGTTTGACACAAAACTGATGGCTCCTGAAGGTGTGATTCCAACAAGCACTTTCAGTGTGTTGTGGTTCTTGTAAGAACTAAATGTCTGCTGTTGGGCTGTTGGGCTGGAGGGCTGCTCAATAAAGATTTCTGTAGCATCAAGTACTACACAAGTAGCTGGGTAATCATTGAAAGAAGCAGGCATGTTGGAATGTACGTGCTCTCTACTTGGCCATATACTTACTTCCTTGAATTTGGAGAGCATGAGATTTATCCAGGTAATGCATATTCGCGATACACTTGATTGTGAAATCCCAAAACGAAATGCCACATCTTCCTCAAGTAGACCCAATTGTAGTCGACAAAGGACAATCAATCATACATAATATGTACATGTGCATCTTACGCATCCAAATTTTTAGATTCTGGTGCGCCAGTTCCTCAAGCCGTAACTGCGGCGGATTCCACGGTTAAAGTTCAGGGTAGACTCAAACGGCATTTGCCTTTCTGGAAGTATCACTTAAAAGCACCTCAAGCCATTTTAGATGTCATTGAGCATGGTTATCGTCTGCCGTTTATTGTTTGGCCTCCGCCTGTTTTTCGCTTTAACCACAAGTCTGCTTTGTCTTCGGCTAGTTTTGTGGAATCTCAGATCAATGAGCTACTGCAAGCTGAGTGCATTTTGGAAAGTGCTGTTTGCCCATTAGTATGTAGTCCACTTCAGGTGGTGAATAATAGCCCTACCAAGAGTAGGTTGGTCATTGATTTGAGATATGTAAACCAATTTCTTCTGCAGCAGAAGTTTAAGTACGAAGGCCTCGAGCTGATTCCTAGTATGTTTCAACAAGGTGATTTTTTCATAACCTTCGACCTTAAATCAGGTTACCACCATGTAGATATTCATCAGGATTGCTGGCCTTATCTTGGTTTCTCTTGGAAGTCGGGATATTTTCGGAAGTTCTACGTGTTTCGAGTTTTGCCATTTGGCCTTGCTACTGCCTGCTACCTTTTCACTAAGCTGTTGCGACCTCTAGTAACCTTTTGGAGGAGTAAAGGTATCAAAGCCTTAATTTTCATTGACGACGGTCTCTCTGGTGCAAACAGTGAGGAGACGTGTACCCGTAATAGTGCGCAAGTGAAATCTGACCTTGAGAGCGCTGGCTTGGTGGTTAATGTGAAGAAATCTCATTTTACACCACAGCAAATTGGCACGTGGCTAGGTTTCATTTTAGACTTCCTAAATGGCTGTTTTCGGGTGCCTGACGAGAAAGTTACTAAGCTTCGGGCATGCATTTCCAATGCTGTTCATAATCAGCCGGTCACTATCCGTTTTTTAGCAAGTATTGTGGGTCAGATATTATCTATGAGGCTGGCGGTGGGTCCTGTCGCTAGGCTTAGGACCAGGGCACTCTACACTGTGATCAATTGTCGGACGAAGTGGTCCGAGGTGGTGTTGGTCTCGGGAGACGCTTTGGATGAACTGCAATTCTGGAGCGATAACATTGATTCTCTTAATCATGGCCCAATTTGGTTTTCATCTGGTGCTACACGTGTGGTCTACTCTGATGCTTCCGATTCAGGTTATGGTGGTTACGTTGTCGAGTTGGGGAAAGAAGTGGCCAGTGGACAGTGGCCAGCCCATCAAGCGGTGCTTAGCTCGACGTGGAGGGAGCTGAAAGCTGTCGACATGGTACCACGCTCTTTCGCTGCCAAATTGGCTGGCCATTCAATCAAGTGGTTTTCAGATAACCAGAATGTGGTGCGTATAATAAAGTTTGGTAGCAAGAGACCACATCTTCAGGATGGTGCCATGAGCATTTTCGAGTTATGTCTCCAGCATTCCATCAAGCTCGAAGTTGAGTGGATCCCTCGCAGTGGGAACGAGAGAGCAGATTATTTGAGTCGTATTGTGGACCATGACGATTGGTCTATCCACCCGTTACTGTTTGAGCATCTTGACTCGAAGTTTGGGCCCCACAGTGTGGACTGTTTTGCTTCTAGCCATAACGCTCGGGTGTTGCGTTTCCACTCGAAGTTCTGGTCACCTGGTGCTGCCGTGGTCGATACATTTACCTCCAACTGGGCAGGTGAACACTGTTGGTGGTTTCCCCCTCTCTACTTGGTTGCCAGGTTGCTTCGCCATGCTGAGGCTTGTCGAGCCAGGGGTACGCTTGTTACCATCCTTTGGAGATCAGCTCCATACTGGCCTCTTTTGTGCCCGGATGGCGTCACTCTTGCATCTTTTATTCACAGTTGGTGTATGTTTAAATACTTTCCTGGTGCTTTCTTACCTGGCTTAGGTGGTCAGAGCATTGCTCAGGCCTTGTCGGAAGACTCGGTCATTCTTGTATGTGGAATTAACTTTGGTGCTCCCCCAAGACAATTGGACGCCGGTTATACTATTACTTGATTTTTGTTACTGTGCTGTCCTGGGACGGCTTATATTTTAATCAGATCATTTCTCTGCTTGCTTGCTGTTCTAGTTAAAAAAAAAAAGAAAAGTTTTGGGCTCAAGTGCTGTTTTCTGCTCTTTTTGTGCACCCCGCTTTAGCGATTTGCTATGCAATCGGCTTTTATGCTGTTGTTACGACCTCGGTGGTCTTTTATGTAATTGCGACCTCGGTGGTCATTTATGATGCGACCTCGGTGGCCATGATGCGGCCTCGGTGGCCGTTTAAGATACGACCTCGGTGGCCGTTTAGGATGCGACCTCGGTGGTCACTGCAACCTCGGTGGTAAGTAGGTTTCTTGACTTATGAGTGGTTTCCATAGGCTGAGCATACGCCACTTTGGTAGCCAAAGTTTGGCGACCTTGTTCACGGGGCGCGGTGGCTTGCTCTCAGTCTATAGTGACCTTGGTTCAGGGTCCAGTTGTGGCTAGAGATGTGCTCCTACCTCCTAGGGTTTTATCATACGTTCATATACTATTAGTATATAGCTCCGTGCATGCTTGCATGCCAGCAAGATGCATGGTCTTTTTCTTACCATTCTTGCACGTTTTGCTCAACTACAGACGTTCTCAGCAAAGGTGTCTGGGCAGACATTAAAGAGCTGGAGGACCCAAGCCTGGTGGAGCTGGCGAAGACACTACCTATGGTGGCCTTCAGGAGCAGAGCACCCAGCACTGTGAAGAAATACAGTGGAGCATTCAGCCGCTGGAAGACTTGGGCTTCTTCAAAGCCGAGCGTATCAGTGCTACCTGCAAAGCCTCTCCATGTGGCTCTGTACCTTAATTTCCTGTTACAGAAGAGCCCGTCTGCTGCACCTGTCACTGAAGCAGTGAGCGCACTGTCCTGGGTGCACAAGATGGCCATGCAAGAGGACGTTACCTCACACCAGCTAGTGCAGCAAGTGATGGAGGGAGCCAAGCGGATCCTGGCTCGCCCTAGCACAAAGAAGGAGCCAATCACCGCTGACATCCTGGCCCGGTTGGTGGACCAGTTTGGGGGCTCGGATGCCTCCCTGAGTGACATTCGCACCTTGTCACTGTGCCTATTGGGCTATGCCTGTTTTTTCAGGTTCGACGAGCTGTCCAATCTAAAAGAGTCCGACGTCCACACCTATGCCGAGCATGCAGAGGTATTTGTGGAAGCCAGCAAGACAGACCAGCTCCGGGATGGGGCTTGGGTCCCTATCGCCAGGACCAAGACCAAGCTCTGCCCCGTGGGTATGTTAGAGCGCTATATGGCCATGGCCTCTATCACTGGGGACCCAGACAAGCTCTTGTTCAGGGGGATATCGACCTCCAAGAATGGGTCTTGGCTTAGGAAGAGCGGCGGCCTCAGTTACTCACGTGTCCGAGAGTTGGTGCTCGCCAAGCTGGCCGCGATCGGCCTGGACCGGAAGAGATTCGGCCTTCACAGCCTCCGGGCAGGAGGGGCTTCGGCAGCAGCCAATGCGGGTGTCCCAGACAGGCTCTTTAAGCGGCATGGCAGATGGCAGAGTGAGAATGCCAAGGACGGCTACGTCAAGGACGACCTGGCTGTACGCCTCACAGTTTCGCAAAAACTTGGTCTTTGACCATTCTGTACTGTTGGCCAGATGGCCTTTGTTAATTCTCATAGCATTGCTAATTTTAGTTCCAATTATCCTTTCCCAGGCATTATTAGGCTGGCCTAGCTAAGTCCGCTAGCTTGGTCTCAACCAGACTACACCTTCTTTGAGTTCTCAGTGCTGGCCATACCCATGCTGTGCATATGTAGTCAATGCATGCGGGTTTAGGTGAGAGATGTATTTTCTTTCGTTTGAGCGTAGTGAATTAGACAGAAAATAAGCTCTCATTGGTATGGTTGCATGCTTGCCACGTGGGGGTGCGGTACGCAGCGCGGGCTTGGTTACTGTGGAATGCAATTTGTCATGTTGCTTACATGGCTGGCGGGCAGCTGATTGGTCAGCTGGGTGATATAAAAGTGGTTTAGCGGTAAACAAGCCCATTCTCAGCGCCACTCAACGGCAAAGCTGTGTTTTTCTTTGCCTGGATCCGGTAAGTGTAAGCGGCTACTGTGACCAGCCGCTTGCTGGGGTTTTCAGATTTGTGTTGCTACCCTGTTGTTATATTGTTGTTGTCCTTTTTTTTACCTTCACACACACTCATGATCGCCAACTGTGAGCTCTACGGTCAAGCGGACCGTATGTGGATGTCCGAACTCCTCATGGGTGTAGGACGCTTGTCTCAGGCCGCACAGGGCTGCCGGCATAGCCCCTATCATGGACGTACCTTTCATGCCCCTTCAGCACCGGGATGCTGCATATGTGCTTCTAGCACCTACACCTGGGACCCCAGTCCCACACTCATAGACTGTGTCGTTTATTTCTGTTTGGGTTTTTTGCCCCCAGTTCTAATTTTTTCCCACCAATGTATGGGTTTTTTTTGTAGGCCTGGGGTTTTTTCCCCTGGATGCATCGACCGGGATGCATCCTAAATTCACGCTGTGTGGTGTGTTCTTCAGAGACTTCATCATCATTAAAGTCATTTTTTTTGTAACTCCTGTAGCACCTTCCTGCTTATATTTTGTGCACCTTGTGTCCTTCACTGTTCTACTCATTAAAGCTTTGCCGCCTCAGTGCTGGCCATTTCATTCCAGTGCTGGCCATACCCATGCTGTGCATATGTAGTCAATGCATGCGGGTTTAGGTGAGAGATGCATGTATACTTCAGCCTGCATATGTGATATGAATATAAAAATTTATTGCAAACATGTCACCTGCACGCAAACATGCACTTATTATGGCAGCTCAGTAGAGTGTACACCCTCATGCACATGCAGTCAAGCCTATATAATTATATCAGACCGTCAGGCTCTTAATCATGATCAGCAATTTCATGCCTTAAATTGCATACACACAAATACATCTAACCTTGTACATTCCTTATCCTAGGTAGCCACACTCTTTCCAAGTATGCCTCTCGATCTGCCCCGCTCAAAGTTCCTTTCTTGATAGGTCCAGTCTCTGAGCGGCCAGGTTTACTGACTGTAACATGAGGATATAGTTCGCAGAACCTCACAGTTAGCAGTTTGGCAGTGGAGAAGGTGCAATTGAGGTCTGCCTTTGTTTCAGCTTCTTCTAGTAGTTCAAACAAAACTTTGTAGGTCGGCTCAGACATCTACAGTCAGAAATATACCACATAACAGGACCATTCTTAGCAACACTTGAAACCTAACTAAATTCAGTTAGTGGCCATATCCAGATATCCAGAAAGAACTTCAGTTCTTAATTTGTGTATTATATGATAGCTGGGACTACCCCATATTATTATTATTATTATTATTATTATTATTAAACACACCACAATAGGTGCAGAGGTAAATAAGTAGTACATACAGACACATATAATTATATATAGTAATAATGAAAAGAGTTAGATTTAATTAAGCAGTACACATATATATGATCTCACTCTCAAGGTGTGTGTTCAGGGAAGAGTTGATTCTAGCATCCCGAATGAAATTAGCACAAAGCACATGAGCAGATTGGTGTGTCTTCTTGTGAAGATGTCCAGTCAGATTGTTGACTCCAAAAGAAGTGTAAATGAGAGAATAGCTCTGAGAAAAGATATCAGATAGCATAGTAGAAGAGGAGTGACGAACAGCAGAAAGAACAAGAGTACGAGAACGACGTAGAACAACATCACGGATGCTGGGAAGGCCACTGATCAAATGCAGGATAGTGGTACGACATCTACCTGGTAGGTTCCAGATCTTACGAAGTATGTTATTGTAGCAGACTTCTAATGATCGAAGCTCACTAGAGGCAACAGACCACAAGGATGAACCATATAAAGACATATATATGCATGCATGTAGCGTTTCAGCTGCATCTGCTTCAGCTGTAGCGTTTCAGCTGCATCTGCCTCTTATGCAGTATATGGACTTTTCCTACAGGTATCTCATCAGATTTCTCACCTTTGACAAGTGTTGCAACAGAAAACACCTGGATAGTCTTATAACTTTTACTCTTTAGCTTCAGAAAGTGTGACAGGGAGGGTTTCCCGCAACCAAACTCTTCGTTTCACTGAACACACGGAGCTCCGTCAGATCTAGCCTCGTCCCCAGTCCCCAGGCCCAAGAGGGCCTGGTACACACTGTTTGCGCATGCGCGTAATTATTGCCGAAAATCCGTGTGGTTTTGTAATCTTTTGTGGGTGTGTCCATTCGTGACGTAGACATACGGACACTAAAACAAGTTTTAGACTCTTTTAGAGGCCATTTATAGACCCTTTCTGACCTAAAAAATGTTTGAAACAGAATCTAGTATTACCTGGTCAGTTTATAATACTTAAAGCCAACAGCTGAATTGACTGTATCGATAAATGAGTGTCCTGGCTCTGGAAAAATCACAGAAACTCGCTCAACGATAAATATAGGTAGAAATTTATTAGCTAATCTTCTCTGAACTATACTAAAGCCAATTCAGCTCCAGATAGAATCACTACTGCTATCAATCAATCTTCTCAATACTTTCACGATGTAATCGAATAATGACGTCAAAATATACGGACGTTACACGATAGTATGCAAAATTATCAGAAATTGGATAATTATGCGCATGCGCAAACAGTGTGTACCAGGCCCTCTCTTTTGGGCCTGGGAACGAGGACGAGGCTACGTCAGATCCGGAGGAGCTGCGCTGGCCGGGCCGCCGCAGAGGAGGTACGACACGAGTGCGCCTTTGCTGAGCTGACAAGTCCGTTAATTACATTCCGATCATGTGACCTCAATACTTTACAATGAGAATTGATCACGTGCACCTCGTTTGCCAGCTCAGCAAAGGCGCACTCGTGTCGTACCTCCTCTGGGGCCGCCGCAAATCTAAAGGTGATCACGTGCTCACTTTTGAATTTGCTGACTCAGCATTTTTGTCTTCGAGCGGCAATTTCTCGGATACCACAAGAAGCAAATCAGCGTTTGAAGGTACGTTTCTTTAATCATCAACCTAAGCTAAATAGTGCATATGTCAGTTGTCCGAAAATCGAAGGTTGATTTTATAGTAGTCTCGCGTGCCAGACCCCCAACGGAATTTTCCGTTGGGGGTCTGGCCAGCACGCGAGACTACCTAACTAGCAGAGGAGGTACGACACGAGTGCGCCTTTGCTGAGCTGGCAAGTCTGTTAATTACATTCCAATCACGTGACCACAATACTTCCCAATGAGAGATTATCACGTGCACCCCATTTGCCAGCTCAGCAAAGGCGCACTCGTGTCGTACCTCCTCTGCCTAACTAGTATATGTCACTTCAAAATACTTCCGGTTTTGAAGACGTTGATTGCACCCGCCCCAAGTTAATCGAGGGGCTTGCTCACATGTGCTGAACTGTTAACACAGTTTGCATGTGAAGATGTCGTTTGTTGGTGTCTTCTATATGTCGTTTGCTTTTGTACTAACTAAACAAACTAGTACAGTATTTGCAAGGTCTAGTACTTCCCTTCCAGGAAATGATTGTGGTTCTGCAGGTAGATGGGAAGTGCCCCTGGCTCCGAAAGAACATGATGGTGAAAAGCTAGACCTGGTTCAAGTACAAGCTATTATCAGGTTACCACTGGAATTGGTGCATGTTAGATTATATAAGAGATGCATTTTTTTATTGTATTGGTGGAGCAATTCATTCAGAGAATCTGATATATTGTATGATTCAGTCTGTGCATGTGGGAAGCTAGAAAATTATTTGGTTTAACTTGATAACAGAAGAGATAAGACAGTCTTCAGTGTCATGCTGAACTGGTGCACGTATGCATGATCTATTCAAATTATACTTTACCCACGTGGTCACATGCACAGATGTGATTGTATCAAAGTGCCAGCTCAGCACTAGTCTTCTCTCTAGACCTCTCCTCTTTCGCCAGCAAAAGAGAGGTTTAGGAACGAGACTAGCACAGTGCAATACACGGTTTCATATGATAATAATATGTATAGGATGTTAAATGTTAAAAAGATCACGTGTGGAAAAATATGCAAGCTCAACAGGACCACTATACAATGTGATGTTACAGGTGACCATTCAGCTACCTAAACTCATTATGAGGCTAGCTCTGTTTCAGGTAAAGGAACAGGGAAGCCAACTCTTAGGACCGAATGTTCTCCCCTTGTTACTGTTCTTTGTGGAAGATTGACTCTTTGTCGGATAAAATTGCCACTGGTGGGGCCTGATTAGCAATCTCAAAAACAGTCAGCTAGCCATCATATTATTGTAGTGCCTGTCAACTGTAGTCCACTGAGCACATTTATACGACAATTTTACCACGAATAACATAATTATATGTAGTGTTACAGTAGCTTTATGATTGTAAAATAAGGTAGAGCCTTTGAATCACTGGTACCATCATGAACGATTAGTATAAGTTAGCTAGGTTGAGGTACTCATTGACAAAGGGACACCTGATACTAATATATGACTTGTGTGGTTATTTTCTTTAGACATGGTGATCGTACTCCATGGACAGGAGATTATTGTTGGCCTGGTGATAGTTCGCTGTGGAATTGCTACCTCACTAATGGAGAGATACCAATGAATTCAGATGGAGAGTATGGCAAAGTTGTACCAAGGCTATATCGAAAAGGTGATCATGGATCAGATTATGATAATAACCTTCAGCATGTATGCTATACTTATAGCGAATATAGTTATATTACACTGATATAGTAGTAATAATAGGTATGGATGGACAGATAATAGTTTTTATCGTAACTAAAGACTTGTGATAATTTATGTTTACAGTATTTGGAATTGGAAGAGAACCACTTGATGGTAACTGCTCTGTTGGACAGTTGACCACAATTGGGTTTGTTCAACAACTTTCAAATGGAAAAGTGATGAAGAAAGCATATGTTGACAGTGGATTTTTAAGTGAGAAACTGGACAAGCAAGAAATGTTCATCAGAAGTGACAGTAAGTCATTTTGTGGTTTCACTTTCTTTTCTGATTTAAATTGCTTTAACTATGGCAAATAATATTGACAGCTATAGCTAGTTGAAATAATTTCCTGGAAAGAATTCATTTACGGGTCAAATATTAATACACTAGTCCTGCTTGCATGGAAATGTCATAGTTTTGGCACTATATAGCATATTTTTTGAGCACACTCAATAGTAAGAGCTATGTGTTTAATAGCTAGTACCACAATTATAGCCAGAAATATGTATGGTTGTTAACTTGGTGTTCCTACTAAAATTACAGTGGGAAATTTGGTATGGTGTAAATTTTCTAACATACAAAGACTTCTGCATTGTACAATACATGTAGGCGCTCCATGTGCTTAGCCTTGTTCCCAGGCCTTCTGTGTGCTGCTATTATTGAATTTAATTATTGAGGAACAGCAGCAGGCAGAGGGCCTAGGGACAAGGCTTAGTTGTGCGTATGAAATTAAAGATCATGAATTTTTTCTTGTGTGCAAAATTTTGTACCCACAAAGTGTTTCTGCTATTGTGTATTTCATGCAGCACTCAGAAGTGTTTACAATGACTGTTGCACGCTTTGTAAAGTTAGCTATCCCTGCATGTGTTTGGAATGATCAAAATGTGTAGTCATTGCAAGATATAACATAATTATAGTATACAATAAATTCATGTTTTGTGATTTGTGTTTTGCTATTACAGATGTTCCAAGAACACTTCAAGTAAGTACAGTCAGTGTTAAATACTTCCTCAATTAGGTGACTTTATGTCTTAATCTAGTCAGCACAAAGTTTAGTACTTGGTATGTACCCTCCGCAAGAAGATATCGACACTGAAGTACTTTCAGTCCATACACTTGATGTTGAGTATGACTATATGACTGCCAACCCAGTGTAAGTGAAATCTTACTTGGTAAAGCTAACTATTGTGATGATTGTGCTTGTTCGATGTAGCCTCTGTCCAAAGTATGGAAACTATTCTGCCGATTTTCTCAACAGTACTGTACGGAAGAGGCACTCTAATACAACCAAGTCTCTTCTGGATGATATTAAATTGGCCACTAACTTCTCTGTTGATGAAAGTGATTTAGACCACTTTGCAGACTGCCTCAGAACACACTATTGTCATAGTCTGGAATGGCCTAAAGGCATGACAGATGATTTATATGATAGAACATGGACTGAGTTGGCTTGGCAATTTTATAATTCCTTCAAGTACCCATCTATTTCAGAGAATGCGCAAGTTGGCATTGGATTTTTACTAAAAGAATTATGGCAAGTAAGATTGGTTCTCACTATCATGTGTTTATGATTGTTTCTTGCTTGTGTAAAATGTGTTTAGTGTATAGTATTAAAGTTTTGTCTATGTGTATGTATAGAATATGAATTTAATGGTTTCTGGAAAGACCAGCCAGAAGTTCTTGCTCTACTCTGGCCATGATACCACCTGTGAGTTAACTATAAATTATAGTAGTGTGTAACGTGATTTTTAAGCCGAATGTACACTTTCTTCATAGTGATTCCTCTTCTGGTGTCTCTTCAAGTTGATGATGGTATTTGGCCTTCTTATGCCTCAGTGATTCTTCTTGAACTCTATAGCAGTACTACATTGGAGAGCCAAGGCAGTCATAAGTATTATGTGAGGATGATATACAATGGAAAGGTTCTACAACTTCCTTTTTGTGGCTCTAAAACTGATCTGTGTGATTTTGAGTTTTTTTCAAAGTATGTGGAAACCGTGGTTCCTATTGATGCAACTAAACTGTGTGGCCAGTCTAGCAAGAATAAATGGAAGTGGTACTCATAAAATACTATACATAATTATATACACACACTTTTAACAATATTGAAACTGTGCTTCAACAGTGCTAAGTTCTATCTATGATTAAGACTAGAATGCATTGCATCATTGTTCCACACTATACTATGAATAGCTTTCATATTTTGTACTGCTGAAGTCAATACTTAACTTTAAAATCTTATGACATGTATGTAATTGGCCTTCTGCTTCCACAATAATAATCCCTTATGCTGAGGTGCTCAATAACTAGTCCAGCTAAGTAGCAAAGATTTATATGTGCATGGCTTATTAGGTATCATGATGCATGGATGGAAAACTCTCTTATTAGCAAGAGTTGAGATTAGTGGTGTCAAAGCTACTGGGTGGTATTGATGTGCAATGAATAAAATTATTTATAAAAGTGGGCGGATCTCTGTTTGAGCTTTAGTAGGTGTGTCTGGCTAAGATGGCTACTAGTTCAAGTTCAACTCTGCTCTCTTCTTTGGTCCAAACACGTTCTCTTGAACTAGTGCTTGCTCCTATAGCATCTCAGGTTAGCCATCTGAACTCAGAATTGTGTCAAGCAGTAGTTATTTGTTGTTTTTTTTTCTTTTACACAAATGCAAAGGTATCATTTTTGGCTACTCTGTCAGAGAACAATGGAATCACTGCCTACCCTGATCTTATGCCTTCTGCACACTCTCTAGTAGAGTCTGTCCAGAATTTGACTAATGTTGCTCAAAAGACATTGAGGAGTATTGATCAAGTAAGATTAGTCTCAAATAGTATTATGTGGATCATGTTAGTTCAAAGGATTTTTTGTATACTTTTGTTCAGCAAATGCAGTCTGACCTACCTGTGTTATGTGACTTCACTTTGAAAGCTAGTAGACAAGTGTTAGAAGCTGCTCGTGGTCTTTGTGAAAATAGGGATTCAACATTTGTCCAATCCTTGCTTGTCACAGCAGCACACAATGTACTCGAAGGAACAATGAAGGTATTGTGATAACTCATGTCATAATCTACATGCAATGTAAGTTATTTCACTCTTGTGCAATAACTGTAGTTATCAAAATCCACCAAATTTTTCTGCTATATGACTGTTTTGTGGCCCGTAGAGAGCAGTGTGCTAGCAGCTATTGTCACGTATAGACTAATAAAATTCACTTCTATCGTAAACAAACAAGTTTGAAAGTGAAAACCCTCCAAAACCAGAAGAGCCCTATAGATTGGAAGCATGGTTCTAGTCTAGGTTGCATTTAGCAACTATAGATCTGTAGCTGTAGAGTCGCTGAGCAGGCTAGTGAAATTAGATGGAGCCTTCTCTGTTCAACAGAAGGAATATGGCATTGTACAATGTCAGGTATAATTATTATACAAGCCTATTATGTGCACTAACTGCAACAAAAAATGCACTCTTGGCATTTTGATTAAGTTATTCTATGAAATCACAATGTGTTTACACACACACACACACACACACACACACACACACACACACACACATGTATTTGCAGATTCTTCTAGTATGGGATGCCTCTGAAGTGCAAAAGATAGTCAATACTATTGATTGGGTGTTAGACAGATTGGGATTAGTGCAGGGTGCTAAATCTATGAGAGGACTTGTTGTCTGTTATGGGGTAATTAGTATGATGTACAATAATTCGTTTGTCTCTATGACAGATTGTTGTTGCTGCAGGGTCTTTCAGAGTCATTGACGCAACTCTTGAACCTTGTGGACAAGAGACAGAAGGTAACGCAATAGAGATGATTAACCTGAATGCAGTCTGACGTTTGTGTTGTGTAGGAGCTGACAAATCCTTATCGAAAACAAAGACTGCTTGCTTCTTTGGACAAACTAAAGAAATGCCTACCAAGTTTCACAGCTTCAATGAAGAATTATGTGAAGAATCCCTCCAGTACACCAGCAAAGGCAAGCCTTGCTATTAGGTGGTTCTGTCCATGTACATTCATATATAATGTACCTGTTATAATTGTTGGCAGCTAATCATGTCCATAGCATCTTCATCTTAGCTCTTGCACTGTTTGTCTGTTGTTCTGTAGGAATCAAAGGATTCTCTAGCAGATACAATGTCATCTGCTCTCAGAGATATGATTCAAGCTGTGAAAACATTTGAAGATGATCAATCCAAGGCTACTGAAAACATGGCAGGAAATATTTTACAAATCCAGCAAAAGTTGGCTAGTAGTGAAAGATATTTTATTGGTCCTGAGTTGGATGAACACATTGATGCAATCATACAAAACTCAGAGGCAGTGGCTCATGTGAGTCGTGATCAATACAGAGGACCTATATCCAAAACATGTGGAGAAGTTAGTAAATGTAAATATTGCTTTAAGTATTATTAATAATCAGTGTGTTTGTTATTAAAGGTTGTGCACTTACGCAAGGAGCTTGGTAATGAGCTTGAAGCTATTTATGCCCAACCTAAATCTGAAGACTTAAAGTCTGCCTTTGATGAAACAGCTAAACATCTCTGTAATAAGCTGCTAGAATTAGATCGGTGGGTAGCTGATGCAGTTGTGGATCAAGTGACAGACACATTTGTGGAGACTTCAGCTCCTATAACATCTCTTGTTAAAGTAGCTCATACTGCACCTGTCAATTTCACCACTGCTCATGCAGCTAGTCCTCGAGTAAGCAGATTTTGCCATATTATTATTGTTATTATTATTATTGTTGTTATTATGTAATGAATTTTTCCAGTCTGATTCGGTGGATCAAGATGCTCTTACGAAACATGTGGAATTGTTCAGAAGGCACTCACGTAGGCTGAGTGAGGTTGCAGCTTATGCAGCTCAAAGCTCAACTGATGTGAAACGTAAGCATATCTTAGCCTTTTGGGTGGAGGCTAGTACCCAGCAAAGGCAAGACTTTATGATCAGTGTAGCCAGCTCAAATGCATTTAGTGTTTGCTAAATATTATACTAAAAATGGATCAGAGGGTGCTATGTGCAATAGCGTAACAAATTAGTGGCTGCACAATTCACTCATCAATGTGAAGTGAAAACACCAATCATCATATCCATTTGAACCCTAAAAGGGAAGGATCTAGGAAGTGAGGTTTTCTTGGGTTATATATATCTGCTGTTGTACAAAATACTTGTGGGTCTATTATGGTATGTAATGAATAACATTACTAGGCTATCTAACGACATTCTTCAGGTGTTCAAACTATCAAGGTTTTAGCCAGTGATGTTGATAAACTCACTCCAAGGGTTGTTTCTGCTGCTGTGAACGTAAACAAGAACCCAAGAAACAAAGCACTGAAGGAAGAGCTTGACTCTCTTAAGCATGAGTGGGGAGACAAGGTGCAGCAATTAACTGGAGCTATAGATGACATTATTGACCCCGAAGATTTCATGGCAATTTCTGGTAAGTTGTTTACTTCACTTTCAGGTTGAACTTCTTTAACTAGAAATGATTGTTTTGTCAAATATAGTGGAGAATATTCGGCAGGACATGGAAAAGTGTCGTATTGCCATTCAAAATTCTCGTTGGTTGGAACTTAGTAGTATTGTTCAAGGTGTTGCTGCTAAAGCACAAAGAGTAATGGAGGTTGGAAAGTCTGCTGTTCAAAATGCTTCGGATCCTACTTACAAGACCACTCTTTCCTTAGCTGTAAATCGTTTAGAAAAAGGTATTTAGCATGCATGTTATTTGTAATGTGTGCTCATGAATGGGCATGCATTTATTACAAAGCTGAGACTATTTTTGTTCCATTCTAGTGCACTACTTAGAACACACTTTGCCAGGGAAAATGTGCTTTGAAGTATTAGTATACTTTTGTCACTGACAAAAGACCAAACAGATTTAAAAAAAAAAGATCCTTGAAGTATGTTTCACTAAACACTATAGCTAGAAAACTTTCTAGGTAGGCGGACACTGCTAAAGTATGGAATATCCATTTATTGCAGACTTTTTCATGCTTTACTACTTTTAGCTCAACTGCATGATTGGTTGAACGTCATCTGACCAGAAATATTATTTATGGGCATAGTTTCACTAAAGGGGAGTGGCATACCTTGAGAAGCTAAATCTAGCCTTGTTTCACATTACATTCAGCAGCACTGTTTATTCCTTTATCTTTACTGAGATGCATTCCAATCATGTGACCACAATACATTTGCAATGAGAGTTGATCAAATGCACATATGTGTATTTCAGTTGTTGCTAAAACCTTCAGTGTCACAAACTTTTGTCTAGCACGTGGCTATCAGAAGTTATCTTTTACAGCTATTCCAAGAGTTCTTATGTTGAACTATGAGCTGGTACGTAACCCATCAAGCTCCAGTTCCCATGAGCAATTTGTTGCTTCACTGAAAGAGGTCCTTGAAAGCATACAGGACATTCAGGATGTGTTAAGTAGTGGAATTGATATTCCTCAACAAGATGATCAATCTGTAAATGTAACTCCTATGCTTGAGACTAGTACAAGTGCTCAGGAGAGGATGATGAGAAAGAAGCTGAGAGCACTAAATGCTCGATCACGTTATATTGGTACACTGGGGGCTAGTGTTAA
This sequence comes from Tethya wilhelma, assembly GCA_964030475.1. Taxonomy (NCBI): domain Eukaryota; kingdom Metazoa; phylum Porifera; class Demospongiae; order Tethyida; family Tethyidae; genus Tethya; species Tethya wilhelma. The sequence goes on along the minus strand of CAXIPT010000002.1, from coordinate 14,754,752 downwards.
AGGTGAAACTTCATCAAGGAACAGTAGAGTATTGGATAAGACTCACCAACAGATACAGGTGATAACTGTTTTATGTTTTCAAGGGTGAAAATGAGTGTGTGTGTGTTTATAATTATCGTAGACATCACCTCATCAAGATTCGTTTGGTGAAAGTTTCAGTAGTGTCGCAGAAACACAAACACCTAGACACGACATGAAGGACCAATCCTCACAAGTTGATTACCATCACCTCTCTACTCTTGGTGAGTTACATAAACTTTCTTTTGCAGACAGACCAGTTGTCCATCATGGTACTGTGGATGCCACTTATGCATGCTCACCTTAAGAATATAACTGTGCTTATCTTATCACATTTAATTGATGGCTGTCTATTTGTCATTATCCTTTCAGCTACACATGGAAGTGTGACTCATCCATCTGAAATGGTTGGAAGTCTTGAATCCAGCACCACAAGCTGGACCACACCTACTTCTCCATCCAAGGTGCAAGTGTCTGCTGCCCCTGCTTCACCTTCTTATAGATCCACTACAGCTGCAAGAGTGCTGTCTCCTGCTACAGTTGAAGGCACTGCTGATTCACCACTAAAGAAACTTGTATCAGCTGCCAAAGCTGGTGACAGGTCATATGTTTCATCACAAGCCTCAGCTTTCTCTATAAGCACAGACAAACTAACAGGGGTAGCAGAATCTGTTGCCAATACACTGCCAGTGGATAGCAAATTGGTCAAGTGAGTTGAATTTGTTTATCATTGTAGTAGTAACAGATATCACTGTGCTCTTTTGTTGGTTAAGAGTTATGAGAGTCAAGTCTGAAGAAGTAAAACGACTCACACCTCGTATTGTAGAACAAGCACAGCAAGTAGTTGCAAAGCCAGAAGAAACTAAGGCCGTTGGTGAGCTGGATGTCATTACACATCAGTGGGCAGGCCATGTTGGACAGTTAGTTGATGCCCTTCAGCAGGCTAATCAACCTTGGTCTAGGACAGCAGAGAGGCTAACAGATGCTGCTAAAACTAGTGTTGGACTACAACGTCAGGTATAAATGTGCTGAAATCAAAATGTAGCTCCCCATCAACTTTCTTGTTGCATTTAGCTTATAATAGAGCCACTATATAGTCTTGCATAGCCTGTGGAGCCATATAGGTGGAGCGAAAGGGGTCTGGTTACTCAAGACTAAAATTTAATATCATCATGTTAGCTAACCCACATAGTGGGATTTAATATAGGCTAACATTTGTAGTAAATGTATATCACATGAGAGCCTGTAGCTAATTGAGTGTTCAGTCTTGCTGTGCAGATTTTTATCACATTGTTGTTAGTCCCTATTGTCAACCCCTTCCAATCACTTGATTATAATAATTACATTTTTTCTAGATGGAGCATGTGAGCACCCAAACCCGAAGGATGGTTGACATAGCAACCATGACCATTGAAGCTGTTGAAATAGAAGAAAGCATAGGTTGCGATGTAGAGTCAGAACTTGTTGTTGATCCTGAATTACAGCAACAAACAACACATGTCAAAGTATCCATGACTGAAATAGCAAAACTAACACCAAAGCTGCTAAATGCTGCCCAAGACGTCAAGAATAAACCAAATGGAACTGAAGAAGCCGAGAAACTGGATGTCCTATCTCATGAATGGGCATCAAAGGTAAAATTGTTAGTCCAAGGATGATTGCTGATTTTCAGAGTCAGAGTCTCATATTTAATTTCAATGTAGGCGAAAGTATTGCTGAAAGGTGTAGATGATATTACCCTGGGAATAAGCAGCTCGGCTGATTCTCTACTTATCTCTGCTAAATCTGGTGATCCAGGACTGTTTGATGAGCGGACAAGAGCTATCAGACAATTTGCCTCATCACTACATACTATTGCTGAAGAATCAATTGAAGAGTAAGTTGTACTATGACGTTATGGACTATAGTTGGTGATGCTACCTGTATGTTATTAGCTGCACAGATGTAGATAAAGTACAAGTTGTGCGAGTGGCAGCTGATCATGTACAAAAGTTATGCACTCAATTGATTGACTGTGCCAATATCATTGCTCAAGAGACTGCACATGGTACAGATGAAAGAAACTCGCTATCACAAGAAAATTCTGAGTTGCTCAGAAGAAAGTGGTCCTCTCAAGTGAGTGTATAAAGAATATTTTGGTGATGGTGTTTTGTTTGTTGTGATGATACCACTACTCTTATATAACACACAGATTCATTTTCTGACAGCTCACATCGATGATCTTACAGCAGAGGTCTCAGCTCCATTAGACTATTTGGTTGAGCTTTCCCTACAGGCTAGCAAAACAAGTGGTCCAGCGAAACAACATTTGCTTGACCAATTCAACACAAAATCTACTTTTCTGACGAACCAGCTGGATATAACTGATAAATTGTTTCGTGAAGCTACTAATCATTTACAGCATAGAGAAGATGCTATTGAACAAGCTGCTACAACACTTTCTTTTATCAAGAAATTGACACCCCATGCTATTGGAGCTGCGAGATCCCTGTCAAGTAAGTATTGTAATTTTAACATGAGATAAGTGTTAATAATGATTATTGCTATGATATGCAGCTGATCCTGGTTCAGCGATGGTAGAGCATTTCAATCACCTTCGTCGACAGTGGTCATCTAAAGTTCAACTTCTACTTGCTAACCTTCGTAAAATATCAAGTGCCGATATGGAACCAGTACTAGGTAATACAACCTCTATATATCATTGATGAACTTATACGAGTGAACTTGTGTATAATATATGTATTCTTTTTTGTAGCTGCTCTTGATAAGCTGTTTCATCAGGCACATGCTACTTCATTTGGGTCTCCACAGCACAAGTCCTTTTCAACTGAAGCACTATCCGAGGATTACCCTGATGATGATGGCATAGAGTATGATGTTCGAAAGGCATTAACACCACAGTGAGTGTATTCAACTTCGAGACCCCTTCATGCACTCCGCCTTTTATCTCCATGCATGATTTATTATTTCCAAAGGAGAAAACAGAAGTATAGAGAACCTACTACTGCTGATTTGGGATTGAAGCCAGTACCTCAAAGGAAGAACAGACCTATTAGTATGACTGTTCCTCTGCCATCGTGGGTATTGATGCATTCTGATGATGACCCAATCAATTCTTCTTCACAGTCAATTGCTGTAAGTTTGTTGTCATAATAGTATTGCCACATCATGGCTGTAACATTGTATAGGTTGCTGCTCAGTCTCTTATGGATGTGACTAGTGTGTTCTTGGAGGACAACCCTATTGTGTTAGTGGCAAAAAAGATGTCAAAGCAAATGTCGCAAATGGCTCAATATGCACGTGGCCGTGGAGAGCTACAGACCAAAACCGAAATGATCAATACAGCAAAAGCCATAGCAGCCAATGCACAGGGAATAGTGAGGTTTGCAAATCTCATTAGTGAGCAGTGCACAGATGAAAAAATCAAGACTGACCTGCAAGACAGTGCAGAGATGATACCAACTCTTAGCACTCAACTGAGTATCATTGCATCTGTAAAAGCGTCCACACCTGATGATACTTCAGTGAGTATCCAAGCCAGTACAATAATATTGTCATCAATTTTTTGCTATTCTTTTTAACTACACAGGCTGATGTAATGCTTGTAAAAAATGCTCAAAACTTGATCCAAGCTGTGATCAAAACAATACAAGCTGCTGAAGCTGCGTGTATGAAGGTAACCATACAGGTTGATGCATGTAACCTATAGCTTTATTGCTATAGCTAGGTGACAATAAATAACACATGCAATTATGTCATAATAATTATTATATTCTAGGGCTTAAGAGAAATGGAAGAAGGAAGTGAAACTGCTCATCTAGCCATGAGCTGGAAACGAAAGCTGACTCATCAACGAACACTTGAGTCAATTGCTGCTCCCAGGGGTGCAAGAGGACTGAGGAAGCTAAACCGAAACCGCATTTCTACTCCTTCTGTGGTTGACATCATTAAACCAGACCCTTCAGTGATGCGTAGCCCAACAAAGCACAGTTAGCAATAAAGATATACAGACTAATAATATTACTATAATATCTATAATGTATTATAACAATTATTATCTTGTTGTTTTTTACATAATATAATATTATACCATTCCTGCTAAAAATTAATGGATGCGTACCACAATCAGATTTAATGAGTAACAGTAATTGCTGGTAAACGAAAAAAAAAAGTTTTTTTGCTGTGGATGACTATTTACTAACACCAGCACCATCAGGAGCTTGCTTTACTATACGATAAGTGATCAGGAACTCTGGGTATGCCTATAGTAGAATGAAGATCAATTGACAAACATGTATACTGTTCATGAAACATGAACAGTATAACACAACAGACTAGCTTGAACAACAGACAGCAACAGACTAGCTTGAACAGTAACTCAACAGACTAGCTTGAGTGCATGGAACAACTACTTGTAGTGCTCAAGTTATTTAGCCACTGGTCTGACCTGTTCTCCTCTGTAGACAACATATTCAGGGTAATCCAAACCCCCATCACTGGGACGACCAATAACAGAATGATGTCCAGGCGGAGCATGGGCTATCCTAATAGCACTGTATTGTTCAACAGGCTTACCCAGAGTAACTCGACACAGCAATAGCTGTCTAAAAATACAACAAAAACTTTGTGATAGAAGCCGGCATTAACATTATTACAATAGAATCACCTGTTACAAATATAGCAAGATCTGTCCTTGTGCTTGGGGCATCCACTGCCCCCTCCTATGCCATACACATATTGATTGCTCTTGGAGGAATGTTCAGCAAAGTAGATCCCTGCTCCAAACATGCCACCAATGTATGCGTGTCTTTCATCAAAGCCATTATGAATAATATAGGGAACAAATGGAGAGCCATGAAACAGCATCCTTTCATTGCTATGATTGTTGTTAGCTTCTGCTATTTCACACCTTCTGTATACATACTTCTCCCAAATTTTTGGATTTACTACACGTTCAATCTAAATTGACAAATACAACAGTAATACAGGGTTATAAGAACAATACAGTATACATACATATACAGTGTACATTACCTTCATAACATCATAAGATTTGAACCATCCACCAGCTTTCCCATCATCTCGGTGATCACAAATAGTATTCTGCATCTGAAGTTTTTGAACGTGAATTTTAAACAAGAGTTACGATAATTATTATCAGCCTCTATAATCATTACTGGAGCAACAATGATAGTGTATAAGCCTCGGTGCACTTCACCAGAACGCATAATTAAACATGAATGGCATTGTGCACAAAATAAGACCAAGAGTACGCACTGAGCTAGTAGTGAGACCACTGACTCTTCTTGAATAAACCACTATCATGTATAATTCTACTAAGTGTTCACCTTGTGTTTTAATACACTCACTAAATTTAACTTACAAGACTTACAAGCAGTTGTGTTACCTGTTCCAGCACCTGAGCCAAGCACAAGCACAAGCACAAATCCAGTCCAACTTTCAGAGCTCTACTGCATTTCTATATAATGCACACTACACAGGGCATAATTGCTAGGCGTGGTTTTGAAGCTAAGTGCTCAGAAAGATACAAAAAGCCTTAGCTCAGTACTGACATCCTTGAGTGCAGATCAATGGAAGTTATTTCAAGACACCATGGGATACCGAGACTACAGTATAGGCTGACACCAAATCTGCTTACTTGGGTCTCAGTACTTATGGTCTTCTTTTTATGCACAATGTCATGCACGTTTAGTTTTGCATGCTGTATGACTGCACTGAGGCTCTGTGCCACTCAAAAACACACACGTATCTAAACTCAGAAACTGCAGCAATTTGCAAGATTCTGCACATCAAAATTTCAAGATAATATTGATTCATTAACGTAACTACCTTCCATTTGGACTCTAGAGTGACAGTTCTTTAGTAACAGACAGAAACAACTACCATAATCCTCTGCAGATGCTACACATCCGCCAAGGGTTAATGAAGATAACTATGGACCTTTACGTACCTCTTCAGACACAGCAATGAACTCTTTGTCAGAAGGAGACAGTTCTATCAGTTGAGTGCCCATGTGCCTTGCTGAAGTCACACCAACTGGCTCTGCTGGTTCTACCTCTCCAGTGTGGACTAGCTCTCGGACCTTCTTAATGATCTTGTGTCTATGACCAAATGCAGTGATACCAATGCTCACTAGGTCATCATGGCTCATGTCAACAAGAACATCCATAGTGATGTGCTCTTTGTCAAACGTTTCAAGGTATAAATGTTCCAGTTGAATACCACAAAGAAATTCATCTATCGTGGTATCTTCCCAAGGTGCCTTTCCTGCGTGATACATGTGGAGTAGGAATTACATATTGTGAAAATGAGCATGCACGCAGGGTACTGCATATATACCTGAGTCATATTGGAATGGTTTATCAGATCCATCTCCAAGTCTCTTTCTAATGCCATGATAGTCAGGCATTACCTCACTTTCAAGAAGAGAGGCTCCAGCAGCTGTCAGACCTTTAGAAGCCACTTTGTTCTTTGTAGAAGTGCTGATCGGAGGTGCACCATCGGTTACATTGGCATCACTCAACAATGCTTTGACATCATCAGCCTGGATAGCAAGTATAACAGTCATGACTGCCTGTCCAGCCACATGAAATACAAACACAGCTTACAGAAGAGAGGTCAAATGGAGTTTGCCCTTCTTGATTCCTTACAGTAACATCAGCTCCATGCAGAATAAGTAGAGCACACACTTGTGTTCGACCCTTTTGAGCAGCTTCATGTAGAGGAGTGAAATTCCAACGATCTGTAGCATTCACTGAGCTATTGAACTTGATCAACAACGCTGAAACGTCTACATGCTGAAAGGTTTGGAATACAATACACATCACTTCACAACCACCAAGACTAGATTGTAAATTTGAAATACTTACACCAAATGATGAAGCATTATGAAGTGGTATGAGTCCACCTTTGTCCTTAGCATTGACATCAGCACCGTGCTCCAGTAGATACTCTACTACATCCAAATGGTTGTAACCAGCTATATACATGAAAAAAGCATACAGAACAAGAACATCAACATATACATGTGTGCAACAAAGGTTATTGCCATAATCTTACACGCTAGATGTAAGGGAGTGGAATTTCTTCCGTGTTCATCCCTGCAATTGATGTTGGAAGCAGTTAACAGTTTCTTAACTCTATCCAGATCTCCTTTCTTAGTTGCATCCAACAAGGCTGCATCGCCTCTCAACAAATCAGCAATGTCACTATCATGGCCCTTCACCATATCCAATGGGGTTAGATTGTCTCGATTACGACGACTCACATCAGCACCATGCTGTGAAACAAACATGACATCTGATCAATTCATTGTGTTATAGACTGCAAGCTCAGTTGGGATTTACCTGCATTAACAACTTGCATATCTCAACTTTTCCTTTTGAAGCAGCTTCATGTAATGGTGTGAATTTCCAGAGGTCAACAGCATTCACGTTGGCACTGTACTTCAACAACAGCTCAGCAACTTCATAATGACCATAGGAGCAAGCATTGTGCAATGGGACTAACCCTCTGCATAGCAATTGAATAGTAGTGATAGCAACATGTACACAAATTTCAAGGACCGACTGTATTCAGTACTTATAACTTCTCATAATAGATATTTCCAGCATACCCTACCTTAGTCTAGCAAGCCTAGACCCTCCTTCTACTAGGCATGTGCAGAAAGAGAGAGAGAGAGGGTCTAGCAAAGGTGTAATTAGCAAAAACATAGAATTTGCATAGAGAGTGCGCTTTTTTAAAGAGCAGCAGCATACAAGACAAAGAAGCAAGTTTACTACATCTACAGCACTCACTAGCTCCAGAAAACTGCTTTGTAATTGTTTCTAGTTCACAGATAATGATTCAAGTTGGTAGTCTCGCCAGTTATTCAAGCAGAGTCAGTTCTACATGTATTAAGTCTCTTTATGGTTCTGTTTGATGAGTATCACAGAGAACTAGTACATAGCTAGCACATGCTGGGCAAATCTAGCTCTAGCATGACACGCACTGAAGAGACTTGTTGGCCCTAGACCTACAGCCCTAGTAGCTATGAATATTCTAATTTGAACACTTGGGACTACTACTGGCATTGCTGGACATGTATGTCTTTAGATACAGAGTGAACACACACACACATACATACATACACAGAAAAAATGACTACTCTTTGGTGTGTTTCACATGTTGAGGGTAAATAACTCCTGGAGTACTCTGCTTCATGTTAGGTGAGCAAACTAACCCTTTATCCCGGGCATGAACATCAGCACCATTCTGCAATAGATATTCCACAGTTGACACTCGATTGAAACCAGCAGCAAAGTGAAGAGGAGTGGAGTAGCGGCCTCGCATGTCACGACAGTTCACATTGTGAGGAGTACACAAACGCTACATGTGCATACGAAAGTATAACAAAACGTATGTATATTGGTGGATATACAGTAATAGGGGATACACATAATCTTATTGTAAACACATTTTGTTTGTGTACAGCTTAGTTGGCTAAATTTGACCTAGTAAAATTAATGCACATTTCTGAGTCAGCAGGAACTAGGTTGTGTTATATACTGAACTGTTACTAAAACCAGTATTTTTGAAAAACTATAAGAAATGGGGCATTTTAGCTTCAGTAAACACGTGCAACACTTTTCATACGGGTGCCTAGAAAACTACAGCTTATACCATATAGCGAGAAATTTTCGAGGGAGACAGGTTGCTGATTTCACAGTTTGGTTTTATTCTACAAAGTTTCCTCCCACAAATTTTATTAGATCTATTGTAGATAGGGGTTGTCACCCGTACAAATTTCTGTGTGTATACACCTGGAAAAGTTAACTTTGACCATCAGACTGAAGCTGGAAACCTGCTACGTAGAGGAAAATGAGCTACCACCAAGAGTTCACCACAAGATGAAAAGCTGGCATGGATCTCAACATAGAAATACCGTCATTGCTGAGTCGCTATCCATAAAAATTATCCCCACAAACTTCTATTCAAGACAAAAGTGCGAAAAATTTTCTCCTTAAAAAATTTCCTGCTATAATATTATGGTATTCATCATGCTAGTCTTGGATAGAACAACAATTAGACTAACTGCTTATGAGTGAAACTTATCAGTCGCATCGTCAAATGCATTATTGGAAGGTTAATCTTTCGCAAAAGAAGCATAGCAAGAGGAAAAGATTACCTTCTATGAATATACTTCTCTAATGCTGTACATGAGACACAGCTAACAAGTTGGCAATTCACGAGTTTCTTTTGCTAGCAAGTTGGTACGGGTAATTTGTAACACCATGTAGTAATTGGAAGCAAATTAATGTATATCTTCTAAAATTCAGCACTCTCTGGACAACGAAAAATACGACACACACAACTTTGCTCATAATCTAGCTAGTACACACACCTTTACAACTTCTAAGTCACCATTCTTGGCATTCTCAAGAAGCTGAGATTCAATATCAGAATTCCCTTTAATTGGTTCATCTCGGATCGTCTTTTTGACAGCAGATGTAGCCACATCTACAGGGGTGGTGTTGTTATTATTTCTGATGGAAGTATCAGCTCCATTGATAATCAACAATCGACATATTTGGACCAGACCAAGCTCAGCTGCCTTGTGCAATGGTGTATTGCCACCTCCATCTTTTATGTTCACCTAGAAGGGTGTAGATGACACACTTGTGAGGTAGTTGACTGTTTACATAGTATATACATACTTTAGCTCCATGTTTAATTAGAACTTCAACAACATCCACATGTGCACTTTCTACACCACAATGAAGTGGAGTCTTCAATCTAAGAAAAAAACAACAAAAACATTTTACCTTAACCACAAGGTACTGAGGCCTAGTTTTGTGATTAAGCCTCGGCACGTGCGAAGCACGTGCAGAGGGTTACGGTAGTCGTTTTGTCCGTCTGTCTGTTCAATCGAAACCTCAAGAAAGACAGCTCTAGCGATAAAATTGACGACACTTACGTTCATTAATCTGAATGATCTTGTAGAAATATATTTTTTGCTTTCCAAAACGCGGTGGTTGCTGAGATTTGAGGCTTTTGTGCTTCTTTGAGCGCTTAGCTTCGAGACCACGCCCATTAATCTGGTGTGCGTTTTCTAGAATCAGTGTTGAAATTCAAATGATCTGTGCCATGCTGGCTGCTGTTGTTGTAGCAGTGGTGCTTGTCAAGACAGACAGGAGTTGGCCTGCTTGCTATGTAAGCATATAGATGTATTAGCATGTATAAAGTTTTCAGTGTGGCCAGCTCAGCTAAGCTGAGTGGTTCAGTACTGATCATGTTTAGTCCAGCTAGCTATCTGACAGCAGGTGAGCATTCCAGTGCATCAGAGATAATATCTATTCATGAGTGAATGGCATAGCTGCCAAGCATAGCTCATCTGGTTCACTTGCTACAAATATACATACTGACAACAGTGAACAGATATGAATCATGACGAGCACGCAGCAAGTATCGAAGCCGCTACTGATGCAGAGTCAATTACTTGTTCTGCTTCATTACAGAGTTGTGCAGCTAACTTTGGCCTAGTTTTTTTATATGAATGCACTATAGTGTGCCGAGGCTTGTGCACCATCGGTGCCTTCATTGGTACAGTAATACAGTGCAGTGTGCAACAAAAATTACTATTATTACGAATAAATTCCAGGTGAAAATGGACTGCGGATTTCCATCGTGTGGTTTACCATTAAAAACTGCTGTTTTGCGCTAAAACCGCCAAATACCAATGTGGCACACTTTTTGTGACAGCCAGTTTTTGGCAAGAAACCATGGTTTACAGTGATGATTTAATAGCTTTCATGGTGACAAAACACAAGACTCAGCTATATACCATATAGCCGAAAATATTGATGGTTTGCAGGCACATAGCCAGGGTTTTTGAAAGGGGGTGCACATTGACTGCTGAAAGTGTCACATAACAAAGTAGAAAATCTAGGGGGGTCTGGGGATAAGGCTAATGCATTCTGGAACATCTTTCATGATATGAACTGAGTCTTGGTTCTTCTGCTTCCTTCAAAATGGGGCTGCAGTTGCCCTTGCATCCCTCCTGGTTTGATGATCAGAGTTCAAATCACCAAATTTGAGTCTCTAATATTTTTGGCCGCCATGTATGCATGTACTATGTGCACACACAGATTGTCTAATTTAAAATTCAGCAATATGTTATTTAAATTCTGCGGAGCAAACTGTCATTGACTATCAATATTTACGGCTATACGGTAGTTCTTCTGGCCTAAATTCAAGCCATGTTCACTAGATACGCTGCTGATGCAAAGCTTAATTTCTTACATTACAACTTGAAAAGTTCATTTTGGCTTATCTCAAAGATAGACAGTCGTTAGGCCAGCGGTCCACTCTCAATACAAACATTAAAAATTCAGGAAATATATACTACGTAAACGCATTCCACAAGCTAATTATCTCACCGCAAACTTCCAGTTTTTTCACAGGTCTGTAAAAATCTTTCAGGGCAAGTGTGAGCTTGGATTATCCAGCTTTTTTGTTTGAGTAGAACAACTCTTTCTCTTTCAGAAAAATCAAGTCTGACTTCCAGCAGACGCTCCTATGTGGATCTACAGTGCTGTTTTCAGAGGCCATTCCAACCGGCAGCGCTGAAGTAGGTCAAGTAAAAGTGGGAACAATTTGTTTTACCTAACGCTGTGATAACAATTTTGACATTAATCTGTAGCGCTAGGATAACGCTTCAAGAAAATCCAGTCGCCAAAAGTTCCTGCAACTCATAAGTCCAGCTATGCACTCTTGACTATTGTCTATTTTACTAGTACTGCCCGTATAAAAAGTACTATTCAAGGAGTGGGCAGAGCAACTACACTGAGTTCACTGACGACCACATACCTGCTCCACTTGAAGCATTGCCGCTTTTGTGTCATTTTGCAAGAACAAAGTCTTCTAGATGCCTCTTTTTGGTGTGTGCTGGTTTGTAAAACTGATGAATAAATGTACAGAGTTAGTCAGACAGAGCTAAAATTACTGTTCATTGGAGGTGCAATCCGTCAACAAAGACCAAGAATTCAACTTATTTTCGAGTACATTGTTGGAGTTCTGTACAGAAGGAACTTTTGGCGATTGAATTTTTTTGAAGCGTTATCCTAGCGCTATAGATTGATACCAAAATTGTTATCACAGCACTAGGCAAAACAAATTGTTCCCACTTTTTCTTGACCTACTTCAGCGCTACCGTTTGGAAGGGCCTCTGAAAACGGCAGTGTAGATCCACATAGGAGCGTCTGCTGGAAGTCAGACTTGATTTTTTAGAAAGACAAAGAGTTGCTCTACTCAAACGCTGGATAATCCAAGCTCACACTTGTCCTGAAAGATTTTTACAGACCTGTGAAAAAACTGGAAGTTTGCGGTGAGATAATTAGCTTGTGGAATGTGTTTACGTAGTATTTCCTGAATTTTTAATGTTTGTTGGGGCGAGCCTGAGCGAGCCCCACATAGGCTTGTAAATGATAAAATTTCTGCTTGTTTGTTGGTTTGTACACGGTGGACACTTTCCGTATATTCAAATTATTCGAAAGCAGTGTTGTAATATTGAAATCGATTGTGCAATGATTTGCTAAGTCTGTTGATCATAGATAATGAAGAAAATGCCTTGCACGGCAAAGAGAACTGTACAGAGAACGTATAGCTAGGGAAACGCCTGATGACCAAGAAAAGAGACTTCAAAGTGTAGACGAAATGATTTAGTTGAGTCGTCAACACGCCCGAGGGAAACAGCACGCTCGTCTTGCCCAAGAAAGAGTCGGAGTCGATACATAAACTTCGCTTACGATCCAGCTAGCACACTGCACGCTTGCGTACTCCGCTCAAGTTGCACCATGCATGCATGATCTAGCCATAGGACTGGATCGTCGCGAAAGAAAACAAAACACTGACTTGTCAAAATCGAAATAATCGGATCGTCAAATTAGAAAACTACTTTTAGGTTTCGCTCAGAAATTTCAAGCCAATTTCTACTATCTATGCTTAGCATCGATGTACTGTCTTCCCAATCTCAGTGCTGTGGTCTTACAAACTGTATGCGCTCAGGCTCGCCCCATAGATGCTTGCATCTGTCTAGTATATATTGAGAGTGGACCACTGGCCTAACGACTGTAGAGTACTGATAGAGAAACACAGCTAAATAGTACTTACAAAACGGTACAGCTGGCCTACCTTGAGGCCAGGTGGAAATGAGAGTGGAAAAATTCGTGGTAAACTGAGGTGAACCACAGTATGGCGCATGGCATTCTGCTGTATCTCTGCCATCAACTTTGTAAAGAGCAGAGACATGACCACTTACAGTGTGTGCTACATAAGTACCTGAGCTACAAAACTAGTAGAGCTAGCTGACGCAGCAAATAAGTGAAGTCAATATTTGGATATGCACAAACCATTTTCTACTCATTTTTAGATCAACAAATAAAGCATCCTATTATTTATCACTTACTGCTTATTTTGTGCATTTACTTCCGCTCTTTTCTTGATAAGAAGATCCACAATGGCTTTTCTCTTGGGTGAATTAATTGCCACGGCTAAATGCTAGGTGTACAATAAATCAGGGAGAGGTACACTTATTATTAAGGTTACACTTTGGACAGAAAGAAACCAACAACTAACCATGGGAGAGACAAGAGATTGGGGGTGCTTGAAACTTGATAGTTTTGAGGTAATCATTTTCCTTAATTTGGAGAGGTCCCCCTTCTTAACGCACTCCAGCAGAACATGACCTTTATACTCATCTTTAGCACAGAAAGTATATGTAAGACTAGTAGGTCACTGCTAATACAATCATACATACTTTCAAGCTTTTGTCTGATGTCATCAGTTGGTGAGAGATCAATAGCTGTTTTAGAGTGGCAGTTGGAAATGGTAGGGTCAGCTCCATGACATAACAATAGAGTACATACTTCTAATCTGTAGACAAAGATCACAATGATCAGTGATTGATGAGGATTACAACAAATGTACAATGTAATACAAAGTGTTTCCCTCATGATTAATCCTAGGTGTGCATGTGAATCTAGGGTTATTTTGTTTATGTATGTGTGTGTTTGTTTGTTCTCTCTACATCTCAAGAACGATAGCTCCAGTTTTCAAAGGTGGCATACCAAGGTGATATACTTTAGACTATCAAAAAAATATATACAGACTGTACATAGTATTTTCCATTCAGACACTTTTTGGGGTCTAAGTGTCATAGTAACTAGCAAACTAGTAGTGCCGGTACTCTGAACTAGCATATCAATGTAAATTCTCATACTATTCTTCACAGTGTCTTCCAGCATCCATCCATGCCATGATGGCATCAAGGGTTAAGCACCTTGGGTCCCCTTCATTTTTTTAGGTGATGGTGACTTTAACAACAGTGTACATTAACCGTTTTCAAATAGTTAGCTAGTCATATGTGCAAACAAATCTAACCTTGATTTAGAAGCAGCTTCATGCAGTGGTGTAAACTGCCAGAGGTCTAACGCATTCACATTGGCACCATTCTACCAACAAACAGAACACAAGCATGATATGTACAGAAAGACTCAGATATGCTTAACACTATAAATAATACCTTGAGCAGTTCTTCAGTAACTTCATAGTGTCCATAAGAACATGAGTTATGCAATGGAACTAAACCACCTTTGTCTTTAGCATGCACATCGGCGCCTTGTTTCACTAAGAGCCGGACCACACTGACACGATTGTATCCAGCAGCCAAGTGCATAGGAGTAGACTATAGACAAGATACGGTAGCAACATTTAACAGACTGGACATTCTTTCTATACCTTTCTACCATCCTCTGCATGGCAGTTGACATTGAGTGGAGTAAGAAGTGATGAAAGAAGTTCTTCATTTCCAGTCCTAGCAGCTTCCAAGAGCTCAGCCTTTTTGTATTCCCCAGAGAGAACAGCTCTTGCAGAAGTTTCTGCTAAATCTAGTGGTGACTTGCCATCAGTGTTACGAATAGTTGGGTCAGCGCCATTTTGTAACAGTACTACAGATTAAATGTGGTGAGTGAATATGTACATGTACATGTATGTTAAATTGCTTGAGATTAAAAATAGAGATATTGGATTTCAAGCAAGTTATGCATCTGTCTGTATAAATTATGTGGAATTCACAATGTCACTTCTAGCAATCAGTGGCATATCTGTAGTGAACTAGGAAGCATGATAGGCCTCTAGGAGAGCAAGTCTAGTAATAAAAGTGTGTTGTTTGGACTCTGTTTCTCTGTAACAGTACAGCACATGAAGTGTGTCAACAAGTTGGGGTTTTTTTGCTAGCTACCAATTGTGAAAATGGCAAAAGTCAGTGATGGTGATCTGTAACATTACCAGTTCAATAACTATACTGTGGATAACCAACTAAGCATTAATGTCTATGTAAAGCATGCAAGTTATGCCAAAGAAGCAGTGAATGCAAGCATTCCTTATACTGACTTACTTGAATGTATGTGCATGCATCCACTACAGAAAAGCGTTAGCCAAGTTTTATACATTAGTGAGGAGTATAGCCTTCAAGCCATTTTCCTAGCATAACTAAACTTACTTACACTAGGATATACACTTGTAAACAAAAAATTATATAGATATAAACTATACTTACTGATGCAGACCTCCACCTTTCCTTTAATGGCAGCTTCGTGAAGTGGAGTGAAGTTCCAATTGTCTCTTGCATTAGGATCAGCTCCATTTTTTATCATTATTGACACAACATCGGCATGACCAAAAGAGCATGCATTGTGCAATGGTATCAATCCACCTACAAAAAATTAACACATCCAGTAAATAGTGACTATAATAATATTATAATGTAGGTGATAGAGTTAATGTATGGAGAAGAGAACCACAGTAGAATTTTAACTAACCATCATCTCGGGCATCAACTTGTGCACCATTCTTGATAAGGTATTCAACTACTTCTTTACGGCCAAAGCCTAAAAATGAATCACATAATATGTATAGCTTGTAAATGCATGAGCAATGTAGCACGGCTACGGTCAACGGTCAAGCTCACATTTTAGCGCTGGTCAAGGGTCAAAATGAAAATCTACAATGGTTAAGATCTTGACCGCAGTCGCAGCCACAAGTACAGAGCATATGGGAGTTGAGGCTCCTTGCTTCTACAGATACCCAATTTTGTACTTGTGGCATCTGAAATCCCTAGGTATGGTAATGTACTGACACCCTAACCTAACCAGACAAAATTCTTTGTAACCGACACCTTAGGTGTCTTTTGAAAGCTAAACTTTAAATCACAGCTACAAACTTTGGGATCATTCACAGAATGTCTAATCGCAAAATGTCTATTAGTCATAAGTCTAACCGTATAGCCCTAACCCTAGACCTAACCATTTTTGGTTTTTAGCTTTATTTTAACTTTATTATTGGATCAGTACTGTTTATTTCATCTGTCACATCTTCTATCGCTTGATTTGGACTTTAAGATTTAGACAGTTTGGGCTTAGACATTTTTGATTTTAGACATACCAGCAGCAAAGTGAAGAGGAGTGCTTTTGCGTCCAGCCAAATCCATTGAGTTGACATTTTCTCGATTTATTACTGTCTTAACCTTTTCCAGGTCGCCATTTTTACAGCTTTCAAACATTACTGAATGTTCTTTGGTCTTGACTTTTGGCTTGCTTGATGGCGTAGCCATTTTGTTTTGACCACAACATATGGGTGGGTAACCTGTGGGCGTGGTCAAAATACAAAATCCCACGTGGTGTGTACATGCAGGAGGATCTAGGAGAACACGTTGACATGATATGGAGTTGAGGTGTGATGAAAGGAATGGGTCTGGTTACAGCCTGCTACCAGTCACTGCATTACAGTTCTGTTGTGTGAGTGGAGGAGAACTCCTGCTTCAAGGTATAAACAAACAGTTCAAGCAAGTAACAGGATTTTCTAGATATATCACATACATGTACAAGGGTACCGTAGTCACTCCCACTCCACGTATGCTTCCGTTTGCGACTGGGATCAAGATGGAATCAAGAAATCAAAGCAGATTTTCAACAAGAATCAAGTGATCAAGCTTGCTTTGTAGAATAGTCGAAATTCGATCACGTGACTCTTATGAGATAGGTAGTCTCGCATAGCCTGACCCCTTTTACTCGATCTGCCTGTTTGGCTCCGCGGGAAAAGGGGTCTGGTGTATCTCACATCAAAAAGTTGTGCAACTGGAATGCAATTATTGCATAGCAAGATGAAAAATTTTTCAATTTTTTGAGTGGGGTAAGTAAAATATAGTCTTCTCAAGCCTGTTTCTCACTCTTGACAGAGCAGAGCATGGCAGCGTTAGCTGCTCTTGGTTGCTATAAGCTGTTGAAAGATCTGTCATCACTAAACATACATATTTTTTATCTAAGAACTGACGGATTTTTCGCAAAGACACATACGCTTCTCTTACTTTCAAGAACGATACCACGGCTTTCATTCGTACCTGTGTCAAGGCCTGGCACCCCAGCTTAGCTATTGCTTCTGAATTTTGTCGGTTCTTCTAGCAATTTCACTTGAAAACTCTGTTGTGCGTTGTTTCTATTTAACGCGTACAGAAGCTATTGATCAATCACAGAGCGATAATTACGTGTTCTGTGATTTCATCGATCAGGCCGAAATTCCTGGCCTCTGCACAACTTTTTAATCAGATACACCAGACCCCTTTTCCCGTGGAGCCATATAGGCGGAGCAAAAGGGGTCTGGCTATGCAAGACTAATAGATAGGCTGTGCAATTTCAATTTTTTTTGTATAAATAAGAATGTGGACTGTTAGCTGGTTAGAGCAAGCTCTGCTCGTAAACGTGAGAGAGAGTTGATTTGCCATCTGGATTGGTGCAGATGACACTGTTACTACAGTATACACCTAGTACCAGTATTGAATTCATGTTGTAGCAGTTCCTTCTCGAACTGTAGTTAGTTATGCACGTTTTGCACTTGCAACCGCCTGAGGGTCAAAGTTCATTGATCAAGTGCTAGGTTAGTCTGGCGTGCCAGACCCTTCGCTTTCCTAACGAAGAGTGTGGCACACCAGACTAGCGCTAGGTTTGACTTCGATCAAAGGATCAAGGATTATTTTACTGTAGATTAAGTGATCAAGGTGACTTTTAGTGAATCAAGACTCTTGATCCCAGTCACAAAGCGGAACCATGCACGGAGTGGGAGTGACTACCCTTTGATGTAGTAACACATTCACATACATAGCACATAGGAACGGTGTACATGCTTTTTCATACATAGCTCGTACCTATGAGTCTAGAGTCTCACTGAAATCTCAAAACAAAAGCTCTAGCTATGAAATTAATGTAGTCATGTTCTAAATCGTATCTAACTTACCCCTCAGTTTTTGCTTAGCAAAGTCTTTGCTTTGAAGCAACACAAAAGAAAAAGGCATGCATGTTGGCACACTGAGTGGGGATTATACATCTATGTCTGGATCAACATGCATAGCTTCTGTTGTTTTCAAGTATTTATAACTAAGTCAAGGGTAGTCAATTTCGTAAATGCAATTCAGCTCATATTGGGCTTACGTCCAGATAGTCTGCTAGAAGCAGAAATCTGACTTCTAAAGCTAAGTCAAAGAGTTTTACATCCAGAGCAAGTCTATCAGTTATTTAATGCAAAATTGAAGTAAAGAGAAGTTAGAACTCAGTCTTGGGTTGTCAATTTTGAAAACTAAAATCAGGTGATTTATCACTTACTTCGAAGGTACGATTCTCTACATTCTCTGTATGAAATCAAATTTCTGCTTCTAGCTGGTTTTCTGGACACCAGCACGAGTATATGAAGTTATCCCGTTGAAACTTAGAGCTAGAGCGACTTCTAAGAACAACTTTTCAAAGTTTGCCCAAACATCACCACCACCACCACCACCACTACTACTACCACCACTTTTCTCAATGCATTCCGGGTATAGCCTTGCTTCACTTGAAATTATTGTTGTTCTGGTCACCATAATAACATTCTTACAGTGTATCTATAAGCCAGCCTGTCTATTCTGTAGCTGGAGCCCATGTACAGTACATGACACACCAGTGCACTAAGTGAAGGGATGTGGCCATGTTATTTAATGCTCATCAGGGTGTCAGGCTGTCCATGTGAATGTATTCTTTGTCCCATAACTTGCTTTCTCTGTCACCAAAGGTTAGACTCCTTCATTCAAAACTGTTCTGTTTTTGGTTTGTCAATAATAGGAGAAGGGCCAAATTTAAAGGTATTTTCAATGGAAGGCTCTGTTCTCTGTGAAGCTGAAGTACTTCCTTTTAATGTTGTTCATGGAATACAAGTTGGTAAGGCTTATTGTTTTTCTGTTCATGAAATTTGTACGCCTTATTACTTCTCACTAAATTCTTTTAGATACAACTTCTCTAAATCAGCTTTCTTTTTCAATGAATGCTGATTTTCTTGTGTTTGGACAGAAAAGCTTTCGACTTATGCGAATTACAAACAAGAATAGTGAATTTAAGTGAGGCTACATCAAGCTATATCTGTGTTGCAAAAGCTGATAGATCATAAACTTCTCTAGGTTGTGCTATCTTTCAGGAGTTCTGCTCTTGGCTGACTGGATATTGGGTGCTACTTTCTTGCATTGCAGTGACCCTAAAACGTCAACGGCTGCCTTGGTGACTGCCCATAATGCACTTACCATGTGTAATATCAGTAGTGATGGTATGGTTTGTACCTCATTTCAGTGTGAAGTGAACTGCATTCTGTATCCTTTGTTACTCTTAAATCTGTTATTCTTGTTAAATATTCTGCAAAAAAAGTTATCGTATTCTTTAATAATACTTCTGAAGATATTCTGCTCAGGTAGTATTGGNTGCTCATCAGGGTGTCAGGCTGTCCATGTGAATGTATTCTTTGTCCCATAACTTGCTTTCTCTGTCACCAAAGGTTAGACTCCTTCATTCAAAACTGTTCTGTTTTTGGTTTGTCAATAATAGGAGAAGGGCCAAATTTAAAGGTATTTTCAATGGAAGGCTCTGTTCTCTGTGAAGCTGAAGTACTTCCTTTTAATGTTGTTCATGGAATACAAGTTGGTAAGGCTTATTGTTTTTCTGTTCATGAAATTTGTACGCCTTATTACTTCTCACTAAATTCTTTTAGATACAACTTCTCTAAATCAGCTTTCTTTTTCAATGAATGCTGATTTTCTTGTGTTTGGACAGAAAAGCTTTCGACTTATGCGAATTACAAACAAGAATAGTGAATTTAAGTGAGGCTACATCAAGCTATATCTGTGTTGCAAAAGCTGATAGATCATAAACTTCTCTAGGTTGTGCTATCTTTCAGGAGTTCTGCTCTTGGCTGACTGGATATTGGGTGCTACTTTCTTGCATTGCAGTGACCCTAAAACGTCAACGGCTGCCTTGGTGACTGCCCATAATGCACTTACCATGTGTAATATCAGTAGTGATGGTATGGTTTGTACCTCATTTCAGTGTGAAGTGAACTGCATTCTGTATCCTTTGTTACTCTTAAATCTGTTATTCTTGTTAAATATTCTGCAAAAAAAGTTATCGTATTCTTTAATAATACTTCTGAAGATATTCTGCTCAGGTAGTATTGGACAGCTCAGGAGACTTAGTTGTTCTTTCAGGTACTGTATTTAACAAGATATTGGTGTGGTATGTGCCTTTATGTAGCAGTGATGATGAGCATTGTCAAGACAGTGGTGTTAAAGTGAGACTTAATATTCCTGGTCATGATGTAAGTTCATTAAATATTAGCAAGTTTTCAATAATCTGTCCAGTACTTGTGTGCATATTCCAATACTGACGTTCTAATATCTTCCAATTGTCCAATTGCTACACTTATTGTATAACCAAAATTAATAAAGCAAAATTTAAGCAAAATTTTTATGCAATTGTGGTAATTTGCTATTATTTTAGGGAGCTATATTTGCTGTTAGACTAAGTCCCAGGAATGATTTCATTGTTTCCGTGTCTGATGATAGAACTGTTCGAGTATGGAACTTGCCTAGTCACTGGAAGTCATTACTCAGGTATGTAATATTCCTGACATTAAATTGAAGACTTCACACATTTTACATAATATGTAAAATGCGAATTACATTACTTAGTAAATACATCAGATGTGTGATACAGTACATCATTAGGTAAACAGGCTATAGGGAAGAAGGATGAAACTTGTAACTCCAGTGATCAGTGTGTGCATGATGTACAATCTTGAATTATCAGCAATTAATTTTTCATAATAATTATATTCCAGCCACCTGCCTAATTAAGCTACCGTAGATTGGGAAATTTTCGTCGCTAAAAAATTTTCGTCGACGACCATTACCGACGAAAATTAAACTCAGCAAAAATTTACCGAATCATCCGTAACGATGAAAATTAAACTACGTGAAAGTTTAACTGGCAAAATATTTTACAGACGAAAATTTCCCAATCTATTGTATGCAGTTTAGCATGGCATATAAGGATATCTGATCTTTTCCACTGTAGAGGCAAGGCATGTGTTTTATAGGCCCTCATTGCCACATACAGTGCCTATTTTAGAAACATCTCTGTTTGATCCCATCCTTGTATGTAATTGAAAGATACACATTTAGTGTTGCCTCATCATTACAGGTCAGAAACTCTTTGTGATGTGCTGGTACTCTATGGTCACACTGCGAGAGTGTGGGATGTCAGAATTCTTCAAAACTGTAATATTGTTAGTATTGGTGAGGATGCCACCTGTAGAGTATGGGACTCCAATGGCCGATGTCTGTCAGTTATTGAGGGTCATAAGTGTCATAGTATTTGGAGCCTGGCTATTGACAGTAAAGAAGAGATTGTGGTGAGATGCACAGCAGCTAAGCATATTGTTATCAGTATATAGAATAACCAGAAAGTTTGCAGACAATAATTATAATTATTATCATTTCAGCTATTGTGGTGAATTATTATTTCTAAAATTCTCCATAATGTACATAATATTGTTATTTTACATGTTATAGGCAACAGGTGGAGGAGACTGTAGTCTCAGAACAGTTCATTTAAGAAGCCTTAAAGAAGGTATTGAGTCTAGTCTTGAAGCTATACTTCCGGCCAGGCTAGTGAAAGACTTGCCAAGATCTGTGCTACTGTTTAACAGTAACACGGTGCTTTGTGTCACTTGCAATGGGTAAGGAATGCACTTACCATCGGGATTGAAGATATATTCCTGAAAAATGAATAATGTTTACAGATATCTCTATGCTACTTCAATGGATCATCTTGGGAGTTCTGAGTGTACTCCGGTTCATCATGACCCAGAATTGTCTGGCTATTGTGTCACTGCCCTCTCTAAATCTGATTGGCTTGCATTAGGGGGTCTTAATGGTCATATTATACTTCTTAAGCTGGTTGGTTCAGGCAAGAAATGTAAGTCTATCCCAGCCTTGTTTCTGCATGGTTTTCCCACGTACTCACTGATATCATTAGCTCTTAGATGGGAAGACTAGTATAAATTCATTTGGGATACATGATGGTGGAATGCTCAAAATTGTGCATTTTGGCTCAGCCAAACAAGGAATGTCCCCTATAATGTGCTTCATTTGGTACATAATTGTTATTATGTTGCCTTCATACTCTAGGTCAAGTGAGTACATCCGTTAAATTTGAGGCTCATCGAGGAAAAGTGTTCTCTCTTAATTGGATGTTTGTTGATGATAGTTCTAATCAACTGTTGGTTTCATGTGGCCCTGAAGGAAACTTGGTAGGACACGTACTTTTAGATTTTGAGAGTATAGTGCTGTGTACTCATGCATGTATGATAGAATGACCCCAGCAGCTTGTGTGTGCTTGTTGTCGAAGAATTATGATAAATGAAAATGCACTGCAGCTGTTAGTATAATATCATTGAAGGATTTGTAGTTTAGTAGTAGTCATGGATCAATGCTCCACTTTCCAAACTATTGACTTATTTGAACACTAAAAGAAGCAGAAACTAAATTTATGGGTTCAGACACTTGATGTTTGATTTCAGGTTTTATTAAATTATTTCAACCATATAATAATAATGTAGCACATTCTAATTCTGTACATACTATCTATGTATTCAGTGCTCCACGTAAATGTACACTTTGAATTAATTTTGGTGTTAGTTCATAATTATGACGACACTTTAAAAATGACATTGTATTTTTCCCTCTAGATATGTTGGAAAATAATAATGAATCAGCAGCAAGTAGTAAATGTTACTAAAGTTGCTCGTTTTATTTTGCCACCTTCCAAACACCGTTGGCTCTCAGCTGTGCTAGTTTTGCAAGCTCACGATCATTCTGTATCTAATGATGTCAGACAAAGTCCGCATTGTGATTCAGACCTCACAATTGTATGTGGTGACAAAAGGGGTTCGCTTCATGTGTTCAAGTGTGCTCTCAATCCCTCTCAAGATGATGAAAGTGAACATGTCATTCATCCACTGCAATCTCTTCATGTCCATGGACCAAATGGTGTCACTTTTATTGCATTGCACGAAGGATGTGTCTATTCAGCTGGTAGAGATGGTAACTGCAGGCAGTATAGGGTGTCGATGAATAGAACTCTGAAAGAAGTCAGAAAGTTCAAGGTTATAACTAAAGTAAGCAGTTGGTTAATCATTATTACTGTGTTTGTTTGTATCCCAGCCAGTGAAAGGGATGGATTGGATTGAGGAACTAATGTTTACTAGTGATGACCTCCTTGTCTTGGGTTTTCAAGCCGTAAGTTGTATACTTCTAATTATTTTGTACTTGATGTGATACTCTAAGTACTCAAGTGGTACTTGGATGGAAGTATTTTCCCCCCATATGTTTGCAATTATCAACTGTATTTGAATTATATTGTATCAAGTTGCTATTTGACATGTACTATTTGCGTTGCTTTTTGTGCATTGGACAAACAGAAACTAGCTACAGTGCTCCCTCACTGCACAGTTGCAATGGCCAGGTTTCACTACAATTACTTATTTATTATACACTACATGTATTAGAGTAATTTGGTGGTATACAGCACTGGACTGAACCAACACATTGTATGTGCAAACTGTGGTGGAGGACATAGGTCGTATGGATTTAGTTCAATGCATGACGTGAGTTTCACTTGTTTGTTGTCTGTTCTGTGGTTATTGAAAATGTATTGTATTACAGATGATGTCATTGAAAACAGCCTCCTTGGTTTTTATAAAGCAGTCCATAATTCATATGAAGATGTTCAGCCTTGACTCATACTTTGGAAATGCAGTGTTTCAGGTAGTGGATTTCTGTGTGTGTGCAAATCACTGTACACTGTTTGTTTTTGTCATTTAGCAACCATTTACGGGAAAAGAAGCAATATCACTTGCAGTTATTAGCTGTGACACAGGTAATGAATTTTTAAATTATTTTTGTCAATTGCTGTTGTTATTGAAACAGTTTGTTTGTATAGATTGTGCAGTTTTAGCTGTCGGAAGTGAAGACTGCCATGTTTACATCATCAAGCTGTGTCCTCACCATAATGTACCAATCAGAGTTGTGAGAACCCTCCAAAGCCATTTATCCTCTGTACGTTCTCTTAGCTGCTCTCAGAGCAGTATTGATAGAAGCAAATACTTACTCTTTTCTGGTGGAGCAAGGGCCAGTCTTAAAGTTTGGTCTGTGAAGTTTGATCAAGATTGTAAGCATAGCAAGTACTTACCAGTTTAAATGTCACACTCTCAGAAGCGTATGTGCTCCATCAATGCATGTTGATATGCTTGTTGTGCATATAACTAGAAAAATGACATTGTATAATAATTAAGTTGTGAAAGTGTAGCAATTGTTGACTGCATGCTTGGTGATATTTTAATTCCTCCAGGTAGTAATTTTGTGTCTTTGGAAGCAGAAAAATATTTGAATGAGTTTGACAATAAACTGAAGAATGTTAAACATCGTAAACCAAAGTTTTCCTTTGATTGTGATGCTCCTTCTGAATGCCGGTTAATGAGCCTAACCTCTTTTCCCCTCTCATCCACTATGGTTACTCTCTGTAGTTGTAGTATGCACTATGTTGCAGCAGCATGTTCAGATGGGAAAGTTAGGTAAATGATTGTTATTTGTAGACATGTATTGAAACTGTATATGATATCTTGTATTTTTTGTTCTACAGGCAGTATATTTTCAATGAATGTAAACAGAAATTTATCATCCTACCTTCAATAGACTTTCACAAAAAGTGTGTTTTGAAAGTTTTGCATTATCTACTCTTTTGCCCATTGAACTACAGCCAACAAAGTGTCCCTTCTGTTGAAAAGTCATTGAACTACACGGCACTTTTATGTTCATCGTCTACAGATGGAACTGTAGCTCTTTGGGACTTGAAGAGTACATTGTCCAGTTGGTTTTGTTGTGAATCGTGCACAAAATTTAGTGCATCAGATTCTGAGGATCATCCTCAATTCTGTAGTGAAGACCCCATTGCTTTGATGAAGCCTCATCAATCTGGTGTTAACGACATCGCTATATGTTGCAATGGTAAAGTACATGTAGGACCACTCATAGCTTCTGTAAGAATCGTGAATGGTTAGGAGTACACACTTTGAAGTAGTAATCTAACTTAATTTCGAACATAATATAATTTATTAGAATTTAAAATGATGTGTACTCTCAGTTTAAACATTAGTCTCTACTATTGATATCTGTGGTTTATAGTACTGCTATTTTACTGTAGGTATTGATAAGGAAACTAAATGTTATATTGTGAATATTGCTACTGTTGGAGATGATAATGCTCTTGCACTTACTCAGTTCAGAGTAGTACCAGCAAACGGAACTGCAAAGATGGTTGCATCAATGGTGTACCGGAGTACTCAATTTAGAGCTCATGCCTCCAGTATTACAGGTAATTTGCATGTTCAACGTTTATGTATTATGCATGTAGATTATTTCTGTACAATTATGCTTATTGCAGCTGTGAAGTTTACAGATTCAAGGCATTTGTTAACCACTTCTATTGACCAACGGATAAATGTGTGGACTATCAATTCTTCAAATTCATTGATTCTGACCTCCTCCTATACCCATAATATAGCTGATGTATCTTCCCTTTGCACTTTCACACTGAGGTTAGTGATTGGTGAATGAAAACATGAACTTTTGAATGTGATGACTTGTTAAAAAATTTTCGCACGTACTGTATTTACGAAAATCAAATATTCGAAAATTTTATTTAATGTTTTGAACACGAATATTCTTGATCTACAGTAGTTATTATTATTACTTTATCTAACTGGTATTAATTACAATTTGGCCCTTGTCCATTTATCTCCCTTTGCATAAATTTGAAACAAGCTGTATACAGTTAGCAATGACTGAATATCACTCATTCATATAGCCTCGTCCCCAGGCCCAAAAGAGGGCCT
This sequence comes from Tethya wilhelma, assembly GCA_964030475.1. Lineage (NCBI taxonomy): Eukaryota > Metazoa > Porifera > Demospongiae > Tethyida > Tethyidae > Tethya > Tethya wilhelma. Next base: position 14,728,379 of record CAXIPT010000002.1, on the reverse strand, counting down.
GGTATCTATTGACTGCGCATGCGCCAGTTTGTACCCAAAATCTGGGTACATTGTAAATTTCACCCTAAAATTGTCCATATACTCTGTTGACTGGATTATGTCATAGGTATTTTTCAAAGCGCTAGGCATAGAAAAGCTAAAAGAATGCTTGTCTCTTTCCAAGCACTTACTTGATATATTTCCAGAAAAAAAGTAGCCGCAGTAGCCAAACAAGGTAGGACTGTAGATCAGTTTATTTATTGCTACAAATACGCGCATGCACAATCAGTAGACATCGGGAACGAGGCTATTACCCTACTAGAAAATCTGGCTTTACAGTTCCCGAAATCTAAAAAATATTGTGCTTGGGAAATACATATTTGTAGCAGATTCAAAATAGGGCCGTGCAGATAGAAGCGTAATGCTACCAGAATATAATTTTAGAGTCAAATTTGTATCACGTTTATAGTGTGGATATGAATAATTCATGAGTGATGACTAAGTTTGTACTAATCTATATTTTGATTCAGCTATCATAATCTACTTTGTCTTGCTACAATATTGGTTTTGCTCTCTGCTGTGATCTTCCAAATCATTTTACTAAATGAGTAGTAGTTTCTTTGATCATTATTGAATTATATTCTTGTTCACCAACCCAGTATGCAGATTAAACTTTAATTGGCAGAATTAAAGTTTGATATTTTCAATCTGCATACTGGGTTGGTGAACAATTAAGAATAATGACTAATACCCAACCAGAAACTCACTTACGAAAGTTTCTTTGATCTACATCTTAGACCATATAGATCATAAATCTTTTAGTACCCTGTGGTTTTGAATTATAGCTGGTCTAAACAAGTTGGACAACTCTTTCAATGAGCTGTGCCATTATGGTATGGATGCAATACAAATAAATTGCATGCTCACACATGGCACTGTCACTGTCTGTCAGGGTCGCTATTAAAGATTTAAGAATTAATATTCACATTATCAGCAAAGATATAGAGGTTATGCACCGGAAGTAAAACTAGGGGCGTGTCCCTTAGCAATGGAGGCAATCCGCCATGTTTGAGGGCAAGTTGACTACGTGCCGTATGTCAGTAGTACAAAACGGCGACTTTTGCAGCAGGTTTTTTTTATCTTATTTGCTCACCTTGGTGCTCGATCAACAGTTGGGTGGCATAAAGAGAAGCTGTATTTTAGTTAAAGATCTTGAAAAACTAGCAGATATTCACCGTTGCTTCAGCTCAGCAGAGCAAAATATGATACGGAGAAAGTAACATGGCAGCTGCCAAAATGCCCTCAAACATGGCAGCTTCCAGTCTTTGACCACGCCCCGTGCATAACCTCTATACTTGTTCAGAGTATCAGCAATAGTAGTTGGCAAGTTACTATGCCACTATAGACCCCAAGAAGTCTCTTCATGGAAGCAGGAGGTACTGAGTTATATCAGTTCTGTGACCAAACCAGCTGTCTAAAAACTTGATGCATAACAGTAGTGACAAAAGTGCTTATTTATTATTCCAAAATAGCATACAAACACACAACAGATTATAGTGATATTGCTTGATAAATTTACTGAGAAAGTGAATCAGCTGTCCTTCTGTCAAGTAGAACCATTCATCTTTCAGTCAATTAAAGACAACAACATACATTAACAAATAAAGGCACCGGTGGTGCACAAGCCTCGGTGGCACACTCTGTCGATCACTTGCAACTCAGTGACTTGTGATGAGGCAGCATAAATCACAGACAGAGATGAGCAATGCTATGATTGTATCAGCTATTGTCAGATGCTATTGAGCAAACCTATGGCTGAATCATGTAATATCAACTAGTAAGTACTACTTGGTGACCATGCAGCTTAGCTGATGTGACACTGAGTGGAAGTTCACAGCTGGTAAACACACTGACACAACTAACTTGTAAGCTCAGAATTTTAGCTTACAATCAATTGAGTTACTTACCTGTGCAAGCAGCTAAGCCACCTGAGCCAAGCACATCACATCCAGAGGCTGAGAGCCAGAGCTCTGTCACATGGGGTGTGATTTATGGGTGCAGTTTCGAAGGTAAGCGTTCAGAGAAGCACNGGGGGGTCTGGGGGCATGCCCGCAGGAAAATTTTGAATTCAGGGACTTGTAAGATTGCGATCTGAGAAGTATTTTCTATCTGCTCATTGTGTAGCTACAAAGTGCCATTTTCTTGGATAAAGTTAATTAAAGGTTGCAAAACAAGACTTGGACAGCTATACTTGTCAAATCTGATGAAGTGGTTAGCTATAGAGATAAAGATATGTTCTATTAATGAATATAGACAGAGAGCTATTTAGTCCATTTTTAGTTGTGATTAAATCACCCAATGCCTTTTGTGTTCAAAGAAGTGTTGAAACTCAAGCAGGGCACTTGGCTTTCAAAATGCAACCCTGGTCATAGATATTGATTTACAATGTACCTTCATCTGTTTAGTTTTCTCCTTTAGAGTTTGTTGATAAATCTGTAACTGCTCAGCCACTTCGGGTCCTGGCTGTCTTTGAAGTATCTGTTTCAATTCCATGTACAGCTTCTCTTTTTCTTGTATCAGCAACTCTTTCTCCACGACCTGAAATCAATTATTGAGAAAAAGTTACTACTTACTACTTATTATGAAATATAAAAAAAAATCTTACTTCTTGTGTCTTTTGGATGAGCCTTCGTTGCAGCGTATGGATCTTCTGAATCATTTCGTAAGTGCTGGGATCACTTCCTTCCAGCTTTCTCCATCGATGAATATTCATTGGGTTCTCTAATTCCTCCTCTAAGGCCTTGCATCTTGTTTTCACTCGCAGGAGTTCACGTTGAACGTGATATAACTCCCGTCTACAATTGATTTCAGGTATTGAAAGTGTAAAGTGCCTTTACTTTTATGTACTACTGCTTGTGATGTGTAAATTACCTAAAGACATCTCACGTATAAATTGGTATGTTATTGTAGATACCTAGATGCCAGGGCCACCCCTTCCCTTGTATACTATGAATCTAGTCCATAGATGGTAAAGAGCTTAGTGTGAAAATACCTTAAATCGTCAACATTGGCAACACTCTTTGACAGAATTCCTCTTTCTCGTCTCATTTTTTTAATCTCCAACTTGAGAATACGAATATCCTCCAACCTCTGGTTGTACTGCATTTCACCCTTGTTGAGAGTTGACTGCTGAATCTTTATTTTCTCATAGAGTAGAGCTAGCTCATCATTCCTCCTGATCAGCTGAGTCCCAAGGATATCTCTTTCATTAATTACCTAGAGCACATTGTAAAATTTGTTAAAGCACTATAGTCTATCAATGAGTAAACTTCAAGGCTGAAATTGATACTAAGTATTACAAACTAGATACCAATTAATTGATTACTTAATACTACTGACGATACATAATCTGGGCTAGTTTTGTACAATCATGTAGATAATACAATATTCAAGGCAACCTTACTTGCTCCAATTCCTTCTTCTGACGTGATCTTTCTGCACTAGCTTCAGTAATGATCTTGCGTAGTTTCCTTTCTTCTGCTCGCTGGTTTTCCATGAGTTGCTTGGTTGTCTCTAGTTCTTGTTTCCTGGTTGACAGTTCAGCACCTAGGCTCTCTTTGTCCCTTTCAATGTGTACCAAATCCATATTGCTTTTCACTAGAGCAGCTTCCTGTACAATGCAATTTTAATACAAAAATTACACAATGCTATGCATGGCATGTTCAAGGACACCACAAGGAATATAAGTGGCTCTAGATGGAACACAATGCAAATAGTGCACTAACATCTAGTTAATGATGGGAGGTTCATGGTTATACACATGAGAATCATGTTAAAGTTGTAAACATGTGCATCAATTGAGCAAAAGCATTGAAGTAATGACTAAGAAAATGGTCTAGAATGGTTTGAGTACTCTAGCATTGTTGGGCCACGACAATGGCTATAGCTTTTTCAGTGTTTCTGAAAGAAGTTATTACTATGGGGTATGTACCCAAACTTAACTCATACACTTGCTTAGCTCCTTATAAGTGTCGAGTCAAGCTTGACTCAATTTAATTTTCCAGGGTGCACTGGAAATACCTTGCATACTCTCTCCCCACACCTAATAATAGTCTACAAGTTAAAGCAATTATAGTTCACTAAAGCCGAAGACTGGTCTCCATCACAGGAGTACAAGCATTAAAGTTTGCCACTCTATTTATACTTATGCACGAAAGAAAAATTATATTTTTAAGTAGGTGTGGCTTCCTGCTTGGCTGTTTGAGAGACAAGCAGATATAATTATGTATATACAAGCTACATAATAGGTATGTACCTTAGAAGCAATCTCTTCCTTCAACTGATCGATTTGGTGAGACATTATCTTCAGCTTTCGTTTCATCTCAGTGATCTCATCACGAGCTTCAATTAGATTCTTGCTGCTCAAGTTACGATCTGAACAGACGGCTTCATAAAGAGTTTGCTGTTGTTTCAGTTTGCTTTCATTCTCAGCAATTTTCTTCTTTAACTGGTAGAGTTGCATTTCTCTTCTTTTCACTTCCTCCATCTACATACATTGTATAGACTTTGAAATGACTTTTTGTTATGACCTTTGTAACATGCCAACCTGTGAAATGCAGTTTTGCTGTGCCTCAGCTGCATCCTTGCCATAGCGGTCTCTCTCTCTCTCCAAAGCCTGAATCAATTGTCTTTGCTTCTTGGCCTCTTCTCTGTAATTCTATCAAATTGGGGTAGAAGAAGTCCATGACATTTGATACAATAATATTGTCACAAACACTTCAGGGACTTACAGCAATTTCTTGCAGCTGTGTTTGAATTGACTGTTCCCTAATCTTGACAAGGTGCTGCATCTTTTCAGTGGAACCTTCAGCTTTACGAAGACCCTAAAATAGAGAACACAGTTATAACAAATCTACAGTGATCATGCCAGTGTTCTACCTTGCTCAGAATGTCCCTCTCTCTAACGAGGTCATCATAGGACTTCTTGTCAAGCTCAGCCTGTTTTCGTTGTGCTTCCATTTCTGTAGATAATGAAAGAGTCATTAGCAATAATGTCGCAACAACACAGCTTACCTCTTTCCAGAGATGCAATTTGCTGTTTCAAAGACTCTCTAGCTGATTCAACATCTTGTTTCTGTTCTTCAATTATTCGCAACTTTCGTTGGAGACCTTCACGAAGTTTGTTGATGCGTGCTATTTCTGCTTTCAGGCCAGAGATTTCATCTTCCTTCAGTCGTAATTCCGCATTCTTCTGGCTGTTTTCCCCAGCAAGTTGATCACTCTGCATCAGCTGGTTTTCATAATCCTGCTGTGACTTGGTTAGTCGCTGATTGATGATGTCATTGTCCTTCACTGTACGTTCAAGCTGAGCCTAATAATTCCAAAAAATTACATGAAATATCACGACAAACTGCAAAGGGAATTTGAATACCCTGGTTTCTCTTAGTTGCTGTTCACATCGTTTATACTCTTCTTCTCCTTTTTGTAGCTGGTTTTGTTTGGCTTTGACTTCCTGAACTGAGACTTCCAATTCACTTTTCACTGCTTTCAGATCCCTCTCAAGTTTGATCTTTCTGCGTGTCTCACGGTCAATTTCTTGAGTTTTAGCAGCTATTTCTTCACGAAACTGTAAGTAATGCAACGTCATAATGTGCCATTTATGTGATATAAATTGTCAGTCAGTCAAGTATACCTCAAGAACCTTTTCTTCAGCAACTTCCCTTTCATGTTCAGCTATTTTTTGCCTCTCAGATACTTCAGTGATGCTCTTACGAAGCTACATGTAAAAGTAATTAAACAGCTCAGCTGGTGTGCATGCTACTATAGTATAAAGTGTTAACAGCTTTGCCAGATCTAACCGTAACAATTTCTTCCAACTGTTTATCTCTCTGCTTGGTTAATTCTTCCTTTTGTTTCATGAGCTCCTGAACATTGGCATCCTGGCCAAAGTTAAGACCAGCACCTTGCTCTACTAATTTAGTCAAATTAGCGATCTCTAGTTTTAGCTGGTTGATGGTGTCCCTGGCCCGTGATTCCTTATCATGTGCAGCATCAACCATTCTCCACAGCTTTTCAATCTCCTACAGATAAGTAGATCAAATAGAGATAATGGTCGATAGATTAAAGGAACTGTAATTATTGGTACCTGTTTCAATGATGATATGGTGTTTTTGTCCTCCTGTGAAAGTTTCAGTGCTGTTGTGACCTTTGCGGCATTGGCAACAATCTCAGCATTCAATTCACGACATTTCTGCATTAGCCGTTTTTCACTATCATGTGATTTCTTTAGTGCACGGTGCAATTTCTCATATTCGATCCTAAATCGCTCAAGACTCTTGTCTCCCATGAGTTCAGCTAGGACCTGAATTAGATTAACAAGAAAGTAAATATAATAATAAAAACTGTTTATCATTACTGTATATACTATAAAGTAAGGCAATTTTGAAGTTTGAAGTTGGATGCAAGGCATAGTTCTGATTAGTGGTTAAACCTTGAATAATGATACAGAAAAATGGGCAATCTTATAGCGGGGAAAGTTTTATAGGGTTTAACGTTTGCAGTTTCCACAGATCCTGATCCATCTGTGAAAAATTTTATCTGCGAAATTCTCCGTAACGTATATACGTATGGATGTCGCATAGCTCATCCTCAAAAGTTAAAACACAAAAAATATTTGATGAGAGACATTGGCGAAATACAACCAGCCCGAAACATTAAAGAAAGTAGCCATTTCAAGTATTACTTCAAACTCCTTTTGTTTTGATATTGATAGCACCATAGATACTCTGGAGTGTCAATGCTTCCCCCAAAGAGGGGTAGGGGCGCTCCCCCTCCTTTCAACTACTTCCTCCCCAATTCTTTACTTTTGTCCTGGGGGAAGCACTGAATATTATTATTTACAATTTTGCCACTAGCTCGAACACACAAGCTCCATAATCTGTGGCTGAGAGTGAACACGTTTACAAAAAGACTGGACCACAGAGACAATATGTAGTCTACATATCTATGGAAATTTTAGACCAACACTCGTCTATAGAATCATGGACATTGTGACTAAGCCGTATGATAAATACAAGTTACACAACACTCTCGTCAACCGGTTGTCACAAATTTTATTTGAGTGATATTCTGCACAAACAAAATTTATTCAATTGGACTTTACCTCTTGAAAGTCCTTCTCTAAAGCCTCAAAGGTATTTTCCTCCATTGCTCCAGCTGTAGCCGTCTTTGTTCCTTCTCCTTTCCCTTCCTCCATGGCTGTTCTAGCACGAGTGACCGTGTTAGGCTAGGATCTCTGAGCTAGCTGCTTGGATCTAAATCGTCATGGCAACAGTACACAATGATCACGTGATTCACATTGGAGACCAATATCAATATGGACTCTCACAAGAGGGGATTTCCAGAAATTAAGAACAAGAAGCTAAAGGATCAAGCTGTTGCGTTTTACTCACGCCATAATGTCACTGAGGCACTGGAGAAGTTGCTTAATGAACTATTTCTTGCTGCACCAAAGGATGTATATGGCTATATGGTATGCACTCAATTTGTTTCATCACCATGATTAGTTTTAATTGTGGGGCCCCAGGAGAAGAAGGGAGTGATGGTTAGTCTGATTCCCGTGTGAATTGTACATGCATGTACATCTGCAGCAAACATTTGACCTTGTTGTTTGACCGTAAATAATTAATCTATGATATGACCATTGACCAATGCTAAATTTTGAGTTCGCATGGCAGACTCTTGGGTTTGGTAACGTTTAAGCGCACTCAAGCTAAGTTTCTCCACAGCCTTTCTGCATGCAATCTTGAAGCTTGTAATAAGCCTGTAATAAGCTATCAAAAGACTGAAAGATGCAAGTTTTTGAGCTGTCTTTGTAAACAAAAAAGAAAAAGGCGTAGCTACTTAGCATTATTGTGATAAGCATTTTTAGAATCATGCGCATAACCTACATTACTTAATTGCATCACTTCCGGTAGTGTAGGCAAATCGATACGTAGGCGAAATGACTGTAGGCGAAACGTTTACGTTACAAAACCGACTCTTGACCCTTGGTGTGAAAAATTACACTTTCGAGCAATTTAATTTCATCTGTCAGTGGTAACTATTTTGAGCAACTTCTTAGCATTAGACTCCCATCCTCACTGACTTAACCAACACTGACCGTTCTTGAATTCTATTTATTGTCACCATTTTTAGCCCGGGCCCCACTAAATCTAGCTTTGGCCAATCAATACAGTCATCACCCTTTGAGGAGGCCTGACATCCACAGGCCATCATCTAGACTGCGTAATTTGATGTTACTGTACATTTCTCTTAGACCTTCTCACATAAAGTGAGACAGAAAGCTACTGTATAGTGGGAAAGTTTCGTGGAGAATAACTTTCGTTGATGTCTCTCGTCATAAACCATTTTTGTGTTTTAACTTTCACAGATGAGCTGCCAATCTCCACACTTACATACAGAGAATTTCGCACATAAAAACTTCTGCAGGATTGTGATCCGCAAAAACCATGAACACTAACCCGGCAAAACATTCCTGCTGTACAGTAATTGACTCAAACCAGCAAAATCTTGTTTTCAAGACCAAATTCAGGTGAATTTAGTGAGTTTTATATTGTGGAATAATTCTACAATTGCAGAACTGAGAGCCATCTTTCACGTTGCCAGTGGCTGCTTGTTACTTTAATTGTTTAGTTGGAACATTTCACTGCTGAACTTTTTTGACACTAACACGAGTGGCAAAAATTATTTTACGTCAATTGAATGCTGAGAGAGAAAGAAAGATATCCCGGAAAAAATCTGGGACTCAGCTGGGAATCGAACCCAAGACCTCCCGATCGCTAGTTAGGTGCTCTTACCACTAAGCCACTGAGTGCCCGTGTCGTAGGAGCAGAAGATATGTATCTATAGGCCTCAGCCGAACCAACCGTTTATCTTTCTCTCTCAAGGAGATCCCTGGTGGACGGGGTTACGGGCCTGGGTGGGTTGACTGTACAGGCACTTTGCCTGAGCAGATACCGAAGTATCTACCACCTCAGCCTCCGGCTCAATTATCTCTTAGTGCAGCATGTGATAGCTTAACCAGAGCCTCTAGTTATAACACCTTAATTGTCAAAAATTATTTTACCCATCATAGCAGAATCACGTTTTTTGTAATGTAGCACATGTTGAATGTTCCTATATATGTTGTTGATGTATTTGATCACCCAAATAATAATGACTGTTTCCAGTAGGTGTAAATGTTTCACTGAAGCCTGGTATACAGGTATCTGTAGAGATGTAAGGTTCCATTAGTTCATAGATGTAGTTGTAACTTCTACTCACCAAACTGTCTCTCTCCCCTCACAGTCTGAGTACTTCAGCTCTCTTTCATTGGAACCTGTGATCTCAGGATTTACAGCACGTGAAGGCTTGGACAGTTTTGGTGGGAAAAGTGTTCATGTTGATCTCCACTGCACCATCAATGGTGTCGATAAGGTATGTTATTATGTTGCTTGAATCTAGGGGAGTAGCTCATTGGCCTCACAGAGGATAAGTGGACTGACTTGTTCATGCAGTTAGCCTGACCAGACCGGGTATATATTGACTGCACATGTGCTGAATACACTGTATGAGTAGCTATCGTCCTTGAATATAAATCTGCAGAAGAAAAATTTTAGAATGGCGATTTGGTTATAATTGGAAATATATATACCGTATAGCCGGATATATTTGACGATTTGCGTGTGCGCACAATACATTCATATACGGCGCCCAAAATNACAAAAAAGAAAAAGGCGTAGCTACTTAGCATTATTGTGATAAGCATTTTTAGAATCATGCGCATAACCTACATTACTTAATTGCATCACTTCCGGTAGTGTAGGCAAATCGATACGTAGGCGAAATGACTGTAGGCGAAACGTTTACGTTACAAAACCGACTCTTGACCCTTGGTGTGAAAAATTACACTTTCGAGCAATTTAATTTCATCTGTCAGTGGTAACTATTTTGAGCAACTTCTTAGCATTAGACTCCCATCCTCACTGACTTAACCAACACTGACCGTTCTTGAATTCTATTTATTGTCACCATTTTTAGCCCGGGCCCCACTAAATCTAGCTTTGGCCAATCAATACAGTCATCACCCTTTGAGGAGGCCTGACATCCACAGGCCATCATCTAGACTGCGTAATTTGATGTTACTGTACATTTCTCTTAGACCTTCTCACATAAAGTGAGACAGAAAGCTACTGTATAGTGGGAAAGTTTCGTGGAGAATAACTTTCGTTGATGTCTCTCGTCATAAACCATTTTTGTGTTTTAACTTTCACAGATGAGCTGCCAATCTCCACACTTACATACAGAGAATTTCGCACATAAAAACTTCTGCAGGATTGTGATCCGCAAAAACCATGAACACTAACCCGGCAAAACATTCCTGCTGTACAGTAATTGACTCAAACCAGCAAAATCTTGTTTTCAAGACCAAATTCAGGTGAATTTAGTGAGTTTTATATTGTGGAATAATTCTACAATTGCAGAACTGAGAGCCATCTTTCACGTTGCCAGTGGCTGCTTGTTACTTTAATTGTTTAGTTGGAACATTTCACTGCTGAACTTTTTTGACACTAACACGAGTGGCAAAAATTATTTTACGTCAATTGAATGCTGAGAGAGAAAGAAAGATATCCCGGAAAAAATCTGGGACTCAGCTGGGAATCGAACCCAAGACCTCCCGATCGCTAGTTAGGTGCTCTTACCACTAAGCCACTGAGTGCCCGTGTCGTAGGAGCAGAAGATATGTATCTATAGGCCTCAGCCGAACCAACCGTTTATCTTTCTCTCTCAAGGAGATCCCTGGTGGACGGGGTTACGGGCCTGGGTGGGTTGACTGTACAGGCACTTTGCCTGAGCAGATACCGAAGTATCTACCACCTCAGCCTCCGGCTCAATTATCTCTTAGTGCAGCATGTGATAGCTTAACCAGAGCCTCTAGTTATAACACCTTAATTGTCAAAAATTATTTTACCCATCATAGCAGAATCACGTTTTTTGTAATGTAGCACATGTTGAATGTTCCTATATATGTTGTTGATGTATTTGATCACCCAAATAATAATGACTGTTTCCAGTAGGTGTAAATGTTTCACTGAAGCCTGGTATACAGGTATCTGTAGAGATGTAAGGTTCCATTAGTTCATAGATGTAGTTGTAACTTCTACTCACCAAACTGTCTCTCTCCCCTCACAGTCTGAGTACTTCAGCTCTCTTTCATTGGAACCTGTGATCTCAGGATTTACAGCACGTGAAGGCTTGGACAGTTTTGGTGGGAAAAGTGTTCATGTTGATCTCCACTGCACCATCAATGGTGTCGATAAGGTATGTTATTATGTTGCTTGAATCTAGGGGAGTAGCTCATTGGCCTCACAGAGGATAAGTGGACTGACTTGTTCATGCAGTTAGCCTGACCAGACCGGGTATATATTGACTGCACATGTGCTGAATACACTGTATGAGTAGCTATCGTCCTTGAATATAAATCTGCAGAAGAAAAATTTTAGAATGGCGATTTGGTTATAATTGGAAATATATATACCGTATAGCCGGATATATTTGACGATTTGCGTGTGCGCACAATACATTCATATACGGCGCCCAAAATATTGGCTGATTTAAATTTGACGATTTCGACTTTGACCGTCAAACCGTCAAATTAAAATCCCCGTCAATATTTCCGGCTATACGGTATATATATTGATTGCTATGCAGGAGAAGCAAAGGTAATATAGTAAACGTGGACCAATCAGGTTAGAACTGCCCAATGAAATGCAACATTTATGGCTACGTACAAATAGCCACAGTGCCTTGAGCAGTAAATATAACAGTTGTTGACTGGGATACATATGGCTCTATAAACTACCATGGCCTCGGGGCTATTACCCTCAGCCTTGGTAGTTAATAGACCATAATTCCTTGTATGCCAGTCAATAATTATATCATATATATATATATAATAAAATATTCCTGTTAAGATCCATTTTAGCACTTATTCTTGCAATAAATTCTTGTAGGTAGCTCATTTTCTAGATTCGATCTTCAGTTGGCTGACAAATGTTAAAGGAACTGTGTCACTATATAAAGCCGTGTTTTGTTACTAAAAATAAAATGTGTGACATTTTATGATGTTCTATGACCGTTTGTGACGTTTTTTGTTTTGTTTCTTGCGCGATCTGGGTACCACGCCCAGGTATTAGCCCCGTGTATGTACGTATATTGCGCATTTGTCAACAAAAAATGTCACAAAACGTCACGCATTTTATTTTTGGTAACAAAACAGTGCTTATATAGTGACACAGTTCCTTTAACTGTAGCTTAACATGTGTGTATGTTCCATCTATCCATACACATAACGACTGTCTAGCACTGAAAATAATTTTTATGATGAAAGATTTTCGTGAGATAATGCCAAACAGTATGATACCATTTTGCAGATTTTACTATTTGGCACAAATTCATGACATTTTTAATTCTCATGCAAAATCTAAACCACTAACTAACCATACCTATAAATTGAGGTGAATTCATGAAAGTTTTGTAAAATTTCAAATTTCACTCGATAGGGAAAGTTCTCACAATGCAGCAAGCCCTGAAGGTCTCCGATAATTTATATCTACTTCTGCTTCAGTTGTTTTGAATTTTCTCCTAGTGTTCCTTGAGATCCTGTTGAGCCTTTTAATAATATGATCCTTTTTAAAAGTTTTTCCATCTTTAGCACTCAATTCTCCTACCTATCTGTAGTGCATTAATCTCTATGGCAAAGTCATCTTTGTTCATGACGGACAAAATGCTCTATTCTATTTCCTGATGCTCATCCAACAACACACTCAAGATAGAGAAGAGTTTAGTTAGTGAGGCATGTTTCAGTAAATGTAGCCTCAATTCATTTAGACCACTCTATGCTTCCCTGACTGAATAATCAAAATAATGAAAGTGCTCGTTTGTAATACAGCACAAAATAGAACACACTGTTGTGTGGTTTCTCCCCTTCCCTGAGAAGGTCTTGGAATAATATTCAAGAATACCATAGTTATCTGCATGTACATATCTTGTACAAATTTATCTTTGCTATACTGTAGGTTGTGTATAGTGGCTGTGTACCAGTGGATATGTGGTTGAGGGAATCTGATTGTGTGTCATCAAGCACTGATGAGAGTAAGGACAAAAGAAGCCATAAGGAATCAAAGACTAATCTTGAACAAAATCCTCCAAATAACACTGGAGACACTCTTGACAGTAGTGAGAGCTATATTGATGTCCTCAAAAGTATTAAAAAGCACATAGTCTCTTCATTGTGTGGCCTCTCCCCAAAAAGTCAAAAGGAGGTGGATGAAGCTTTGATGACTGTCCTTACTCCTGAAGGTAATCAATTATCAGATATCAAGTCATACTTGAGTGCTTAGTGAAAACTGTTTGCACAGTTGTATTGTGTCTTGTATACCTCATGTTTGTTATTATTATGCTCTCTTTCAACACACCCCAAGGTTCAAAGCTTCACCCTAGCTCTATGCTAGTTTGCTCATGTTCCTGTGCTACTGCAACTGCTCATCTTTTCAACACACCACTCTACCTTCACCTGTCCTCACTAGCTGATGGGCAAACTAATTCTAAGTTTACTGTGCCTTTTCCAGTTGTATCTGCTTTAGCTGGAGGGAAGGCTGGTATTGGAAAGCTAAAGTTTTTGGAATATTGCATCACAACACTTCCCGGATCACCTTTTCCTGAGCAAATAAAAATGCTTAGTACAGTGCACTTGGAACTTAAGAAAGGTGTTATAGCTAAGTATGGGGTAAGCAACATTAAGTTTGTGTGGTTTGCTTTGCATGTGCTGTGAACATGTACTGTGAACATGTACAACTGTGTGGATGCACTTGTATCAAGTAATTATTCATGTTTACAGTGATTGAATTACTTAATGAATTTTGGCTAAGTTCCTTCTCTCTGTGCCACCCACTTTATCATTATGACCATGTATTTATAAAGTACCACCTTTATTTCCTTAGCTCTCTTCTCAAGGAACACTCCCAAATGGAGCATTTTGTCCTTCAATTGACAAGCCAGAACAAGGACTTGATTTAATCCGGGAGGCAGCTAAAAATGCTAAACTTGAGCTAGATGAAAACATTGGGGTGTTTATTGTTGTTGGAGCTGAAAGACTTTATGACCAGGTCATTATAAACAATATCCTTGAATGTGTGTGTTTTCCCCAATGTTGTTATGGCACAATTGATTACTCATTTAGAGCAAGCAAAAGTATGAACTTATTGCTGGGCAGTGGAAGAGTAGTGATGAAGTGATTAACATGTACTCTGACCTACTTCAATCTTACCCAGGTCTTGTTGGCTACATAGATCCATTACATCACCAGGTGTGCCATCTTTTCTTATTAATACCGTATACCGCTTAATTTTCGAGGTTACTTAATTTTCGCGGATTACGCTATTGCAGATTTTCGTTGAATAAGTTTCGTGGATTGATATCATTCATGTGCACACGCATATGAGCACGCAATTTTTCATTGAACAATTTTCGCGGATTACGTTCGATCCCCGAAAACCGCGAAAGTTAAGTACCACGAAAATTAAGCAGTATACGGTATGACACTTGTTATAGTTGTTTGCATTTGAATAGGATTTAGCAGGCTGGAGGAAACTTCAAGAGAAATTAGGTGGTAAATGTTTTCTTGTAGCGGATGATGCACTCAGCATGGGCTTGGCTGTCAAATCACTTGAGAGTCACAGTAAATCTCTTCTGGGCTCTTCATCTCATGAAAGTGGGAATGGAGATGATGCTTCCACCAAATTAGATGATACATCTCTCAGTTCACTCTCTTGTGCGGCCTTGCCATTTGAGCCAACCCTAACCAAAATGATGCATAAAGCATCAATGTTTAAAGGTAATGATTTTTGTTTAGTTTCGATAGCTGACATGCATGGGGTGATAGTGGTTGTGAGAAGCAGTTATATCATGAATGCTTTGTAGTCATTTTATGTGTTGCATCTGCTACGTGTTCATCATGTGTAGGTGTGTCACATACTGCGTGTATGTTTGATTATTTAGTGTTTATGGGGTACGGTGACTTATTCATAATGCTCAATGGATCCATTCAAATATAAATGAATCCAATCTTCTAACTGATTAAATGTTTTGGAATGTCTAGTTAGGGTGGGTGCATGTTTATCCTTTTTTTTCTACTGTAGGCTACACACACAATGGCTATGTCATGATGAGAGTACCACAAAACATGTCCATGAATACTATTGCTGCAGACTTGGTTAGTTAGTACGTTTACTACTAATTTTGTTGTCAAGACAACAGTTTTTTATGTGTTGTGTTCAGTTTCTACTCTGTTGATTTATATTCTGTTGCTATCCAGGCGGTTGCATTACATTGTCGGTTCATTCGTCTTGGTGCTGTAAGTGGTCAAACTAGTTCTGCATTGCTATCACGGTTGCTTCACATCAGAGAAGAACTCATCACAAAGAAACTGCATGAACCGGCTAAAGCCAATTTATTTAGCTTTACTAGTGAAGGACAACCATAGAGCTTAAGATCTTTGCACTGCATTGATGATAATAATTATAATGTTATCGTTGGTGTGTGTATAACCTCATTCAGTATTCGCGAGTGTTTTGCATTCCTAATTGTGCGCATGGAGCCATAGTAACCCGCCCACTTTCATCGATTTGCAGCTGTACGTAAACGTACTGATAATCATTGTGATCCACCCCTTTTTGTCTTTCTGTATATAAATTTTGTGAAGCAGCTGCTGTGTTGTTCAGTGTTTCTAGGTGTGTTCATGTTGAAACTGGCCAGTTAGAAGCAACGCTGTGTATTATAGCGTTTTGGTGAAACCATGGCTGCAACAAAAGACATCGTTCAAATAGGACACCCTGCACAAGACCCAGGTGAAATGGAAGAATTCAATTTATTTAGGGATTACTTAGGCCTGTTCAACCTTGTGAAAAGCTTTTCTACTCCAACTACACCTGATGATGTTGGTACTGAGTACGTAGAAGAAGTGTTAGAACGCCGTGCAAGTCTTGGAAGCACTGGTTCTGAGTGCTCCTCTTCCAACAGCGCTGACTCTGTTGAAGTGGCTGACATATACTATAACGCCTACGGCCAAGGGGTGAGCGCATTTAAGCAAGCATTTACTGAACCAGTTGATGATACCAAAACTGAGACAATGCCCCTCCCCTCTTCGTTGTTATTGGAGCGCAATCACAACACAATAAAAAAACCACAGGCAAGTATACATTATAATTGTAGTAAAGTTATTACCCAATGTTGACGACAATTATTTTGTTTTCTAGGTATGTGTGTTTTGCCGTAACAATGGAGAAAGTGAGAGTTTCTATACTTCCCACTATTTGAAGGATTCTGATGGAAAGGTCACCTGTCCAGTTTTGCGTGCGTACACATGTCCACTTTGTGGAGCCAATGGTGACAGTGCTCACACCATTAAGTACTGTCCAGAGAATTCTCAAAGTGTGAAGAATGGTGGTGTGAAAAGAACCACCATAACTGTGACAAGAACCAAAAAGTAGAGGTAAAGTATGAAATGGAATTTTCCCACCCTGCAACCCTGATGCACTTATAATTAAAAGCAGTAGTGAAATCACAAAATTCATTTAGCATTTTAGGATGTTTTGTAACTCTTCAATAAAAAAAAAACTTGCTTAGAACTCTATCATAGATTATTATCTATGACCCTATATGGCTAGAATCACTTAGCTGCACACAGACAACACTGGTTATCACTTGAGTTATTATGTGTCACTTTGTAGACATAAACTGCAGGATTCAGGTTTACTTTTCATATTTTATACCCTTGTTTATTATCATTTTATTCACTACTCTGTCTAATCACTCTTTCCTATTATCTATTTAGTCTACTTGTATTATTATACAATATTTTTATTCTAAAATGAACTTGCATTTGCGATCGGCGGAGGATCGATGGCATTGATCCCTATAGCATAGATAATGTAGGCTATAACGCTAGCCCCTGCGTATTATGTTATAGTTATACCATAGTAGTAGGGAATTATGGTTGATAACCACCCCTCGCCCTCGGGCTGCGCCCTCGGGCGAGGGTGTGGTTATCACCATAATTCCCGTTCTACTATGGTATAGGTATTATATATCCGTTCTGATTGGTTGTTTGAGCTCATATGCCTAGTAACAAAAATACCCAGCAACGGTTATTTTTTCATTTAAAACAAAAAACCTGCCTTGTCTTCTCTTGCAAGCTTGTACCGGGTTTCTTTTCTGACTGCAGTGTCGTCTCAAAATAGGTAAGGGTCAATAGAATTACAAATGACGGCTTGACTTTCGCTAAAAATTGTCCAGAAAGCACAAATTTTGTATTGGAAAAGCAAAATGTTTCAGAAAAACTTCAATCTTGTATCAGAAAACTTCAATCTTGTATCAGAAAACACAAACTTGCTTTTACTTTTCCAGAAAGCACTAAAACTTCTCTCTACTATCACCGTCTAACGCAGCTATTGCACAAGGCACTAGTTGTTGGGAGGAGTTTCCTGGGTGGTGCCAAATAAACTAGCGCTTGAATCAAGAAACAAAGCTTAGTACTGCATGAGTAAAACAGTCTGCAGCACTGTAATGTTTTTCTTTTCTTAATTTGCTACACAAAGAAACAGCTGCAAACCAACCCAAAAATGGTTACCTAGGTAATTTGCTACACAAAGAAACAGCTGCAAACCAACCCAAAAATGGTTACCTAGGTAAGTTCTTGTGGTGATCCTGGTCGGATCACCACAAGAAACTATGTACCAAAGCTTACAAAGCACTCCACCTAATCCACAGAACATTAACTAGCTCCTCACCAGTACATCTAAAGAGAATACTGTATGTCACATTAGTTCGATCTCACTTTGCCTATTGTAGTTCAATATGGAGGCCCATGCTCATCAAAGACATTACCAACATCGAACGTGTGCAAAGGCGTGCCACCAAGTATATACTAAACGATTTCACATCCGACTACAAAGCAAGACTATTGTCACTCAATCTGCTTCCTCTTGTTTCATGGCTTGAACTGCAAGACATTATGTTCTTAGTCAAGTATTTTAAAGATGTGGAGAATACAAACATTTTAAAGTATGTGAGTTTTGTTAAGAGCTCAACTAGAGCTGCATCTTGCAACAAGCTCAGGCCAAACAAAGTCAGATTATCAACTACGAGCCACTTCTACTTCAACAGAGTAGTTAAACTCTGGAATAAAATACCATCTGACATTCTAAATCTTTCAGCTTCACCTGAGACAATTCGTTTTAAGCTTTACAAACACATGTGGACAAAATTTGAACAAAACTTTAACTCAAATAACATATGTTCCTTCCAACTTCAATGTTCGTGCTACAACTGTTCTTCTCTTTAGACTCGTATTAAGTTTATCAAGTTGTATTGCATCAACCCTTATTCTGGTTGCTCCAACCATGGAGACAGCCTTCAGTACTACAATCAACTATTATAATCACTTATTGGCATTTTATCACTCTCTTTTATTTGTATACAGTACTGTAAAGCAATTGAATAATAATAATAATAATAATAATAATAATAATAATAAAAGTTTGTTGCATGCGCCATACTACTGCATATGCAAATATGCCAGTAGTAAATTATGTTTTTTTCTTGTAAAAGTACATGAGCAGGGAAATATCTAACCACAAACAGGGAAATATCACTTTTATTCCCTGGCTGTAACCTAGGATACAAGGCTAAATAGGATATATATATTATTATATGCGCATCCCAGCTCGTGCATGTGCTGCACTATGCTGCGGCGCGCGCTGCTGGCCGGGCCAACTTGGGCCCCGCGCGCTTTAGGGGCAACAAGGCACGGGGTCGATCGATTGATCGGTGGGGCCCCCCTTACGTGGTCGAAGTGTAATAGACACGCCTTTCATTAGCCAGCCATGCTAGTTAGCTTGCTACCGTGACATGTAGCCAGTTGCTGTCAGGTATCTACGTTTTGCATCGTATCGAGACATGAATCGATCACCCGGTTCGAGAAGAAAGGCCCCCCCACCTCCAGCTCACACATCGAGCAGCAGTTCTATCCAAAAGAACCAGCAGAGTTATGATCAGCTAAAAGTATTATATCTGACAGCTGACAGAAACTATGAGAATCTCAAACAGCTAACAAGAAAAGGTTACCTGAACTGTGATGCTACGTATGCAATATGTTTAAACATTGAATTAAAGCTTTTTGTCTGTAGCTAAATCAGGGGTAATGAGCTAAAAAATGTGACTCAGTCTAGCTACTAGGCCTGGAATGTTGAGTGTAACTGAATTTAATGATGGCAGCTAATATATTTTGTCCAGGTCTGTTTTGCTTTTCCTGTATTTATATTGATTTTTATTTGTATAGCTCTATCGGAGTTTGACGAATTAAAGAGAAACTATGAACTAGAGTGTGAAAATGTACGTTTTAATATTTGTGTTAATATTCTGTCACCAAGCTATTATGATAGTCTGCGTGAGTTGTATATTGTTTATAATGTGTTTTTCAACTGAAACTGCAGTGTACAAATGTGTGTACTTTTATCAACACTGCAAGATTGTATTCATGTTCACAGCAATGATATAATCATACTACTGTAGCACTGTAAAGAAAGACAAGCTCATGTTGCTACTGTCAAGCATTTGCATGAAGCTGAGGAAGAGCTAGACAAGCTAAAGAGTGGTAAGTAACTGACTTGTTTTCCTAAAAGTATAATGATTATTATTGGTTTATGTATCATGATGTATGCCAACATTGACTTAAGAGTAGCTTGTTTTGCCTACTTTAGTACACTGGTATGGTTTTGAATAAGTAAACGTTTATGTTTCACTTGTAAGAGTGGTTTCTGTGTGTTCCCTACCTGAAATGCCTATTTTTGTGAAGTTTCCATCCTGTTGTTAGTGGTGTATCTCTAGCCACATAAAAGTGCTAAGTTTTCCTCACTTCCTTGTGCTAGTCGAGGAAGTGAAACCCTTACGTAGGTTGCCACTAGTTAGTATTATTCGTACACAGTCAATTGTGGCAGTAAGCACATGTACAGCATAGTTTCCATAATTGGCATGCATAAAAGTTGTACTATGATTGTATGTGTGTGGTGTTTTACAATTATTCCTCTTACTCACACTCACACTCACACAGCATCTCGTTTAGCATTTGATCAATATGGAGAAATTTCTGAGCAACTAGAACAAGAAAGTGCTCTCAGAGAGCGGGCTGAAACTCTTGCTACTCAGGTAAGAATACTTCACATAGCTTGAATTTTTTGGAGTATGTATTGTGGAGTGCTGACAATCAACAAAAATAAATTCAGTATCGTTACATCATGGATATCCATGGTTACATGCATATATATAATTATATACACACAATTCTAGTACACAGTTCTGTGTGTATAATATAATTATGTGTGTAATAATAAATTTTACTCATAATATGGCTTGAGCCATTTTATCTCAAAAGCAAAATTAAGAAAGTTTGGCTGTCAACTTGTAATATTCCTCAAAATTATGTGTGATTCACACACTTTGTCACACTTGTGAACAAAACAATAGCTGGAGTTGTATGTACTACATCTTGTGATTGTGTTGAGCATGATGTGTGTGGACCAGTTAGTTTGACATTTTTTGAGTCACTAACGTACACTGAACTTTGTCCACTATTGACTTTTACATCTGTTTATTTATCTTATGCATGTTGTTTTCATGTAAATCTGATGTGTAAAATCCATTTCAAGCATATGTCATGCGAGTGCTTAGTACATAATGATACATTGTCATTGATTTCTTCTGAAGTGTGTGTTTTCACGTGTGTAAGTATTTGGGATTTTCCTTGTGACTGATTACTTTTATAAATGATATACTTTCACTTTGTGCATTAACCATATATGGATATGAACAGACTTCGATATCATGTATCCACTCTTTGTATTTATTGGTGTGTCATCTAAATACTTTCCTCCCTCTTAGATTGCTCATGAGAACAAGATTTTAAAGCGGACCAGTATAAGCATGAAGAAACTGGACAAAAGAGCTAACTCAGATTTATCAAGTGTAAGTATTTCTGTCTCAGTCTATGGTATATTTAACAAAGTTTATATCCATTTAAGGAATTGGAGAAAGTAACCCTTGAGAATAGCAAATTGAAAGAAGAAAACTCAAGTTAGTAATTAGTTTTGTTTCTGTTGTGCGATTTTAATATAGTGCTATATATACAGTCTGTGTGTTTGTGTGTATGTGTGCGTGAGAGAGAGAGAGAGAGAGAGAGAGAGAGAGAGAGAGAGAGAGAGAGAGAGAGAGAGAGAGAGAGCTTCAGCTTCTCAATCTATGTTACTCCCTTTAATTTCAGATCTCAACCAGACAGTTGAGACACTTACTGTTTCATTGAATGAGTCTACTGAGATGCTTCAAACTAAACTGGATGAGGCTTTTGCTAGGGAGAATGAAAAAGACTTGCTACTTCAAGATGCTTTAGTAAAGGTAGCAATGCCATTATGAGTATGCACTCAACATTAGTGATGACCTTTAGTTAGATAAACACTGTATGAGGTTATAGTCTCACATATATACCTTATCAGTAAAAGCTTGATAATTCCCACTACGTATACAATTTAAAACATTAGAATTCTAATTAGAATTGCTACGAAGATGCATAATTGACAATCTCTCACAAGCATATATACATCCAATTTTAGGTTGATAACTTGGAAACCTTACTAAAACAACAAAAACAGCAATTTAGAGTTGATGAAGAGGAATTTGAAAGGCTCAAGGAAGGTATATTAAACTAGACACAGATTAATTTGCTTATCACTTGACTTGCTACAGTTGACTTGCAGTGTAAAGTAGAACTGTAAATGTAGAGGCAATGTTTGTTGCCATCTTCTAGTAAAATCTCTCTTTGCATGACTCAAGATAGTATTTATGAAGCTAGAAATGTTTGAGGAGTAACATGTTTAAGGCAAGGCAATTGCTGGACTTTAAAAGCTTTTTACGACTTAATTTTCAAGGATAGAGCAGCCCTGCCCATATTATTGCCAATACATTTTAAAATTTAGTATCCATTGGATTTTATGGTTTGTGGGCAGTCCACAAAATAAGCTAAATTGAACAATTTGGGTCGATCAACTGAAAATTTTATCCATTAAAACATTTGCAATTAAATATAGGGTAGGGTTTAATTGTCAAAATTAAAGTTTTGCATCATATTGCTATACTGCTATATATATACTGTAGAAGCCTATGCTGTTGACAGTTTATGAAGTATTCTTAAGTTTGTGGTTTGATAGAAACACTTTAGCTCGAAAAACTATTGTTGTATAGTCAACCAGGTTACAAAGTAATCCTTCAGTCATACAAATTGTGATTTCAGCAGTAACCAGCTGCAGAAGAAATTAGTTAGGTTTTTTTTCAGAAATTTTGCTAGGGAGGGGCAATCAGTGCTAGTGACTAACTAGGAGTGGCCATAGTACAAAGTGACAAATAAATATTTAGGGGTGGCATATGCCCCCCTTGTAGGCCTTTGCAAATTATTCTATTTTTTACCCACTATGGTTTGCTCTAATTCTCACAATTTCGCCTATTATGATTCACAATTTTACCCATTAAGCTCAACATAGGTTTCTGCCATAAGATCTATGATCCCTGCAAGCGTTACAAAACAACTTGCCACCAGAGTTACATAGGACTTGATTCAGAAATTGCTTGATTCGATCAGAAATTGACACAGAAGATGTTTTTTAGATAGTCTGGCTTTACTTCTTTTTACACCTATAGGTGGGCTAGTATTTTCGTGCTAAATCAGAGGGAGTAGGACTTTTCAGCCTTTCTAGAATAGATACCGACTCACTTGAAGTTCCAAATTTTCCACTAATACTCTCACTTTCACGCTCTAAATCATCAATTTTACCTATTATGCCAGCATAATTCTCTAATTCTAATGCTTACCTATTCAGTCTACACTAAGACCCCAAGTTTATCGAACAAATGGAAGCATGTCATACAAGTGGAATCGAATGCGTAGTACAGATTTGTCATAATCTGCAGTGGTGACACGTTGTGGTTAATGAATATGATTAGATCCATGAGGCTCTGTGTTCTTCATACCTTGTACTATTGCGCAGCGCCCTCTAGTACTTACGTAAACTGACAGTTTTTGATGAGCAAAGTCGCTTCTTTTCCAGTTTTCCATGCTTGGTNTTGTTACTCCTCTCTCTAATTATCCGGGCTAATGGTCTCCTACCCCAGTTAATTGCTCTTTCACTATTTCATGATTTGTGTCTCAAAGGCAAAAAATTATTGTGAAGCATCTTTTACAAGTTAAAAGGGCTAATATTAAGTACACATATGTAACAGTGTTACAAATTTTCAGTTTTTCATTTACTGACATAATGATCAATTTCATTAAATAATCTTATTAGCATACTGTACGATATACCTTAGTCACAACTCCAACTGCTATAGTGTTTCCTTCTGATCTCAACATAAACCTCCCAAGGTCTTTACACTCTTGGTAAAGTTCCATACATAATGGTCTGCAAACTTCAATTTGAATCACAGCAGTAGTGTTCTTAGCGATACACCTATATACACATGGAATTTTATATCCAGAATTCAAAGCTAAAGTTATAGTTCTATACGTAACAACATTAACCCTTGGATATTTGGAGCACTTTATCCATCACCTTGGTCTCTTCTTTATCAACTCTCCAGTGGTCTTATTCAGGATACTGATTAGTTTCTTAATTACAGCAGGTTCATTCACAGATTGGTAGTGCAATACAATCTATGTGGAATAGCCCAAGTCACCACAATAAAAACAATAGATGATATTATGATAGAGTGAATACACTCACTGGAAAACCAATGGTGATTGGTATTTCAATATTAAATACAATTATCCTAGCTTCCAACCTAGTGGTTACTCGTGCAGGGTGATCAGGATCACAGAGTACACATCCGTTGCTGTACATACATCAGATTATGACAGTGATTACTAGTTCATAGAGTGCACATGTACATCAGTACCTTATCTTGCTGCCATCGATACCTGTGAGTGTTAGTAGTACTTGATCACCAGCTACTGCCCATTGCACACTTTCATCTTTAATGAGACAAGCTGCACAAGTATACAATTCCAGTACAGTGTTAATTCAGGATCACCAAGTGGAGAAAATACTGGAAGGGTAGGATTGTTTCTAGATGAGGGAAGAGTGAGGAACATTCCCTTCTTCATTTCACTCTTCCCCATTATACTCATGTTTCACACAGTTTCTTAATCTCTCTATAGATTTGTACATATCACCATACATGGTGTGGGAAGTGAGTGTGGCCAATAGTCACATCCCCCTCCCCCCTTCCCTTCCAAAAAAAATTCTAGAAAAAAATTTTAAAAAAACAATTAGTACATGTAGGCATAATTATTATAGTATGAGTTGTGAAGTCATAGTGAATTTGTGGGAACATCAAATTGTGGGCTAGAGATAGAGTACCCGATTATACTGGGATACTGATATTTATGCTACACACAAGAATGTCAATATCACAATGGGGTACTACACAATGTGCAATGATAAGTACCTTTAATATAGGCAATTTCATTTGCTGGTAGAACGAGCACACCTTCACCTACTTGAACATGTCCTGACTCAATTCGTCCAGCAACTGTGAGACTTGCACCTTGACCTACAAGCACACCAGTGCACACAACATTATACTAGTACAATGTTTTCTATCATGTGACTTACCTTTAAAGATGTCTGCGATGCAACATCTGAAAGGTTTTTCCACAGGTCGTGGAGGGGGAATAAATTTATCTACAAACATACAAGAAGTGCAGCAACAAATTGTACGCCATATTAATAGAGGACATACTGTAAATCTGGAAATTTGCGCGTGTTAATTTATTCAAGCTTTATTTTTCCACGTCATCTATTTTTCGCGGTGTAGTGAAAGAAATATTCGTATGAACAGGTCGTTTATTTTATTTTTGCGTTTTCAATTTTCGCGGTAACATCGAACCACGAAATATAAATGACAGCAAAATTTTCAGAATTTATGGTAGGTGGTGATTACTACAGTAGATCAGCTTCCAGTAACAACCCTTAAACGATAGTTATCACATTAAACTTACATATACAGAAAATTGTGTCACTAGAATGCAATCTGTAACCCCAAGAAACTTATGCCATGATAATTAGTTACTTTACCCACTTTGCCACATGCGCATGTACTGCTTGAACCAAAGAACATTGTGGCTAAAACCTTATGTAAGGATGGACCTTGTGCGTGAAAGGTCATTTATAAAATTAGCTTGATGGATCATTTAAATTAGTAACAAAGCCACATTGAAACGGTAGTCATGGATACTGTGGTGCATAGCTCATTCCCAGTTCCTAAAGGGAGGACCTGATATTAAGAGTGCATGGACATATATACCATATTCAGGATTTGTGATTGTAGCAAACTTTTTACAGTACTTCTCAAAACAAGTTGTTTTGTAGTAGTCAAGAAGTATCTTCTTGAAAGAGCATTTGGTGATACAGCAAACCATGCTAAAAGTTTGAAAGGATGTGGTAAAGAATGCCAAAACAACAAGACATCCTAATAGAGGAGATACTGCAGCATCGTTTCCAGGCTCTCTCCTTGTGAGTATTGCAGCTGAAAATACCATATAGCCGGAAAATTTGGCGGGGAATTAAATTTGGCAGATTGGCGGATGGGACTTAGTAGCGCCAAATTAAAATCCGCCAATATTTAGTGCGTGTGCGTATACGTATATACGTACGTATGCATATTGTGCACTGCACGTGATCGGCTCGCTCCGCCAATTAAAATCCGCCAAATTTAATTCTCACCAAATTTTCCGGCTATACGGTAGGAAGGGAGAGAGCCTGGAATGTGAAATCAAGTGAATATTGCTGCCCTTAAAGAGACAGTAGAGAGAGTTTGTACAGTTTATCCACTACACACTACGTCATTCGCATGATTTTGAGGAATAGGCTCTTTCCTCTCAATAGGAAGGATGAAGGATAATGATGGATGATAACGAGAATGAAGCTACTATGCATGCACATAAATGCAGAGGGGGAAATGTGTAAGCTTGAATGTTGTGAACTCAACATGTATCAGTACATACCAATTATTTCAAACAGAGTTGGACCACAATACCACTCAGTCAATTTCTTGGTTGAAGAGCTCTTCACAAGGTTCTCTCCAGTCAAACCAGAGCATGGGACATAGTTAACATCTGATTCCTGAAATTATGATATACAATACAATATGTATACAAATACAAATTATTTCCAAATGAAGAAGGCACACCTTAAAGCCAGCTTGTTTTAAAAATGCTTTCATTTTTGATATCACTTCATTAAACCGTGATTGGGACCACTCCACCTATCCATCAATTCAAAACATGAGTATAAGGATATTTTACATCAATTAAAGCACTGACTGTGTCCATCTTATTTACAGCAACAGCCATTTGCCTCACTCCAAGTGAGCGAACCAGTAGAGCATGTTCTCTTGTTTGACCACCAGCTTCAAACCCAGCCTCAAACTCCCCTATGGTTGCATTTACCACCATCACAGCTACATCAGCCTAAAGCAGATAATACAAATTAATATTTGTTGCCCAAGCTAATGCACTCTATGTACTTGTGCTGCTCCAGTAATCATATTTGGGATGAAGTCCTTGTGACCAGGTGCATCAAGAAGATTTATGACTTTGGATGGTGTTTCAAATACTCGCTGTGCAATGTCCATTGTTATTCCACGATGCCTTTCTTCTCCAGTTTCATCTAGTACCCAGGCATAGGCAAATGAGCTCTTACCTACTTTCTGTGACTCAATCTCATACCTAATAAACATCGAGTTATAAGATTAAGTAAGTAATAATTATAGTAATTGTTTCAAACAGAAAAGTTATTCAGTATTGGTGTCTAGAGGAGGAAGGGGAGGATGAATAAGTGGCGGGAAGGGAGAGAGAGAGAGAGAGAGAGAGAGAGAGAGAGAGAGAGAGAGAGAGAGAGAGAGAGAGAGAGAGAGATCAGAACTAACTTATGCATAGCTCTCTTTGTGACATTTCCTAGCAAGTAAAGCAAATGACCCATCAGAGTACTCTTCCCAGCATCAACATGACCTAAATATAAAATAATTGATAATCCTTTTATAATTAAAGTCAGAACAAAACTTACCAATAACAACTAGATTGATATGACCCTTGCTGGACTGTTGTCTGTGTTTGTACTCTGAAATAACATCTACATTCTATTCATTACCACAAAACACTTGGATTAACACACAGATAGAATTAAGCTTTGTATAGCATAATGTTGTACCAGATATTTTGTCTTTCCAGTCTTTTGTCTAGACACATGGAGTAGAGGGTTTGTGTCCGTGAGAGTGGGTGATGGACTTCTAGCTGGACTGCGATACGGGCTATTGGATGGACTAGGTGTAGCACTGCATCCCAATAACAGGGTTATAATTAGAATGAACAGACAACACTTTGACACTGTAACTTACCTATGACTCCTATAGCTGACATAACTGCCATCTTCCTCCACCACACTTGGAGCTATAAAGCCCATCTTTGGAGTAGCTGTACTAGAGGACACTTTCTTTACTGCTGCAATACTTGCACTCTTTGAATGGGGCTTTCTAGAAGTGTCTGTATGCAGAAGTGTAGTTACTTGCAAAGACGATGTACAGCACTACAGTCGACTAAATACGAACACTAAGTCACAAGTAAGTATAACAATGCTATAATGGGCAACCAATCAAAACATAAAAGTCTATTCATATTCACCTGAGTCTCAGAAGTAGACACAAAAACAATTCGTGTGAAATATGCTATTAAAATTGAAATCAATCAATTTACAGTGAAACATGGGTAAAGTGAACATGAATAGATTAGATAACTAGTACAAAAGGCATGCAGTATTCTTGAGTATCAGAAAGCCTTAGGCCATGCAACTTTAAGTTAATAACAAAATAGGGTACATCATTGATATTATAATATTATACATGGGTACATTATTGTATACATAGTAGGGTTGTATTTCTAATAGAGATGACAGTACATACTACATTAATCAACTGTCAAATGGTGATGGCAAAAACATGGGAACTAGACCTTATTAAAATTTCCCACAAAAAGGCAGTGTATCTTTAATGTACACAAAAAAATGGAGATAACATATGGCAATTCATCACAGACCACAACAAATGCAGATAAACAAGTAACCATTATAAATTTTGGATAGCACAGACACTAAACAAGTAAAAGTAAGTAAATGTTTTGCCACCAATGAATACTACTATAGTTTACTTCATTTGGAACACTTTTTTCTGCTTTTCTTGAACTAAATCATCAGGTGACGGTGTAGAAAAAGTAGCCAATGAATATCTCCTATCATACTGTGATCTAAGTGTTTGTAACACATAGCATTGAAAGTCAAGCAGTGGCACAGTGTCTCTATTCCTTATGGAAGAAACTACTATGCCAAAAACATGTGACTTCTCATCTTGAGCTATTTCCACCTTGGAAGTGAGCGACTGACTAATATCAGCTGACTTAAAGTCTTTGAGAGTGCTTGAGTGATTTACCAATGGCAATGGAGAAGATGGTATCAGTGGACTTCCCTTTGACTGATGAATTTGTATTAACTTAGACAAACTTGGTTGATCCATTTTCTTACCAGGAGATTTAGAGCTCAAATGTTGCTTAGAAAGATCACTGAGTGACACCTTACCAGAATTACTGAGTGGCTGACTTGAGAACGGAAACGGAGTCTCATGATCAGTTGTAGCATGAATTCTATTCTGGCCTAGTGTTGCACTTGACTTTATGTAATGTGAAACCAATTGTGAAAGATTGGGATGATCTAACTGAGTGGAGCTCAAACTTTGCTCTGACATGTTTTCTGATACTCTGGCTGCTGAAAATACATCAGTGTGCAATTGAGAAGCAGTGGTATAACTAGGTTTGGGAGTTACAAAAGGCTCTGAAGCATTTGTAGAAGTAGAATGCCACATTGCCAGTGTTTGTAAAGATGGCTTTAGTTGTCGTGAAGCTATAGTTTCTTTTTGAACTGAAAATTCATCACTACTCCTATCTTTAACATTGACAGATGCTGGTGAAGTCGTAGTGGCCACCAAACCATGAGATGGTGGAATGCTTGATTGAGAAACCAAACTTAACAAACTAATAGTTGGAGATAACTTATTAGTAGTCTTATCTCTACAGTCTTACCTTACCAGAAGAGGCACAATGTTAGCAGCAAACAAGTATGAACAGGTAAACCAGCAAGGTAGGGACATACAATAAATAAAAGAACATGCTATCGGTGAACAGAATAGAACAACAATGGTAAAGTGACTATTAATAATTATATGATATTAAGGATACAATTAATATAGAGACACTCACCTTCAGTTTTAATCATAACTGGAGGTTGCACATGTGTGTGAGGCTTGAATCCAGGAGGAGGCTCTAAAGAAATATGTACAATAACTGGCATTGGCAGTTTACAAATCAGCATCAAGTACAGTTTCATTATAACACAATAACAACAAGTTTATATTCACGATCTGTGCTGACGCACCTACTACCCCAGAGAGGCCGTGACTCCTAGACACTGCACTGGTGCTGGATGATGCAAGTGGACTAGTTTGTAACTTTGGTCTTAATTTTGTTCCACTAGGCTCTGAGATACTCCGATGCACTCCAGATTCAGTTGGATTACTTCTTTCATCAAAATATGATTTGAGTGAGGGTGATTCATGTGTGTCACGATGATAAATGAACTCAGCTGAAACAGTGAACAGAATATACAAGTATTAGTGATATGGGTGGTCAGTAAATATTCCTTAATTTACATAAATGCACCAAGCCTCCTATGAAGGGGAGAGTGTGGGAGTGGCATTGTTGCTACATTGGGCATAATTTTTTCTGCTTATGCAAACTCACAGGTGATTAGCAAAAGTTGAAATTTGTGAATACAAGGTATTATTATTTAATTCAACATTAAAAAAAATCTTAAGAATTAGCTGAGATTGAAACCCAGGTCTTTTGCAGTTGGATTCTAGCTGAATGCTCTTACTACTCAGCTACTAGAACTCATGGGCAGAGGAACAGAGAATACACTACTATTATAGACGCAAGCCAATAGCTAAAACAGATCACAAGGCCCACATGTAATGGCATGACTTCCAGACATGAGAAAATATGCCACGCCTAAATCCAACTCGGCTTAGTTTAACAAGATAAACCACCAAAGCACAGAACTAAAGCTAGGTTGGATTCAATTACTGAATGGGTGACTACATATGGATGGCATCCAAACCTAAGTTAAGTTTTCATATATACATACACAGCTAAATTTGGCCTGTCAAAAATTCCAGGACTTTTAATAGACAACTATAATTGTACACATCTAGACAGTATTGGAGAGCTGTCAGATGAGCTCTTGCTACCATAAAATATCTGTTATGAATGCAGTCCACCAATTATAGCCAATCAGGAACAAAGCTAGGTTAGACCATCATGGGAAAAGGATACTTACTAGCTACTGTCTTGTTAGAACTGGCTCTAACGTGAATCTTGAGTCTGTAGATCCTGGAGATTAAGACTGGGAGGACTGACTGCTAGCCTAATTCTGGCCATTAAGTACAGTCAATGCCCTCAGATCCCAGAGTCAGAGCTGATCATAAGCTAAATTGTTTCTTCAAATTCATGTATAAGGCATCTTTATGTACTTGCATGGGCAAATAGGTTACAAGTGATAGATCTGATGATCAAGAATATGTGAGTCTGACTCTACTCAAACTATATAGCCTATAAAGCTCCAATTAATGGCAAGTATCATGACCCTTGGCATATAGTGTATGTGCCTAGTAAGTTTACAGTACTAACGGTGTGGCTCATCTTACCTGCATGTCTACACGAAAGTTTGTAATTTACACACATAAGGTACGTAATACTAGTATCTAACTGTGTACGCCTGTACAGATAAAAGTACCATAAATCTCGAAATTTTCGTGTTAAAAATTTTCGTAGCATTTTGCAATTTTTCATGCGTTTAATTTTCGTACTCCGCAGCAACTACAAAAACTTATCAACTACGAAATTTTCACAATTTATGATACTTATTTTTTACGCGTATCTAAGTTAATCATCATCGGAAAAATCTTGATTGATTGTGGGACAGAAATGGGAATGTTTTACAGCAAATATCTCTTGCTATTAACTTATATACAGAAACAGAACTTAGTTCAACATGCACCAAAGGTCACAAATATTTTCTGCTGGCACTCTAATATACATGCAGTAATAGTAGGCAGCTAGGTTGTGCTGATAAACCAAGCAATGTGCATGGTGACCTAGTAATACCTTACGAATGTCTTAATTATCCAAGGGTAAATGATTAGATAATCAAATCCATAATTAGATGCTAGAGATACTGATGACACTCAAAGTTGATAGTCAGAACCTATTTCTCTAAACAGTGCTGTCAGCAGGTTATGCATAAAACGCTAATCTCTAAATGCTAAGTTGCCTTTTATAAACAAAGACAGCTCAAAAGTGTTCTTCTTTCAGGTTTTTTAGGCTTCTTGCAGGCTTATTTGCTTCAAGCTTGCATGAACGAAGGAGAAAGTATTAACAAATTACTTATGGTTCATCTAAGTCTTGATTTCCAGAGCTAAGCGATGCCATTACTGTGCAGCCTATCTATCTCTATATCTACCTAAAAGTTTCAAGCTTACACACAAGAGGGCTGAGGGAAAAACTTAGCTGTACAAAGTGGTTGTATCATAGATAATAATTGCATCTATGGTAGTATTAGCATATTGCCGTTCATTTGAGTCTTTTTGTTTTTCAGAGCTAAGTACCCTCTTCTGTGCAAGCTTGAAACTTGCTAGGTAGATGTAGAGATAGTTAGGATGTGCAGCAATCTTGTCACTTTCAAAAGCTGGGCTATATATATATGGGACAAAACCTAGCTCTAATCTTCTGTGAGCACAATTGCAACAATCCCAATTTTCAGTGGTTTAGAAAAGGCTGCTCTTCACATAAGTCAAGCATGCAGTGTGCTCACACTACCAAGAAGCTGAGGGAGTCTTAAAATCTCATGTTTTAAAACCCTCCATCTGCCCAAATTAGATCTCCCTCATTGCTTGAGTTACCCAAATCATCTTATTTATATTAATTTTACGATAGATATATTAGAGACTAGGTACGTAGTCTCTAACAACTATGCCTTAACACACCAATGTTAATCTTCAGTGAATTTACCTTGAGTACTTGGTGACACTGCTACTTCATCTTCCAAAGATCTTCCATACACATCATCATAATCATAATCTGCAGCGGAATTAGAGCAAACTAGATACAGTTATATTCTAAAAAAGATATTGGCATAGCATTACCCTCACTATAGTCCAGGTTCCTAATATTCCTGTGTCGTGACATTATGAGTAGAATCAAGGATGAGGATATCCCAGAGTCGTTTACAGGCTAGTGTTCTTATTAAAGCCCACCACCTTCAAGCCCCACCCAGTCTCAAGAGGACTTTTCAAGTTTCCTTCACACAGTTCACAGATTGAATTGTCACCATGGATTCTGAGCTCTATCTATTTCCGATCGTCTATGTCGTTCTCTGCGTTCTCTATCTTGCTGTAGGACTCAACTCCAACTACAAAGCACTGAAAGCCCTGCTAAAATGTACTCCCATTGTGTGTTTGATCCTGTCAGCATTCTTCTATTCTTTGCCGTTTGCCATGGGCCCAATTGGTCATCAAGATGCTAGTAAGTCGTATGAAAGGCTTTTGTTTGCCCTGATTTTCTCCTGCCTTGGAGATTTGTACCTTGTGTTTCCAAAAACATTTCTTTTTGGTGTTATATCATTCGGTATTGCTCAAGGTATATACATTGCTTTGTTTGGTGGATCAGTTTTGATGTTACTTCATGATCCGTCTACATTACAAGTCACAGTTGCTATATCAGTTGGAACGATCTCATTATTTGTTTATTTCTACATTCTACCAAAACTGAAATGGATCTTGATCATTCCTTTTCTTGCTTACTGTTTGCTTATCTCAACGATGCTGTGCTCAGCAATTGTTAAATGGTTGCAAACTCCTGATGATAGTAGTAATATGCTAGGTGCTGCTGGAGCAGGACTTTTTTTTGTCTCTGATCTCGTAATTGCATTGCGAGGAAGGCTTAATGTCCCTTATGGACCATACATTGTAATGCTAACATATTACAGTGCACAAATGCTTATTTCATTATCTGTGATTTTAAAGTATTAATATTGCACTTAATTAAGTTTTGTTTACATCACTGATCCATGACTTGTACAGTTTAGTACTAATATATTATTCTAGCCGAGACAATGATTTTATGATAATTATTATTATATCAGTTGTCAATGTCATAATTATTTAGATTGCAACTTTTTTGACTTGTCAACTTATAAAGCTTAATTATTACATATCTGACAACATCTTGCCTAAATAATGCAAAATATTGATCACGTTACAGAGGTCAAAATAAGCTTTTAGGTTTGTATGGTCAAATGTCCTAGCAAAAGTATATTTGATTGGTCAATACAGCTACATGGTTGGTCATTCATTTTCATGGACAATATATAAACAGATACTATATGTACAGAAATACACTTGACATAAGATTATGATCTTAATCCAAATCTGTTAATCAGAGTCATTTTCAGATCCAGAAATAGCCATCCCACAATTCAAGAGTGTCCTCGGGCTCACTTTCAGAATGATTGTCATGGGCATTAGATGTTGATGCATTGCCACCTGCAGTTCGTGGTTTCGGTTAAATGCGCAATGTCATGTAAATTTGTACTGAAGTTTGCACGTTAATTATGAATGACAAGTACAAAATTGATTATGATTGCAAAAATTTCTTCACTAATTTTTAGTCATAACATCAGTTCTGGTCTTACAACTAATCACTCCATCCTGTATCAATAGAATCAATTTAACAAGGTTATTATAAACTGGGATTTATTTAATGCAATGTCATGAATAAGTACAGGGATGTATAAATATAATCTGACAAAATTTAATGTCTGAAACTTTCACAGATAGATCTTGATCCATAAAATGGCTAAATTTTGCTAATTGGTTATTTATTCTTCACACCACCTAACATGCAGTTTTTATACGCCCGTGTGAGCATAATAATCATGCAGGACAGAATGGCTGAATTTAAAATCACCAATATAATTATATATATATATATAAAATTATTTAACTAGGGGTACACTAAGTGCAATCCTTGCTACGCTTCACGATCACACGATTGTTGCAAGTCTGGGCATCTGGGCAAAGATCATCTCAGTAAAAACCTACTATCTAACTGGGCCTAAAAATCAAAAGGCATGCATTCTATCAACGCTTAAAAGCTCCCAAGTTGGCCTAAGAGTGGTTCATGTTGGCCTAAGAGTGGTTCATGTTGGCCTAAGAGTGGTTCATGTTGGGGCAAAGTATCTAACACAAGAACAAAAATGAAGCTTACGTGCAAGCAATAACATATCTCATTGCCTTCTTTCCATTCATCTCCTGCTAATAATCGCACACCTTGGTGAATGCAAACAGTTCTTTGACAAGAATATGACTGTGTTGACATCAAGCTCTCCAGTTTCGATACCTATAATACAATTATACAAGTGTAACTGACTGTTGAGTTACTTTTACTTTTAACTCAAACACATCCAAGTTCATAAGTAGATAATAAGAACTGCTAATGAGAAGTTTCAACTTTGAAGAAGTTTTGAAGTTAGTCTTAAACAATCAGATTGATTCTAGCTATGTATCTTAGCTGCTAACAACACTGCTTTGAATGCACATAAATCTGCACGAGGCATTTTCCCTGCACTTAGTGTAGTATTATGTATCAGTATGTCTGGCTGTAGCATCAAGAGATCGCATTAATTAACCCTTGGTATGCATGCACACCTAGGGTTATGGTAGTCATTTTGTAAAATGTGTGTGTGTGTGTGTGTGTGTGTGTGTGTGCATATCTATGTATGTATGTATGTTTTTTCCAACTGTATCTCAAGAACGGCAGCTCCAGTCTTCAAAAGCGGCATAAATAATCGAGATCATCTCATGTAGCATTCAACAAGAACCTGAAGTTCCTGAGATATGAAGCTTTTCAAAGTCTCTGAGCACTGAGCTTCAAGGCCACACCTGCTGATTATGCCTATTTGTTAGTGTGCCTTACTTAAAATTGACTGAATGATGAACGTTTCCACAATTGACAGGAACTGATTTGGTCACAGTTAACTGATAAAGCTCAGTACCTCCTGCTTCCATGCAGAGACTTCTTGTGGTCTAGTATCATATTAATTTGCCAACTAGTAGTGCTGGTACAAGTATATCTTTGCTGTAAATGTAGATACTCAAAATATTCTTAGTTCTTAACAGTGTCATTTGTGAGCTTGCAAATTATTTGTGTTGCATCCATACTGTGATAGCACCAAGGGTTATAAGCACGTTTGGTGCCCTTCATTTTATTAGAGCTCAATAAATTAATATTCTAAAATCTGTATGAAGAATGTGATTGGACAGCTCAACTGACAAATTTCTGACCAGAATTTGGTTCCCACATGCATAATTATGCTTTGTAAATTTCATGCACATCTACAAATTATTTCTAACAGACATACCCGAAATTGAAGTTGTGAGACTGCTTGTTGATATCTATCCATTCTAGTGCTGAATGATTTGTCTGGAGATGGAATGTGAAGTGGTGGTCCTTTAGGTACATTCACTCTCCTCACAGTTTTCTAGTACATGTAAGCAAGAGTAATGAAACAGTAATGCTCATTTCACTTTAGAATTCTACAATAATTATAGTCAGTGTTAGCTGCATGACCTATACTGAGTCAGTGTCTCCAGCTCATACAAAGACAATCAGTTAGGACTAACAAATTTAGTGCAAAGCAGGTCAACATGGATCTCAGTAAACACTGGACCACTATATATATTTATATCTGACAGTTGGATTGTGACTGGAAGCTAGCATGGGACCATGCTAGGACTCTGAGTCCATGACACAACCTGCACAGATAGGAACTGATCCAAACTGACATTCATGTTTAGTCCAAGCTGACCGGCTTGGTTTACACAGTGAGATGTATTATCTCCATATTTAAACAGAGCCTCAATTAATTGGCTGGAACAGAAAAGAAACTTGCTTGCAAGTCATGCAAGGTAAACTAATATTTTCTGTCACATAAATAATTTTGTGTCAATACAGACTAATTTGGAAACTTTTAGAATAGCATTACATCACCAATATAAAACATTATTAATTATGTAACCCAACATGTCAAACATTTTGTAAACCAGCATATGCATGGCGCTCTTAATAATACACATTGATTATACAGTCAACGTATGGGTGCAGTTTCAATGCTAATAGATGCTCTGATAGAGAAGCACAATTAAAGCCTCGAACTAAATTAGCAACTAGCTACTATCAAAATAGATTATTCTACAAGATTCTACATATCAAATTTGAAGACAGGTTCATTTATGAACTATAATACCTTTGATTTTGTCACTGAAGTATACGTCGTAGTACACTTAGGCAGACAGACAAAATGCATGACTATCAACTGTAATCTTGGTAGATTATAATTAATCAACAACCTCAAAGAGTATTGCTTCTGGCTAGCAGGATTTTTATTTTGCCCTGAGGAATATCTTATTGACTATTAATTTTATAATTACAGAACCACCAAAATCAAAATTTAAAAGTATAATGATTGCAGAGGCATTGAATAGGGTACATCTGACAACAAGCTTCACAAAGACACTTTAATTACAGCTATATTCTTTTCCTCACAGCTAAAACTTCTGGGGAAACATTCACATAAGCAATAACATGCAGCAATTAAACCATACATCCACACATCTGTACCTTAGTTTGAAATTTTGTAGTGGATCTATGAATTTCGTTAAGTTTATGAAACAAGGTGTCTGGGGATGTTGCACTAAGTGGAGGGCCCTTGGGTGATTTCTGGAATTTAGAAGAAAAGATTACTTATAATGAAAGGGCTCCTAGATTTTGCTACTACAAAAGTTACTTGGTAATTCTCTTTCGAAGGTCTAGATTGACCATAATTTGTTCGGTTAAGTGCACCTACAGTGGGTACAACAATAATTATATCATTGATAATACCACTCAAGAAGAGCTGTACCGTGAGCATGACATAGGTCCTCCAGTTTTAAAATGCTAATAATATGTCCATCAATATTCTTGCATGTGATTCCCCTAACATGATGTCTACGTACCCATGAAGATAAATGAAGCAGTCCACAGGTACACACCAGTGGATCCATCAGACTGCAGGTGTGTGTGTGCAAAGAGAATGCAATGCTTAAATACATGCATACACTAAAATCATAATAAAAAACTTTGCATAAAATTAATGTGTACAGAGTTACAATGTTATTTCTCTCTCTCTCTCTGTGTGTGTGTATGTGTGTGTGTGTGTGTGTGTATGTGTGTGTGTGTGTGTGTGTGTGTGTGTGTGTGCGTGCGTGTGTGTGTGTGTATCCACTAGTCACAGCATATCTTCAGATCAATAGGCTTAATAGGCTATAATTAAGTGGACTACATTGGATTATCTATTAATTTTTCAATAAACGTTCCTATAATAAATGGTTTCAGTTATTAGGAGTACAACAAACCACCATAAAAGCTTAATGGCACTGATATTTTCATAAATTCTTAGGCAGAATTACTTAAGATGGAACTATCTAGAAGTGCCAATCTAGAAAAACAATCGCCCAAGAAGATTGTAGAATCAAAAACAATTCCTTCTCTGTACTTTAGAATCAACTGTTCAAACAACAATGCTACAAAAAGTCTTTTCCATGCAAACGTAACGTATAGTGGGAACTTTTCAAGGGGAAAAATTTTAACGTTTCATTTTGAATAGAAAATTGGTAAGGAAATTTTTTGCAGATAGTGACTCAGTAACAGCTGGAAGTAATAATATTATTATCATCATGTTGAGATCCATTCTAGCTCTTCATCTTTCGTGCAGGTAACAGTATTCTATAAATCTGCTAAGCTCCTTTCGAGCTTCAGTTAACTGGCCAACATCAACTTTTACACATGCACATGCTCCGTATATTTGACCTGGTGACTATTTTTGCCACTTGTCACACAAACTATTTACAAAGATTTTTCTGGGCTCTCTCAAAAAATTTTTAAACTGACACACTGGGTAGGTGTGATCGAGTTCAATCCTGTGCATGTAGTCCATAGGTGTAATTATCACAGATGGCTCACATTGTTCTCAGTGAAGGTAAGGAGGTAAGCACTCCTGGCATCAGTGATGTCAGTTCATTCTTGGAGAGGACACTAAAGGATGCAATCATTTAACTACAATGTTGTGGTTATAGCTGTAATAAACTTACAGATACTTGAGGTTTGGGAGGCCTGAAAAGGCATCAGGTTCAATATGAGATATTCGATTCTGCTGCAAATAACTAAGAGAATAAACAATAATATTATTACAGTATATGGTTAGTAGGGAAGCAGATTATAATTTATAATTTGAGTTTCTACTTACATTGTGTCCAAACTAGAGAGGTTCACAAAACTGTTTTTAACTAAAACTGTAATATTGTTCCACTCAAGATGGCTAAACATTGTAGCATACACACAATGTAAATGAACAGTCTTTAGTCAGTAGCACATCTACCTACATCGTTTTAAGTGAAGGAAGGCTTTCAAAAACTCCAGGAAGTAACTGCTGAAGATTATTATTGCATAAGTATCTAAACAAAAGATCAAAATCAGATTAAAACAATATAGAATGGGGCAATGACCTGCTTACACTGTCTGCATTGATGTCAGCCCAGTGAAGACACCAGGGAATATCTCATGAATACGATTCTTGTGGAGGTACCTAGAAAAGTTTTGGATTTAAATCATATTTAGTTCTTGTGGATTATAATCATTGCTTTTTACGTAGTACATTCATATTATGCACAAACTATATCAAAATTAATGTGAATTCACAAGTATTATTTCTGCCAACCGAACAATGACCATCAATTTTAATTCTGGTTATATGGTACAGAGTCTAGGAATTTCTTTCATGCAAAAATTAACTCTTGGCCATTGCTAGCTAAACTAGCTGCTGTAACTCAATCTCAATCCACACAAGTTATATCATGCACTGATATATCCTAAGTATGGCTTCATTACAATTCTTTTCAACTTACAGACTCTTTAAGAGTGACATATTCACAAACAATTCAGATCCCAAAGAAGTCAACTCATTGTCACTAAACTCACTGATATAAACATGTAGAAAAGCAAAGAATTATACGCATAATTATATTTGTATGTAGAAGAAATGGAGTTAACTACTTGGGTAGTACTCAATAATACTCACAGTTTTATAAGCTTCCTGCATTTTCCAAAAATATCCCTTGAGATGTGCTGCAAACTGTTCTGACTTAAAATACTACCAGAACATTAGAATGAGCTGTAAATTTATTTACTTCACATGTCAATAGCAACTACAGTTAGTGAAAAGAACATACAGTGTTTCAAGTAAGGAACAGTTTTCAGTCAATGGAGAAGGAAGCTGGGTTATGTTGTTTCCCTGGAGAGAACTATACATGGAAACAAGAGTGTATGGAAAACACACAAGGATGAGGGTAATGTAAAGACTGGGTAGATATAGGGTGCTTACAGTGATTTTAGAGATGGAAGATTGATTCCTGCAGGGAGTCGTTGGAGCATATTTCCACTTAATCGTCTATAATAAAATTTATGTGCAGTACTTGCTTAGGGTCACAGTACTTCGTGAATATTTACTTACAATGTTGAGAGTAGTTTACAATCACCAAATGCACTAAACACATCTTCATTGAGCAAGTTGCCTTCAAGATTACTGAACATAACGACAAGTATTTCATTCATTTACTTAAACATAATGTCAAGAAGCATATCTAGGATTTAGAGAAGGAGAGACAGTGCCTATTTCGGTCACATGACTTTATGTGTGTACAAAAGTCTCCAAATGGCCCTAGTCCCACCCCCACTTCCCTAAATACACCCCTGCATACGAATAAGTGCATTACTATACAGTGTACTGTAGATCTTCTAAAAATTCGGCACCCTATACCAAATTGTTTAAATTTGTCCCTAATTTTTGGCAAAGGTTGTCATGCGTATAGAGTATTATTGGGGCAAGCCTGAGTGAGCCCCAGTGGAACGGTGAAACATTGAGGAAGTGTAATGCATGCACGACGTTGACCAAACCAGAAATAGCTAGGCTGCTCGAATAACACGAAAGCCAAAAAATTTAAATATCTGGGCTTCAGACTTACAGTATTTCTATTTACACGCGTGCACGCAAAACCGGAAAACAAAGAGCAAGATCAAGAGCTCACGCACACTTACAGATCGTTCAAATTGCTGCATAGTATGCTTTTAGACTGACAGCACTGCCACTTACAGTTTGCTCAGCCTAGCTAGCTGCTCATTTCTTTACAAACACAGTCTCGTTCCCAGCTGAACGGACACCTACACAGTCACTGTGATAGCCAGATTGGCAGACCAGCCTGCTTGTAACCTTGTCCTTGAGCACTCAGAATCATTTCAATAAGTTTGCCCATAGATAATAGATTTGCTATTATAACAGGAGTAGATAATCATGCATTTATCTACTAATAGCATGGTCTTGTAAATGAAGATCCTTCGCTCAGGCTCGCCCAACGATGTTTCCATCTAACTAGTAATTATGCAATTGAGCATGTGCACGGCACATGCAGACGAATAATCTTTAAAAATTCGGCAAACCTCAAACGTATTTAATTTTTGGGTGCCAAATATTTTTAGAAGATCTATTGTATGTACACATGCAGTACAATATCAACAACTTACAGTGATGTGAGTTCCTCCAAACTAGAAAAAACATATGGCTCTATTGTCTGTAAAAGGTTTCCTTGTAAATTGCTGAAATTGATAAAATTAAGTCACTAAGTATAGATGACACATTTTCACAAAACTCATCACACCATACATATACTATTCCTCAACAAATAATATGGAAATTCTTCACTGTTGTGGATTATTAATAAATACTGGCACTATCTTTTGGTCTTGTACTTTAGGGTATTGCTGTAGCACTATAACGGTGTAGCTATAGCACGCTTGCATATTAACTAGAGCTGTATGTTGTATGCCGGGCTCACTACATTTAAAGTTAATGTTCTCCAGCCACCATTTCACGTAAGATACGTACATACACACGTTCATGATTTGGGTGTGATCAATGGGTATAGTCTCAAAGCTTAGTGGTCAGAGAAGCAGAAAGCCTCAGATCTCAACTACAGTGCTTTTGAAGATTCTACCTGCAAATTTGAGATAAGCTGATTCATAAAAAACATTTCCCAGTTAACTACATACTGTATAAATAATTATTGTATTAATTAAAAAAGCTGAATCACCTACCCAATGCTTCATAATGGGACAGTTTGCAGATTTCACAAATCATCCATGAAATTTTTATTAATGATATATATATAGTTCACTGACTGCTCACGTGAGAAACTTAAAATGCAAAAAAGTTTGACGAGTAATATCCACAAATAACTTGTATCATGATTCTGTATGGGCACAACATATGCTACTACAGTATAGATGGTAGTAAAGTGCTTTTGTCAGTGGGCTGTGTCCAGTTAAACATTAGCATTAACAAATGTTACTCAATCTTTTCAGTTTCCAGCTGCTATACCTGTGGCATTCTTCAAGTGTTGGTATACAAACCAACCCAATTGAATACATACTGTGCTATCTCTAATTTCTGGATTACCTTTGCAAGTCTAAATGTGTGGCAATCACAGGTAGAAAATGAAGGCACCGAGGTGCATAACCCTTAGTGCATAACCCTTGGTGCATAATATGCACATAAAATTCTGAGTACTTAGTGCCAGTGCCATTGTGTTATGAGAATTATACATAATTAGTGTATGATATTAAAATTTTATGCTTTGCTGTGTTTATGTGTTTGTACATTATCATCGATTTGATCCATGAAATGGTACAGTGAAAGATTATTATTTTGTGCCTTGATGTTGGCTATCATTGCAGCAGTTATTGATACAACATTCACTGGGTTCACATTATAGCACAATCATGTTACCTTTGTAAGAATCTCAGGCTACTCTACTATCTATGTCATGGGGCTTGCTCAGGCTCACCACTCATACTCGTCCCCCAAAATTTTAACCATATGCGTGTGGCCTCGAAGAGTGCTCAGAGAGGCTGAAAAGCCTCAGATCTCAGGAACTACAAAAGTTTTTTGAATTCTTTGTCTAATTTTTTTTAGATAATCTCGATTATTTTACCATAATATGCCGCTTTTGAAGACTAG
The DNA here is from genome assembly GCA_964030475.1 of Tethya wilhelma. NCBI lineage: Eukaryota > Metazoa > Porifera > Demospongiae > Tethyida > Tethyidae > Tethya > Tethya wilhelma. The sequence goes on along the minus strand of CAXIPT010000002.1, from coordinate 14,685,882 downwards.
AGCTGCCGTTCATGATTTATAGTTGGAACATATACACGCACACACAGACAAAACGACTATCGTAACCCTAGGTGACCAAGGGTTAATGAACATTATTCCATTTTTGATTAACATTAATTTAACTGGTTAGTTAATTTTTTTAAAAACTTAATTGTATTTGATGTGTTATAGAATAGTAGTACTACTAGCTGACTAGGTTGCATAGCCTGAGGATATTCCATTAGGGAGATAAGAGGCACTCTCTGTGCTGGTGCACAAATTAGTATGGCCCCAGAGCAGGAAGATACTTTACACTTTAGTCTGATTCAGTATTTTGAGGGTATAGTTCACCTTGAAAATACAAGTATCACTAAAGAGACGAGACACCACTACTATTTTAGTGTAACTTACATAAGTGTAAGGTGGACATTAGCCTTAAATAAGTCACTTGGCAACGACTTGAGTTGGTTTCTGGCCAAGCTTCTATAGAATGAGAATTGCACCATTAGCTCATGCAGTACACATGTACACTCTTTAGAAGAGTATGTAACGTTGTAGTATTCACAAAGTTTGGTACAACATTATTCATTCAATACACATCTCTATGGGATTATGAATTAATTTACAAAACTACTGTCAATTGGTTGACAGTGCATTCCCAACATAGTTTTAAGAGATTGAGGTCAGACTGTTCACACTGATAATAAAAAATAATTATTGACAAGAGTATAAATATTGTTGCTGTCTAAAGCGTAGGTAGCTACTTCTGTGTGGTCTTAAGGTTAATTAAAATATTAACAATATCGTGCAATGATATATACACCAGCACAAAAACGATATAGAAGAATTAATTTACAGATCAGTGAGTGGTATACCATAGATCGGGAAATTTTCGCTGTTAAAAATTTTTCACCACGCAGGTGAGCTAGTGGCAAAAATTAAACACCTGAAAATTTAAAATGTATGGCGATCTTTACTGAATCGGTCGAAGTGGCAAAAATTAAACAAGCGAAAATTTATAGCAGTGAAAATATCCTGATCTAGGTTATACCTCTCAATCTCTCTCTATTGCTGTGTGTGCATATCTCAGTATCTGGACATTAATTTAGCACACAAACACATGTCCTCACACACTTGTTCACTTAGAACTCTACTTACACTGTCTCCAACTCCTTAAGGTCTTCAAAAACATTTGTAGGGAGATGAGAAATATTATTGCTGTCCATTATGCTAAAAGTAGAAAGATATAGGATAACTTAACAACATGAGGCTAAGGCTAATAACATTATGTTCACAAGATTGGTACACATAAACTGTTGAATATCATATGATTCTTGAAAATAGCATAAAACTCTACCACAACAACCTATAAGTCAAGAGCGCAACAATAGAGCTGGAATGATACCATTATGTTAAAGTACTTAACTTAGCTTATACATGACATAATAATAGTATCATAATATTGACCCATAAGTTTCTAGTGATGGTGTCGTGTACAACTACGTTTGGGTTATTTTATCAACGAGAGGTAAGATGGGGAGGGGGAGAGATAGACAGATTGACAAATGCACACTTATTCATTCACAGAATTTACATCGGTATGTATGCTTTCATAACTATTGTATGATGTGTTAGCAAAACAATGTTCAAGTCTAAAAGGTTAAGATTATTCATCAGAACAACATGACAGTGCTCTCCTACGTATACACAATTTTAAACCCATGACAAATTAGAGCAAGGGAATAAATAAATTTTTAGTGGGATATTCACTGAACGTGACATTTGATCAAATTGGAATGTGAGTTGAGGTTACACGTGGGAGAGAAGACAACTGACCTCTATTTGTATTAAATTACTATCGTTAGAATAAAACAATGCAGTAGGTACATAATAATTTTGAGTGATTGTTCATCAATAACAGAAATGCTTATAATGACCATACAATCACTGGCTGAATAAACAGAAAGTCTGATGGAATCTTAAGTATATGCTAATAATTTGCATACCCTAGCAAAGGTTATCTTTTCAAGCTGAGCTTGCCATCACGAATCAGCTCATTGACAGTAATTAAGCCAAGTAACAATAGCAACCACAGTTTAAGACAACATACAAGAAAAACAGACAAATTTCTACCATAAATTTTTAGATTGACTTACAATTAAGACAACCGGACAAATCTATATTTTAGAAGACAAGACAAGTAGACTGATTTGTGATTTTGTCATGATCTGAGTACAGAATTAACTTCATCATATAATTATAGTATATACCCAGTTTTATAGCTCATCTTCTGTTGCAAACATTTTGATTCTATTTTCCACAATAACTTCAAAAATAATTTATGGGATGACAAAACAAATTTAAAACAGAATAGTAATCTGAATCACTTGTAATGCATATGCAGCCACAAAATAACAGCAACAACTTGGCATTCTGTACCGTCACTCTTACCCTGCCAACTAATCCACACTCTCTTTCTCTACAAGACCCTGATTCTACCAATGCTTGACTACTGCTGCCAATGCTTATGAATGACATTAGATGACTAAAATCATACCACATAGTGGCATCATCATTGAGTAACATTTTTTTTTACTTTTAAGGATACACTAGTTCACTATATTATACTGACATCAAAATGCATCATACTACTAAGAGTTCCCATAAGGAGTGACACACAATGATTATGTCCATAATACTACAATGAGTTGTTTTGTTTTTCTCCGATTCATCTATCACACTATTCTGTAACATTACAGCAAATGATTATACCTTATTTCATATTATGATAACTGTATACTTTTACATATTTTTGCATTAGAAAAAAATTTTAGTATGTTAAAATTCTCATGTGTTAATTTTGTACTTATGGTAGCAATGCAATACCGCATTTTTAGTCTAGACAGTAGAATTCTACAAAATTGCAGTGTAAGAGCTGAATGATGGTTACACGTGTTGGTGGTACATATTACTATACTTTTTCAGATATTAAAGTGATAGTTTCAAGTATGTTTTTGCATGCAACTGTGTTTGTACATACAACAACGCCCATCAAAACAAATTACCCCTAAACCAAAGAAACTAGCTCAACAAAAATTGATGTAAACCCAAGAGCCTATCAAGCAGCAAATAGCTGCCACAATACAAAAAACTACAATCAAAGAAAATTTGTTCCTCATAGGTGCATGAAGAAAAAGTAACTAAGTACATGTACATTATGGCAAGTTGTCAAATAAGGTTTAATCACAACATACAACAGAAATAAACCCAAATCAAATCTGACAAGGATGTGAGCATGGGTACGTACCTCCAATAGTAACTTTATAGCTGAATCTATAATATTATAATATTATGCATGTGCATTAGGTGCAGCTTCCTATCCAGGCCTACCACTTTGACTGTTTACTATTGTTAGCAACATAAGATTAAAGAGGAGAGCCTGGGTACGAGACTACACTCAAGTTTATCTGGTTTGAGAATGCCAGTAGAAAAATATTGTATAACTTTCTATTATCCAACCAATTTCAATTTCAAGCACCATTGGAAAGCGCTCATTCTCCCTGTTCCTTTGGTTTCTTTTCCAGCTTCCTACACCTTACCAGTCAAACATTAGCTATTTTGCCCCATAAGAAAAGTATTGCATGAATCTCATTATTTCAAGTCTGGCAACATTCTCAAATCAGATGGACTTTAGATGTACGCAATTTGCAAGCCACATGGCCAGTGATTACCTACAATAAAATGGCTACACTAGAGTACATGAGAACTATCGAGAAGAAACAACTAACAGTTAGCATAATTTAGTCATTATTATTAGTTGAATGTAATTTCTTACATAAACAAGAGCTATAGTTTTCAAATTTTACTATGCAAAGTAGCTATGTAATCATCATACTTTGCATAGGGACATCTGGCGGCTCATTCCTACCACAACTACTCTATCAGATATTTATTGCTGAGCACCATTATGATAGCGTGAGACATCTGATCATAATCAATGGCTTGGTTTGCCAGGAAGTGTTTTATGCATATATATATATGTATGTCCTTTAACTTCAACTCATCATAGATAGTAGTGGCTAAGCATTAGCCTCTACTCATTTTTCAATATTTCCTACGTTTGTGAGACACTATTATTGTACATTGCTTATTGCATAAGAGCTGAGTGAAGCATTACTATATATCATGACATCAAGTTGCATCACTGATCATCCACAATATTCATACATATGTAATACATACCAAACTAATGATTCCTAACTAGTATGAGATCATAATTATTTACCAAGTTAATTAGTATAATATTAGCGGCTTCTCAAACTCAGCAAACAAAGTACACTATATGGTAGTATGATTTAGTAAGCAAAAAGCAAAGTAAATTATACAGAATTGGAGCTGTTTGTGAAGTCAAATCTGTTCAAATAACAATGCAATACTATGGGACAAGCACACCTTATACTCATACAGAATGCAGCAAGCTTAAGTGCAACTTAGCAAACTATATTGATAATTAATCTAGATTTACATATTAAAGTTACTCTGGTATCAATTCATAGTATAGCACAGCTAGGAGACAGGGCAATGACTCAGTATGCCTTATGGACAATGTGATTGGATGCCAAACATAACTATTACTTAGATATTTAACCCGAATAGTACTAATTACAGCTTCAACACTACAAAGTGACAACCACTTCACATGTGTTGGCATGAACCTCTATAAGTTATGCACTGATCATGAACTTGAATACAAAGGTCAGCTCTAGAAGTTAATGACACCATGTGACATCAGGAAGATTATTACATACACTTGGTAGGTTTGAGCTATTTATAGCACTCTGGGGTTGACATATGATATCCTGAAGCACTATTATCAGTTGATAGGTCCAAGATGATAGAGAGTTCAACCAGTGAAGCAAGCTAGATGTGTGGTTTCACTGAACAACACAGGCACTGGCATAAAGACATGCACTTTTATTAGTATGGCTATAATAATAATAATATATTCCTAACAAAATGTTTCTTGCAGGTGGGTAAGTTTAGTAGGATTTTCAAACGAGCATGGTGGTCAGAGGGAGGAAGTATCACACCATGCAGTCTGCTATAAAGTCGCACTTCAATCTAAGCACTGTGTGCACTTGCTTGCTAACTCAGCAAAAGCGCACACTCATGTCATGCCTCCTCCAATAGATCTCTCTCTCATATCTTCACAAAAGAAGTATTCAAGTTCTAATCTTCATGAATGGCATTACTGACTCACCGGCACCCCTAGGTGTTCATTCCAGAGCACGATATAGCTGTTGATCAGCTCTCGTCTACCTATTCTACCTATTCTGTGGCAAATGACAATAAACATATGGTTGTGTTCATATAATTATAGAGAATTCGAAGTATCAACATACTTACATTGGAGCAAAATTGTTGGTTTTGCAGCTAAGGAAGTGAGAAAAGGTTAGATCTACAAGTTAATTGTGTACTGTTGTTAATGCCACGGGTGACTCATTGGCAATTTTGGTATTACACCAGTTTGTTAATTTTCACCTATAGTTCATAGTTCGCTGCTTGATTTTCATTAGGCACAAACCACAATACCGTATACCCGGAATATTGACATTCAAAAAAAAATTTGAGGGTTTGCTCCGCAGAAAATAAAATAAAATTGAAGTATTGACGATTTTGAAATTTGATGATTTTCATGTGCGCATAATAGATTCATATACGGAAGCCAAAATATTAGCAGACTTAAATTTCACCGTCAAACCGTCAAATTAAAATTCACATCAATATTTCTGGTTATACGGTATCATAATTTTTTTCCCTCAATGGTGTTATGTTTAAATAATTGTCAATCAAAGCTTGAAGATAACAAAAAATGTGCTAATGACATGACATGCTCAAAGGTATGAATTCTTTACACCTTTCTAATAAAAGGGGCTGCCTTAGATAACAAAAAATTATATCCAACTTGTCTTTGCTCCAGATATATTATAATCACAGTTCATACTTGTTAAGGATTAGTGAAAATTGGTAAATTTACTTAAAACTTACAGATATTTCAGTGAGTTTAACCCATAGAATGAATCAGGCCATAATTGATTAATAGTATTTCCACTTAAGATTCTGAAAAATTGAGATAAGCATGCATGTATGAAGTACCATAATGAATTGATTCAACTTAGCTTACAAGTAACTGAGCATGTGGTGCCTCTTGAACTTTTGTGAACAAACGATGTCAATCCCATTATTGTGTAAATACCTACATGCATCAAAATAAAGTTATTTAACATTACTTTGTGTCATTTCGGGTAGGTCCTTGCTTGGTGAGTAAAATGTAAGCTAATCCACCACAATGTCACGGTGTCACAATGTGAAACATCCCTATAGTACATATCATTGCCATGTACATCCCAGTGCTTACAATCTCTTGGTTGATACAGGACAATCTGGAACACTGGTCAACCTCAATGAGGAGCAGTCAATAATTTTCTCTGAAAGCGAGCACGTACATTCTTCTGGGCACCAGAATTCGTCAGTAGTGTGAAAGATATCTCCCTGGCTTCGTACAGAATAATTTGGAGCTAATATCATGCACAGAAGACAGAACCAAACCATTTTCCTACATGATGACGTCACCTCGGGGACGAGCTAGACATGTTGACATTGTGTAACATTACCGCAAAGGTCAACGTAAGAATGTGGTTCTGTAAGTTATAAAAGGAAGTGCGATTTCTACACCACGAAAACTCGACTGTAAATTGTGTGGTGTTAGAAAACGAGCGAACGTGTCAAAGTATTTTATACTAAGATTCTAAGTTTGAGTCAGCCAGTCATGAGTTGTGTTCACTTACCGCTTTCTCCAAGTCACTATGAGTCACACGAAGTTGGTGATATGCTCGGTGATATGGGAATGTCTCGTCTTCCACTAGACCAACAAATACCCAGCTACGTACTTGGTCGCAGAAGACACGCTATTAGTGATGGTCCTCAGTCGCCTTATCTCTCTAGGCCCAGAATGAAACGTCGTGGGGCTATCTCCTACGAGAAAAGTGATGCTGCCGCCGAGTACATCAGATATCTTGGTATGTTTTCAAACCGCAAATGAATATAAGTTTGTTGGTTCCTACAGTGAGTGTTATAGGAAATTAAATCATGTTATTAGGTGATGCACTTAATCAGAGGCAGCGTATTGATCATCAAAGTCCACACTGGATGTTGCCAGAATTACCATCCAATCAAAGTGAGTAGATATACACAAGGTCGTGGCCAGCACCATAAAAAAACTAAATACATTTTAGTCAATGATGCTGGTTCTTTGTTACAATGCTGGCAAAATCCAGATACTATATAATTAACTCTGTAATACAAAAGTAATAGGGAAATATACGGTCTGCCGGCTTTCTAGACACAGTGTATACACAAATACTTTATTGCTGGTAACTTGTATGAGCTAGCTTGCACCAGTCTGTGGTAAAATTCAAGAAAATTGTGTTACACTATACTTCATGGAGTTAGTACACATTTCTCAGCGTAAAAATAATTTAGTATGATGATCTTGAATGAATCAGCAATGAACCAAAACAAAATTTGACATGTCAATGGACTCATAATCAGGTAAAATTATTTTACGTTCAAAACGTGTTTTGAACTATAGTGGGAAATTTTCAGGGGTGTAAATTTTCATGAAAAGCCTAGACTGCGCCAATATTCGTGGTTTTAATTTTCGTGACTCCAACTTACAGAGCTTGAAGGTCTTGTGACAGTTTATCTGCTTTGGTATACTTTAGAATACCGTATATAGCGGGAAATTTTCGTTGGTGCAAAATTTCGTATAAACGCGCCAGAAGAAATTTTCGTAGTTTTAAATTTCGTATACGCGGCGCGCCCTCGTATAAAGTAAATGCGGAAGTTAAATTTTCGCAGTTTTAATTTTCGTATATTCGAACCGCATACGAAATATACGAAAATTTCCACCATACGAAAATTTCCCGCTATACGGTACTATTCTAGCTAGATACTACATAGCTATAATATTTATAATTAGACTGCAAACGTCTTGAAAAGATGGGCAAGAGACAGAGAACTAAAGTCTTCGACAATGTGCGCATGGCGAGTATCGTGACCTTTGACCCCAGAAAAAAATTTTGTGGGAGGGAAAATTTCGAAAATAACGAAAATTTGCACCCCACGGAAATTAGACTCAACAGTCCTCAAACAAGTGTGATAGGAGAACCATGCACTAGCAAGGTTAATTGCTGAAGCTAATTTTGTGAGGACAAGTGCACAAATTCCTCTAGCTCACTCTCTCTCTCACACCCCCCATTTTTTATAGTCTAGTAAAGTTGTCATGCATGCATGTCTATAGTTTCTAAGAATGTAATTAGCCAATCAGATAACACCTCATTATACCTTGTACATGTAGGTAAATTACCCAACAATGGTTGGGTTTTTTATTCCAAGCAGCTTATTGGTAATTGGCCTAACAAGGAGCCCAAACAACCAATCACCTGCACTGCTTAAATTTGAATGGTTACAGACCTCCAACTTATCCCAACTTGCTTGAAATTTTTTAATAAGCATGATCAAAGTACAATCATTTCACATCCTTAGATCTGCCATTGCTTAGCTTTTCCACACTGAAATTAATGTAGCTATACACATGTGTAATTATTTCTTGTCCTCTTCATTGGTGTAGTTAATGAATGTATGAGTAGAAGGTCAGGTAGACGAGGCTCATTTCAAAAGAACTCACCAGCTCAATTCTACAAGGACTCGATTAAAGGATCTATTCTTCAAAGTGTTATCATTGGACCTACCAAGATGATACAGGTGTGTTAAGCCTATAGTTCCAAGTCCCTCTCTCCTTCACTAAAGAGGAGTAAATCTCTATTGAGTTATTATGTAGGGATGTGAATTAGTTACTAAGGTACCTACGAGCTTTGTCATTGAAGGTGAAGTGTTTGTAGGTGTACGTGTGTGTTTGGGTGAGCATACACGTGTGTGAGTATGAATTTGTGTATCAATATGTCTACAATAATTATTATTGTAGCTGGGATGAATTTCAAGAGCTTATTTGTTACTATTGGTCTGTAATCTGTGTGCATGTATATGCTAAAATGAACAATTCTCCATTACATGTAAGTCATAAACTACTTGCTTTTTTTTTCTTGTTGTGTTCAGACCTAGGCCTCTCTTGTGTAGAATCTCTGTTGTGGTAGCATAGTCTGGCTGAGAATCCTGCTGTACATGTACATCATGCAGTGGCAGATCCAGGGGAGTTCACAGGGTTCCACAGAACCCCCCCTCCCCCTTTTCAGCTGAGACCTCGCATTATAAGTACAGATAGGAAAAGTCCTAGCTGGAATGCTCCTTTCAACTTAAAAATACCAAAAAAGTGACTAAAAATCTCACTGAATATCTGTCTTTTGTGATAGTTTGTCTCTTTTTGCTGTTTTTTCTGGCAAATTCACGCGCTAAAGGTGCAGAGCTTTATGGCCGTAAGTGGACATGGCTTGGCAAAACTTTTTCATGCACACATTAATTAGAACCCCCTATTCAATTTCCTACTTCTGTCACTGTACATGTAGGTATAGATTGTTTTTTTGATTATAAAAGTTAACGTACATATGATGTACTGATGTGGCTCTTCTGCATTCAGGCTCAATATTATTATGATATTATTGATACTGATCACTGATCAGCTAAGAAGTATGTAATTAACTTATACATTTATACATTGTGTGTGTGTGTTAATTATAAACGTTTATCATCTTTTTATGCATTTCAGGATAGACTATTAAGTGTGGACAGTTGGGACTTCGACATTTTTGCTTTTAAAAGAATAACTGAAGGTACTTTGTATAATAGTATTATACTAATTATTGTTACAAGGAGTTTAGCTTGCTTTATTTGCCACATTTCTTGCTAGCTTTTGAAGTTTACTAATGTATCAACTCATACATGCATCCATCTTATTCTAGGTCGACCTCTATTCCACATTGGCCTGCATCTACTCCAAAAACACAATTTGATTAATTGTTTAAAGCTTGATATACTCAAAGTAATGAAGTTTCTGGGTAAGCTATTATAAACACATATCTAGCTTACACTTTGTTAGTATGAGTGCATGTAAACTTGAAAAATTGATTTTAACATTAATTTTATACACTAATTTGACTTATTGCAGTATTGGTGGAACAGGCTTACCATCCAGATAATTGCTATCATAATTGCACGCATGCCACTGATGTCACACAAGCACTCCACTGCTTGATATTGGAAGAAAAGGTACAATATTAATGGTTAATTACTAAAGTCATTTTCATTCTTTGTTTTCAAACATACTGGATAATTTTTTTTCTCTCGATATGTAGCTACACAGCTCTCTTACTCCACTCGAAATCCTAGCATCACTCTTGGCTGCTATGTGCCATGATTTGGATCATCCAGGTAGAAATATCTTGATCATGAGTTTGCATAATGTTATCCTCATCCATTCATTATTTTTATTGTTCTATTACAGGAGTAAATCAAAATTTCCTGCTAAATACTTCAAGCTATCTAGCATCTATTCACGGGGTAAGTAATCTGCTATACTGTATAATAATATCCTCTTGGCATTGCACATATCTCACCCATTGATCAAGATATATGTGTAGGGTGCTTATCTAGAATTCAATGCTCAATGCATGCATTAAGACATGATAACCAGAAACCATACTGTGTGAATACAGAAATAAGGGCTATATACTAAGGTTAAAGTAATGTGCACTAGACTGAACAAGTATCATATTATAAGCTAAGTATTGTGTGTCCATCCGTGTGTCTGTGTGTCACGGAGTTCACTGGAAGTGACTCGGCCTCGTGCTAGAATACTACTTTTTCTCTGGTCTTTGGAAAATGCAGGCCATGAAAAGAGTGCTTAGAGAGATAGTTTAGATGGACTAGCCTAGGATAGAATTACAGGCACTGCAAGTATGGCTGACTGTTTTGAGATCGCTAACAAGGCAACACAATAACAATATATAGCATAATAACAATATATAACATAATAACAATATATAGCTTGTGGCATCCGTATCCAACAAAAAAGTGTGATATAGATTAGCCAATCTTTAACAAAAGAAGTATAGCAAGGAAATCAAGAACTTTCGCTTCTAGGAGTCTGCTTCTCTGTCGCTGTACACGAAACACACCTAGCCAGATAATGAGTTTCTTTGCCAGCTGATTGCAAAAATGGCAGAAGTCGGAAAAGAGTCGTCTGTGACATCACGCAATGAGGTAAATTGCTGAGCTGGCCAAATTGCAAAGAGGAGGAGTGCATGGCAAGGTAACCTTTTACTGCCCAGTTATTACTATGCACATGCCTGTGCTTGCAAGCATCTAGCAGTAAATGTCAGTATACTTATACACAAGCAAGGAGCGTGGCGAGCCAAGAGAGCCACGTGCACACTCCTTGTATAGGTAAATGTGCATTTTTCCTGGCCTGCAAATGGATGTTTCCTAAGGTATACCTCTGTATAGTTTTAGATTCTGAGAAATTTTACAATATAATAGCTTGTCCTATAGATTTGTTGACTGGACTTGTTCTAACAATTTGATAGCACAAACAGATTGCTCTAGCATATTGGTGCACACTAATTAATCAAGGGTTGATGGCATACTTGATCAGTGTGGTTTAGGTTATAGGGTACCTTTCTCTACATTTTTTAACTTTAGGCCAACAGTTTGTTGGAGAGACACCACTGCCATGAGGCAAAGGCCATTCTTAAGGAGACACGACTGTTGGATCATTTGTTACCAACAGAGAAAGATGAGGTCTTGTCAATAATGGAGGATTTGATATTAGCAACTGATGTAAGCAGACATAAGGAATTCATGGCCCAGTTTGAGGTATGTTGTATTTTTTTATCACTTAGCAACAAATGAAACACACTAGGCCCAAAATAAGCACTTCAAGACTCTATATTTTTTTAACTTCAGCCATCCATGTGTGCACATGCAGGATGTATACAATTAGCTCAATGTTTCCGTCTGATTATACATAATGTATTATGTATCATGTTGCTTGTGGCCAAGATAATTATTGTATTTTAATTATATAATTAATTTTGTTATTTCAGAAGATGCTTGTTTCCCCTCGAGGAATTGATTTGTCAGTGAAAGCAGAGAGACACTTCGTACTTATGGTAAGTGGACATCAATTGTCTTTAATACACCAATATAATTTAATTATCATCATACCCTTTCTCATGTCAGATTGCAATAAAAGCTGCTGACATCAGTAACCCTAGTCGCTCACTTCCTCTTAGTAAGTTCTGGAGTGAAAATATCATGGAGGAGTTCTTTAGACAAGGTCAGTCAATTAATGCTGATCTCCTGTCATAATGACATTGTGCATGTTGTGGATAACTGATTTAGTTTGCTTGCTATCATTTCTTACTTGTGTTGGAACATGGGTAGCTTTGATTATGACACAAATACCTGCATGGTTATAAGCCTCTGTGGTAATTGCTACACTTTATTGAAACTTGAAAGATTGGCTCATCTTATTAGACCCCATACTCCATTGTGTGTGGATGTCACTAGCTGGTACAGCCTCATACCAAGAGAGGGAGTGGCCTGGGCACGAAGCTGTACCAGCTAGTGACATCCACACACAATGGAGCATGGGGTCGATCTAATAAGACGAGCCAGAAGAGGGAGTGGCCGGGGTACGAGGCTAAGCTGGTATTTACTGTAGATAGGCAATCTCACAATCAGTTATTGCCATATACATATATATATTATATACTTGCATGTATAGAGTCTTATTTTCTATTCAAGACTTGCACTATTAAAGGTATAGTAGCTGTCTAGGCACCATTTTATGGCCTGCATTTGGACATCCATGTAGAGTAAAACAGCGCTAGCACAAAAGGTTTTTAAAAAATCTGCCACAATTATATATTGCATAATAATTATGAGATGCTAGGGTCACCATCACTTCTTGCCAAAATGTTGCTCCTTAAAATTGTTTTCAAGTATGTTTGTAACTTTTTATTAACAGGTGACAGTGAGAAATCTATGAACCTTCCAATATCTTTTCTTTGTGATAGAACTACCACTACGGTTCCTAAATCACAATCAGGTACAATTACTTATCAATAACTTATCGGTGATGACAGTAGATTTTCAGGCTCTACTTTGTACAGTACTTGTATAACTGTTATGTTCATAGTAATATTTATTACTCTTGCAGCTTTCTTTGAGTTTGTCGCTCTACCTTTGTTCAAAGCATGGTCAAGTCTGGTCCGATCTCAGTTTTCTGTAAACTTATGTACAAACATTATGAACAATAAAGCATATTGGGATAAAATGATCCCCAAAAGCAACTCAGATTCTGAAGAAGAGAGTTGAATATTTTCATGTAACATTATTGTCTTTTTTTTGTGGCACTGCATGCATTATCTTCCACACTATTATTATTATGATTAATTTTTATTTAAATATTACCTTATTTACAAGCCAAAATAGGCGAAAAGGAGAAAGGATGGTTGCACTCCAGCAATTATTACCTGCATGTCAAGCTCAAGCTCAGGCAACACCAACCATGCACATAGCCTCATTCCCAGGGTCCTCCTTTGCAAATATTTCTCCTTCTAAAGTTTTTATATAATACTGTAATAATCTTATGGATCAAAATCACTCATGCAACAACATTGATCCACAATCAATCTACTATAGAACAACTAGCTATAGGCTAGCCTTGGCAATCCTACTCCAGGTCCACATGGAGTGGTAGTGACTGTTTCAAGAGAAGCTTTATAGACTCTGGTAGTGAAACCAGTGCATATGATGCATGTGCATGGAAACACCGCATATCTCCATGTGAAACCAGTTAAATCAACAAGTATAATTAAACTTCATGATCTGTGCATGTGTTCATGGACCATTCATGGTTTTAACCTCTGATCCAAAAGTAATGTTGACATGTATAAGCGTAGACATGCACCATATATTACAAGAGAATATCCTACATCTAGCAAGCTGACTTGGCATGCAGTTTCAGCAATAAGTTTTAGGGTCATAATTAAGCCTCAATGCGTGCGTAACACGTGCAGAGGATTATGGTAATCATTTTGTGTGTTTGTGTGTCTGTCTGTTACTAGATTATCTGAAGAACGGCAGCTCTATGGTCAAAATGGAAGGTACTTGCGTTCATAAATCAATATTATCTTGAAAATGGTCGTGTAGAGTCGTGCAAATCACTGTAGTTTCTGAGATTTGAGGCTTTAGACGCTTTTAGCTTCTTAGTTTTGAGACCGCACCCATTTTGATAATGCCCTCTATAGTGTGCATTATCTAGAAATACAGTAGAACTTGGACTGGGCAGATGTAGATCTTGGCTTAGTTGGCTTTGCTGCTTTAGTTATGCTGCATCAGTTATTTGTCACTGTTTCTCAGAATATTCATTTGTAGCAAATGAACCAGATGAGCTATGCTTAGCCGCTACTCCATTCACTCATTGATATTCATCTATGATGTACTAGATCTAGAATGCTCAGCTGTTGTCCTAGCCATGGTTGAGCCTATAGAATGAGGCTGAGCTGCATGCGGTTTGCGTAGAAGAGGTTGGGGGTGGGTGGGGGGACAATTCTGTTCCCATTGGAAAACACTGTTTGCACATCATTCACTGAGGGGGGGACAAAATGAGGGGCACACCCCACATCCCACACTAGGACACTGGCACCACAGGTTCAAGTTTCCCTAGCTACGGTTCCAGAGGTCGGACAATGTCAGTGTACGGTTCCCATGGATGGCTTCATCATGCATATTGGTCTTGCTGAAGTCTGCACAGTGCCTATATAGATATGATGGGTTCCCAGTGTACAGTGATGTTCACACCAATAATTAAGATTCACTGCATAGCTGTCATAACTTTTTTTAGACAAAAGCCAGTTTCAGAAAACGGTATAGGGTTTTTAGGTCAATAAACATAACATGTGCATAGAATTTGGAGTATTGTGCGATGTGTGCTTTTTTCAAGAAGGAGAATTAGATATTTACCTCATTTGTTTTAAAACACATTTTTTTAGCGATGTTACTGAGAGGATTGTAGGAAATTAGACACCATATAGCCAGAAATATTGACGAGGATTTTAATTTGACGGTCTGACGGTCAAAGTCGAAATCGTCAAATTTAAATTTGCCAATATTTGGTTGCCGTATATTCATGTATGAGCACAAGCAAATTGTAAAATTCTAAATTTTCTAAGATCATTTGACTAACTCTCGTATAGCTGGAAATATTGACAGTATGCTTTGCAGAATTTAAATAAAATTGGTCTGGGTACCAGACTAAGTTTCATTAATGTTCACACAGCACTTTACTTTTTATGCATTTTTTTTTTTTTAAATTTAACTAATTTCCAAGTGCCTATCCACCGTTCCAGTATAACATAATTATGTCAATGCATTAAAAGTTACTAAACTTGGTAACTCAGTAGTTCATAGCCGTGCCCATTATATCAAGAATTGTGCTAGTTTCCTATTTCAGAGTCCACTTCAATTAATATATCATTGAGATCATACCTCCTGCTCTCAACACCATCACTAGCGATGAGGATATCCACATTTTGTACTCCACACAGAAAGGTGTCATTCTTTTTATGGACTTGTTCATGGCGTTTTAGATGGCTTGACTGAGTGAAAGTCTTCTCACAAAATGAACAAGAATAAGGTTTTTCCTTGGTGTGAGTCAGATTGTGACGTCGAACATGAGCAGCAGTTAGGAATGATTTACTACAAATGCTACACTGGTATGGTCTATCATTAGTGTGAACACGACAGTGAGATACTAGCTGAGNGCAATTTAAATGAACCAGATGAGCTATGCTTAGCCGCTATTCCATTCACTCAGCATCGATATTTATCTATGATCTAGAATGCTCAGTTGTTGTTCTAGCCATGGGTTGAACCTATAGAATGAGGCTGAGCTGCATGCGGTTTGCGTTGAAGAGGTTGGGGGTGGGTGGGGGGACAATTCTGTTCCCATTGGAAAACACCGTTTGCATATCATTCACTGAGGGGGGGACAAAATGAGGGGCCGGGGGGACATCCCACACTAGGACACTGGCACCACAGGTTCAAGTATCCCTAGCTACGGTTCCAGAGGTCGGACAATGTCAGTGTACGATTCCCATGGATGGCTTCATCATGCATATTGGTCTTGCTGAAGTCTGCACAGTGCCTATATACACAAGTCTGATATGATGGGTTCCAAGTGTACAGTGATGTTCACACCAATAATTAATTGGGATTCACTGCATAGCTGTCATAACTTTTTTAGACAAAAGCCAATTTCGGAAAACGGTATAGGGTTTTTAGGTCAATAAACATAACATGTGCATAGAATTTGGAGTATTGTGCGATGTGTGCTTTTTTTCAAGAAGGAGAATAAGATATTTACCTCATTTGTTTTAAAACACATTTTTTTAGCAATGTTACTGAGAGGATTGTAGGAAATTAGACACCATATAGCCAGAAATATTGACGGGGATTTTAATTTGACGGTTTTACGGTCAAAGTCGAAATCGTCAAATTTAAATTTGCCAATATTTGGTTGCTGTATATTCATGTATGAGCACAAGCAAATTGTAAAATTCTAAATTTTCTAAGATCATTTGACTAACTCGTATGGCTCGAAATATTGACAGTATGCCTTGCAGAATGTAAATAAAAATTGGTCTGGGTACCAGACTAAGTTTCATTAATGTTTACTCAGCACTTTACTTTTCATACAATTTTTTTTTTAAATTTAACTAATTTCCAAGTGCCTATCCACCGTTCAAGTTAGTGAAATAACATAATTATGTCAATGCATTAAAAGTTACTAAACTTGGTAACTCAGTAGTTTATAGCCATGCCCATTATATCAAGAATTGTGCTAGTTTCCTATTTCGGAGTCCACTTCAATTAATATATCATTGAGATCATACCTCCTGCTCTCAACACCATCACTAGCGATGAGGATATCCACATTTTGTACTCCACACAGAAAGGTGTCATTCTTTTTATGGACTTGTTCATGGCGTTTTAGATGGCTTGACTGAGTGAAAGTCTTCTCACAAAATGAACAAGAATAAGGTTTTTCCTTGGTGTGAGTCAGATTGTGACGTCGAACATGAGCAGCCGTTAGGAATGATTTACTACAAATGCTACACTGGTATGGTCTATCATTAGTGTGAACACGACAGTGAGATACTAGCTGAGCTTTAGAAGCAAAAGCCTTTTCACAACCTTCAGAAGAACAGCGAAATGGTTTTTCTTCTGAATGTGTACGCTTGTGGACATCAAGATTACCAGATTGAGTGAAATTTTTCCCACAAATTTGGCATGTAAATGGTTTCTCCCCAGAGTGAATTCTTTGATGAACCTGTAGTTGAACCTTCTGACGAAACATTTTGCCACACTGTTCACATTTGTGTTTTTTCTCACTAGAATGTGTCAGCATGTGTGCACTAAGGTGACTGTGTTGAGCAAAAGTTTTCCTACATTGTTTACACTTGAAAGGCTTTTCACCAGTATGAGTTCTCAAATGGACCTGTAAATTTCCAACTGATCCAAATGACTTTCCACAAATTTTGCAAGAATGATTTTTTTCTTGTGTATGAGTCCGCATGTGACTCTGGAGGTGACAAGTTTGTCGAAACTCTTTACCACAGGTACTACAACTGTATGGTCTCTCTCCCCGATGAACCCGCATATGTACATGAAGATGTCCTGACTGGGCAAAAGGTTTTCCACACTGATCACACACATATGGTTTAACCCTGTAAGCATGGAAAATATGAACATAGTTTGGCACGACTACTAACAATCAAAGTACAATATTTACCTACTCACTTATTGGCTATATCAGAAGTTCCTGAAACTGGTATATCTAGATTATTCATTCTCACGATAGCGGCATACAGCATAGATGATATACTCTGGCTAGCCGGAGTATGCATACAGATTGAATCTTCTTCTTCTCGAGTTCTATTTAATACACACTTTCGAGACACACGTTTACGTCTACGTACGTGTTCGGCCGGCCGGCCAGGCGCTAGGCGCGGCGCGCGCGTTGATATAACACTGCAATGTATACGTATGTACCAGGTAACTAGTTGTAACCATGGTTACTATGAATTAATGATGTCCGCTGAAAATGTCACAAGCGGTCACAGTGCAAGTGCTGCCTCTGATCCTGGAGCAGAAGCTAATACGGATTGTATCAAAATGGAGCCACAAAACACCAAGTCAAAAATCACATTAAATGAACCTTTTGCTGGCAACTTGTCAAGATACACCCCTTTGCCTCAAAGCCACACTGGACCTTCTTGCAGAGGATATTTACAGTTTGATGCATGCTTTGAAGGAGGTTTGTTACGTAGCCATAACACGTACATTTAGCATGACAGTATAGTGACAATGAAGGGATCGATTCGTATGGTAATCGCGTTACCTGAGATATAATTTTGTTTGATCAGGATTTTTCTAGTCTTGCTATCCAGACATTCCGAGTCCGCATCATATCATGACTTGCTGGTCTGTGGTCTGTCCAGAAGGTCAATGGTAGCAAGCTACTCAAAGCGTTTTTTATTGTTTTGCAACACCGAGGCAAGAGCATAACAGACTCAACTCCTCAAACTGCACATGCGTATTTATGGTACCTTTATGCCCACGCTTTAGTGTGACATCAAACGAAAAACACGTATTCGTTTGAGTTGTGGGCGAATGCATATCCCACACCAAAACACATAGCTATTGAAACGTGTAGTGTTGAACTTAGAAAGGAAGAGAAGACTGAAAATGGCCTCGAGCAGCAATGAAATGGGTGATGATGAAAATGCTGACCTAAAAGCTACTCTTCGAACAGCTGTGATCAATGAAGCAATTGTAGTGGGAAAATTTATATCTAAGAAGGCAAGTTTTCTTGCTAATTTGTCAAGAAAACATTTGAAGAAGCTGCAAAACTTGCATTCTCGGATATAAATTTCCTCACTACACTTGGTTTATTTACCATTCCCAGCTGTTCGAAGAACAGTTTTTCAGTCAGCGTTTTCAGTTTCCACGGGGGATAGAACTAGGTCTAGAGAGTCCAGTCTATCCCGATCAATTCACAGCCTTGCTACTTTGGTTCTTCCCTTCTATCATAGACACCAGAAGTACAACAGCACATTATCTCTAGCTCTGCATAGACACTACACATTTCAATAACCACGTGTTTTGGTGTGAGGTATAACAATACTGATAATGAACACTCTATCAAAAGGAGCAGAGAAAATACACCACATATAGCTACTATTAGTAACAAATTAAGTAGATAATTAAGAGTTAAATAGTAGACATGCAATAAATTTTATGATCTAGGCTGCCTGGTTATATCTGACATCTCTGATAAAGACGGCACACAATTTGTCCGATTTACAGTAATGCTTGAAATGTCTATGACCAAGCTAAATGTTATTTCCAAGATAGTTATAGAGACGAGTAGAAAAATGCAGAAACAGATCAGAGATAAAAGATGACTTATGAGATATGTGCATGCTCACAACTCAACCTAATACACTATATACGTGTCACACTATAGCACTGGCATAAAGGTATTATAAATGCACGCATGCAGTTTGAGGAGTTTACGGGCGTGAAACATTAGCGGGCGTAGAGTGTACTATTGTCAGGGCTATTTTATATTTTAGCACACGCTATATAACATTCATTAATTTTAGCATAGATTTAGCCCAGGTAAACTTTATTTTTACGCTGAAAAAGTTTAGTGCAATTTTGAAACGAATGGTTTGCCATCGCTATGAGGGCTCTCTTGTTCAAACTTTGGAGCAGCCGCTTTAACTCATTAAAAATTCAAGTGCAATTACTAGCTCATTAAAAATTCAATTGCAATTACGAAAATAATTTCACAGTTAGTAATACGGAAGTTTGTACAGACAGTTTATAACTATATGATTATGATAGTAATATAAACTTCTAGCCAGCCACTTGAAATGGCCTTGTGTAGTATGTATAGGCCATACAGAAGTGCGAAAACGGCCATGGATATTCAATAAATAATCGTTTGCCCAAAATTCCTATTTTTTCAATCAATTTATGTTGCATTCATGTCGCTATTTGACATTCAATGCCTGCATTTAATCTTGATGAATTGCAATATACATACTAAAGTACCCCCTAAATAATTGCCACCTGGCACCTCAAACTTGCTATTTCACTCCACCACCTGGACACCAGAATCATTCAGATGTAATGTTTGACTTCCCAAAATTGCACATCCCAAGAGTCATAAGTAGTCTTTGTGGTACTATAATATAGATGAAACAGACACACGCACACACACACACACACACACACACACACACACATTCAAGTTACTACAGTCACCCTGCTATGGGCATAGCTTCTTTTAGCACAGTATATCAGTTCAATCATTCTGATCCACTCATGCACTCTTAGGAAATCTAGGCCGTGTGGACTACATTAGTGATTATGAGTATGATGTGTTCATTCGACCAGACACGTGTAACCCAAGGTATTCAATACCATGTGATTTAGCGTAGCCTTATTATAATATATAATGCTGAATACAGATATCGGGTATGGTTCAATTTTACAGTGAGGAATGTCTTGTCAGAACAGGTTAGAATGTGTACATACATATTGTACTGTCCTAGTATATATGATAACCCTGGTTATGCTTATTATTATTATTATCATAAAGTTTTGTGCATGTATCTATTAAAGTGTTTGTCACGAAAGTTCACCAGAAATAACAAGACCTTGACTATGGAAATGCAGGCCACAAAGGGTGCTTAGACAGCTACCTTACCAGGGGCATCCATATTATGACAAAGAATCACATCACTATAGGAGTGCAACAAAAGAAGTGTGGCAGGGGGAGATTCTTTTTTTATTATTATTCTGCTTCTCTGTTGAACATTGTAAACAAAGTACAGTCTTTTGTTTGCTAGCTATAGTGGTGGAAAAGTTAATGGGTAACCTGTCATTTAAATAAATTGCACAAATTACATTGCTGTCTAGCTAAGTGGTCAACGCAGCAGTTTATGCAAGCTTCCCTTTGACTGAATTGCCATGCCTGTACTGCACAGATGCCTCAAAAACATCAGTATACTTTATGCATAAGTACAGAGAGTGGCTTGCTTTTCGTGCCACACTCCTTGTGTATATTATCCTATTGTATAATACTGGGCTGTATACCTGCAAACCTGCAAACATACACTGCTAGCGTGTAATCTTCAATGTGGTAAACTTCAGTAAGACAAAGAGTCTATATCGTGATGGAATGAGCCCCTTAGTCAAGTCAACTTCCAGGCCAAATTGGTAAGTAATTATAATTATAATTGCAAGCAAGACATGCACAATTTATTGTACTACGTATATTATATTAATGTTCTCTGTTTTTTTCCAGGCAGAGAATTCCATCCAAGAATGTATTCTATTACCGTTGTCCTGATCACCAAAAGAACTATGTACTTTCATTTGCATTTGCTTTTGACAGAGAAGATGATATCTACCAGGTATTTATATGTTTGGTTGTGTCTGTTGCTTTTTTATTAGAGTAAATCGAGAAATTTTCAGTTACGTAGTGTGGGGCTGATAATTTGTATGAAAAACTTACTCAATTTACTGTATTACCACATGTCTACTTTCATAGTAGAACGTTTTCCCCCTTGATTAGACCATACTTATCGATATGTGTGAATGCATGGTATTCTACTGTTACAGTATCCTTTTTGCTGCATAATTTAGCCTGTTGGTGTGTATTGTCATCTACAAATTTATTTTAGTTAAAGGGCAGAATCATGCAAAGGATTTATCTCATACTGACATGTTTATTATGATAATATCATTATTATTACAAGCAAAGTTTTGTGTGTCCCTCTGTCTGTTTGTGAGTGTGTGGTATCAGAAGTGAACTGAAAAATGCTTTTCTCTTAACTATGGAGAATAACAGTTAGGAAAAGAGTGCCTAGAGAGCTATATAGCTCAATGTTGGCCTAGGAAAAAAAAAAACAAGTGCAAGTATATGGGCTAACTATTTTTGAGATCATGTACTGACAAGACTTATTAGTGGCATCCATATCCTACTAATAAGGAAGCCAATCTTTCACAAATAAGCGTAGCAAGGTGAGAACATTCATTATTAGGAGTTGGCTTCTCTATCACTATGCATGAAACACTCTTTTTGCCAGCTGATTGCCAAAAATTAATGGTGAATGTCGAAAACGGTCACTGTGATGTCCTGTAGTAAAGTAAAGCAGTGCTAAGCTGCAAAGAGTAGCAGTGCATGCGTGCTTCCCTTATAATAGCTTATGCCAACACTATAGTCAGATGCCTGTGCATCCATCTAGCAGTATAAGTAAAACATCAGTAAGTTTTGCACACAAGCAAAGAGCGTCTTGTGTGAAGCTCCTTTATAATGATATATAATTTTATATAATTATTATCAGTGTGTGTGTGTGTGTGTGTGTGTGTGTGTGTGNACCTCATCACGGAGTGGTTCCTAGGTGGTGATTGAAGATTTTATAGGATAGCATTATGATTGTGTATTCACTTACGTGGACTATAGCATGTTCAAAGACCTGATCAGTAAGGTCAGTTCCAAATCTATTCTTCTTTGTAGGACAGTCTCCCATGTACTTCATGATACGTACAACGTGGTTAAGAAATATTTAGCAGAGATTTATATATATATTCATGAATTATAGACGAGTAGTAAAAATTTCAAAAAAAATTAAGTAGTGTAGGAATGCATGGGCAATGTATTATACGTACGGTAGTACGTATAGTAGGAATGGGCCGACTGTCCCATAGACACAATACAAAATGTTGGTCACTATAAAAATCTAGTCAAACAAAATTAAACCTTCAAAGCTGCTCAGAGGCTCATACTGACAGACTACCAACTGCATGCAAGGCCTAAAGCTCACAAAAACTTTCCTCAGCACTCGTAGAGAGCACTAGTGGGAAGCCACCATAGTGCCATTTTTGTCCTAACGTACGTACTTTCTGACTGACTTACTTGAAAAGGATTTCCAGAGAACCAGAATGTGTTGAGCCAACTTTGACAGCACAAAGTAAGTTCTTTTCATAGGTACTACATTCCTTGATACTCATTTTAATCTCAAATAGGCCTAAACAAAAACTAGAAAGCTTTGAAACTTAGTGTATAAATTCATGTACTTCAATACAGCCATCTTCATATGTAGAGTTCAAAGGTTATCTATACACGTGGCATCATTATGCGCATGCGTATTAGCCTCCTCCAGCATAATGAACTGCATTGTAGCTGCTACTCAAGCTTTTTGCAGGGACTAACCAGTCTCTGATAGTCTCCACACTGTAGTGTTGAAAAAAGTGAATGAACAAGTAGTAAAAATTTCAAAAAAATAAGTAGTGTAGGAATGGGCAGTGCGGTAAAAAG